>WHVE01000027.1:0-401793 GCA_015178995.1 Trichophaea hybrida
CTATCGTGAACTTAAACCTTCACAAGAACTCGGACCATCTGGTTTGTCTTCGGTTCAGCAATTTAGATGTCATGAAATACTCCAAGTTCTTGTGATCAGTGAGGATTTTCATAGAATGTACTGAACCTTCCCATTTGGGTTTCCATTGTTTCAGGCTTTTGACTATTGCTCCTAATTCTTGATCGTAGATTTCGTAATTTTCTTTGGTGGGCAAATATTTTTTGGAACAGAAGACCATGGGATCTAGCACTCCTTAGTTGTCATACTGAGAAAGGACTCCTGTAGATACGTAACATGAGGCGTTAGTTTCAAGGACTATCTCTTTTTAAGAATTGAAATGGACTAGCACTGGTATCGTCGGAAAGGCTCTTTTGAGTTCTGCGAAAGCCTTTTATCGATTCGGTCCCCAGTGACAAGTTACTAACTTTTTCATATGTTTTTTTAGCGGTTGAACCACCCTGCTGTAATTCCATATGAACTATCGCTAAAAGTCAGCAAAGCCTAAAAAGGCTTGGTATGGATAAGCAGAATCTTTCGTATATTTAGAAGTGAATGTTCTTGGTGATGCAGCCAATGTTGTGCTGAAGCTAACTACGTGAGCGACCTGCAGAGCCGCACCCTAACATGACCACCTGCATTATAACCATCTCCAATCATCTTCGAGAAATCTCTTGAAGAAACAAAACACCCTGATCAAAAACCAAACATGCCTCCATGATTTTTCTCAACTGGCCAAATAAAAGAAAACAATGGGGGTTTCCATCTTGCTGCCACAACTGAGAAACAAACAAACAAACAAACAAAATGCTTTCTTCAGAAAGAAAATGAAACTTGTATCTCACGTTTTCTTCAATCTCACTTTCCTTTTCCCCTTTGGCCACCTACCTATTGCCTTCCAATACTGCTTCACCATCTCTTTTGCTTTTACCATATTCTTCTCTGGCTTCCATGTGTTATCCTTCTTGTCACATCCTTCCCATTTCACTTTATATTCCCAACCTGTTCTATTAGAGCTTGCCCAGTGATTTGCGATTGATTCGATGACATAACTTGTGCCCATACCTTTTGTCCATACCGGTGGAGCTGGCAGATGCCAAGCAACCCTACAGTTGTCTGTGAGGTCAACCTTGAGCCTGCTGATGTTAACAGCATCATGTATCGTCATGTCGTTTGGAAGATTTAGTTTGACAGCATTCCTGCGTATTCGGAGAATCTCGTATGGGCCAATGTAACGATGTACCAGTGTGATGCACATATGGTTGACATTGGCATATGTGATTGGCACATCCTTCATATCAAATGATACCTTTGCACCGGTGGTGACAGTGGGGTCATTTGAGTATCGCAATTTATCAGCCTCTGCCATCTGTTCATCCTGAGCATCGCGGAGTTTGTCTCTGGCGACTCCCAAAATACACTGCAATCGTTTGACGCATTCATGGCCTTGTAATGTTTTTGCCAATTCATTGGCCTACGGCTGTTGGAGGTCTACGATTAAATCAAACAGCAAAGGTGGTGTATAACCAAGTTCAAGTTCAAAAGGTACCTGCTTTGTCAAATGGTCTACTGAGGAATTGTAAACATACTCCGCCAGAGGAAGGTGTCACGGTTGTGTTGAGTGACGATCTGTGGTAGAGTGATGATTGTTGAATAATATAAAAGTTCAAGCCTGACGAAAATGAAATCAGGTTTCAAATGGAGGCTCAAGCACGACGAGAATAAAATCAGGTTTCAAACGGAGGCTAAAGCATGATGAGAATAAAATCAGGTTTCCAATCAGGGTTTTATGGGAAATGACAGAATCGT
Organism: Trichophaea hybrida; assembly: GCA_015178995.1. Lineage (NCBI taxonomy): Eukaryota > Fungi > Ascomycota > Pezizomycetes > Pezizales > Pyronemataceae > Trichophaea > Trichophaea hybrida. Next base: position 1,807 of record WHVE01000027.1, read on the forward strand.
ATGAAAGCAGTGTACAAAGAAAGCAGGAGTTCAGATGTATTATGAAATGAGTCAAATCACTGTATATAAACCAGGCGTTTGGCGGAGGATAAGTTTTGTTCTTCACTTGTTCTCTCGTCTATAAAACAATAAACTGGCTTTGGCTTTCACTTCTTTCACACTCAGTGATTCTGGATTGAGTCTCTTACATACAGTTCTTGTTTCATAGCTACAGACTACTCCTAGATTCCTGGACCACCCAGCATCCTGTTTTTATAACCCCTTGAACCTCGAGTCCTGAACCCTCAATACCGAGCCCTGAACCCTTGAAAGAAGAACCAGTCTAAAATCGATTCTACCGGTTATATTCTGGTTTTATATGCATTTATTTTCACTGTTTAGGTTGCTATTATTGTCATCGCATTTGCAACGCATCTTGCACAATTTTTAAATCAGCAAGCAGTCTCAAAAACAGATTGGTCATCCAATCCTACCGGAGACACATCTGTTTATCTTGCATGTGGACTTTTTGAAGACCTACGAATGCAGATATGTTCGGCAACCAGTGCCACTTCTAAACACATGAGCAGGGACGAAAGGACCTGTGACTGTATTTATTTTTGCTACTGTTCAGAATAAGAAGGAAACCAAGACAATGATTATCCAAACCCGACTATCTACTGCAACTGCGGAGCAATTCATGATTGGGCTGTAACACCTACCTGCAACTGCGGCATAGAGGAATTCAATACTTTTTTCGATTGCATTGAGGAACAAGATTGTATACTATGTTTACTTTGGATTATCAACCTCGAATCCCTCTTGCCAGGGTATATAGCCCAACGGCTACCAAATACGCTTTTTTAAACCAACGACGAAGCAATCGAAGAGTGTTGTTTAATCGACGAAAATGATTGACAGCGATTTGCCATCGGGTATTAATATACTGGAACCCAAATAAGTCTATTTGGTGCAAAATTCCCTGTGGCAACGACTGCTGGATACACTGGAAAAGCGATACCTGAAGGCACATCTGTGACGGGTGTCTTGAAGTAGCATACACTTTCGGTTGGAAAATCAACCAATACCGACATCAATCACCATTTGAAAACTGCAATGATGTCAGGAGAATCTTCAAGAACAGCCCGCGATGTGATGTTGACCAGAGAACTCCTGCTGGAATTGGAAAACGTAACACGTACAAATATAGAGGTAATGGACGAAAAACAACTCTGGGAACATATCCAAGCAATCAACACAGGACTCACAGCCCTTGCTCAGTTACCAACAACCTGCAGGTTGAATGCATTGTTAAAGAAACAACAATCTGTGAAATAAGTGGAAGCACGAATATCGGAGTTATTGGCAGAAAGAGAAAAGGTCATCGAGGAACGGAACAACCTGAAACAGGAGCTGCTTCTCACGCAACAGAAATTAAAAACCACGGAGGAAAGAGCCCCAGAATGCAATTATGGAGATCTGGAAGAAAAAGTCCGGAACTTAGAACAACGATTGGAAAACAGAGTACCAGAAGGGACGGAAAATCTCAGACAGGAATTAGAGAAAACAGAGAAACAGTGAAGGGTTTGTGGAGAAGAAAGAAACAAATATCAGGATCAGGTCAGAAGAGTGCTCATGCTCGCAGGGAATAGTGGTAATGGTAGTGGAAACAAGGAACATAAAGGTAGCAAAATTCTCCGATTCTCGGGAACAGATAGGAGAGCACTCCAAGGATGGATGGCACAGTTAGCAATGAAAATTGCATATGAACCAACATGAATCTTTGATGAGCAGTCCACAATGCGACATGCAGCAAATCGACTTGAAGGCGTGGCATTAAATCGGATCCAGTCATATATCCGCAGAATTACGGGTAACCTCGACCTCCCATTGTTGGCAATACAATTGGACCTGTTACAGCTAGCCTTCAAAGATAAAGACATACGAGCCACCGCCAGTTGAGAACTCCTTAAGCTTCGACAGGAAGACCGGGAATTCTTTCAGTATTACGCAGAATTTCAACGATGGGTGCTGGATGTCGACTGGAACGAAGCAGCACAAGTAAACGTGCTAAGACAAGGTTTATCCGAAGAATTGAAAGATTCACTACAATATCGCAACATTCCGGAAGACCTTACAGAATTTGTCAAACTCTGCTCAAAGGGACATTTACAGATCTGCACTTGAGTTGCTGAAAAAAAATCAGGAAGATAGACATCAGGATACAAGAAATCTGAAACTACAAACAACAGCATACCCACCCCATCAACCCCGGAGTCAGCACCTGCAGGAACCGTGGCAGGATATAATGGCCCTGCTCCGATGGATCTCTCAGCAGTCAAAGGGAAGAAAATTACTCCGGAAGAATGCAAGTGACGAAGGGAAGAAGGACCTTGTATGTACTGCGGGGATAGCAGGCACTTCGCAGCATCATGCCTGGGAAAATTGAAAGCAGCATCTGAACAGGTGGAGGTAACACCTTTTAAGAAAGTAGGAAATGAAATGGATACAGATTCAGGAAAAGAAGTCTAGTCGGGAAAAGTTTAAGCCGGTGCAATAAGGATGACCATTGCACTGGGCACAAATCTCCTTTGTCTACAGTTGTAAAATCTCGTTTTGGAATTTCGCAGGTTTCAATTAGTAGCACAGACATGTAGAAGTCTTCAATTGAAAACAAGCATCTTGTTGTGAAATGTTTGCTAAAAATCGAAGACTGGTTAATTGATACACACACTTTAATTGACTGTGGAGCCATGGAAATAGCATTTGTGGACAAAGATTTTGTTCGCCATCATTAATTCGAAGAGAAGGAATTACGAGAGCCAAGGGAGTTAGAGGTTATTGATGGAAGGTCCGTCGAATCAGGAACCATTACAACGATGGCCGAGTTAAATATGGGAATACGATCACATCAGGTGGAACTACCAGCATTTGTAAACAAGTTATGACATTATCCAATCATGCTGGGATTGCCATGGTTACAACTCCACGATGTCACGGTAAAATTTCAGAGCCGAAGGATTGCCTTCGAAAGAAGTTACTGCCAACAGCACTGCCAGCATCATTCCAGCGTATGGGTATAGGGCAACCACATGGAAACAACAGCCACATATCTGGAAGGGCCGAAATTGGACATCTGCACAGTAGCAGCATCACCTTTCGTGAAAGGAATAAGAAGGGAAAAACTCATGCTTTATGCTGTCACACTGTATCAAATCAACAAAGCCTTGGCAATAAAGGTCCTACAGGAGAAACCCCTCGAAGAAATCATCCCCAAAGAATACCATCAGTTTCTACCCTTGTTTAGAAAGATAGTCGCGGAAACGCTACCACTGCATCGACCCTACGATCATATAATTAAGCTGCAAGAGGGGTTCACACCGCCGTTTGGATCTTTTTACAGCTTATCTCGAGAAGAGCAACAGGTTTTGAAAGAATGGATACAGAAAAACATGTCCAAGGAATTTATCTGGTCGTCTTCATCACCTTGCGGAGCCCCAGTACTTTTCACTCCAAAGCCGGAAGGAGGCTTGAGACTCTGTGTCGATTACTGAGGCCTTAATGAAGGAACAATATAAAACTGGTACCCCCTACGATTAATCCAAGAAACCTTGCTAAGACACTCGAAGGCTCGTTATTATACCAAGCTAGGGGTCTGCAATGTGTATAACATGATTAGAATCACAGAAGGGGATGAATGGAAAACGGCTTTCAGAACATGCTATGGACTTTTTGAATCCCTGGTTATGCCTTTCGGACTGACCAATACACCAGCATCCTTCCAAGAATTTATCAACGATACACTACGACCCTTCCTGGACATTTTCTGCATGGCCTTTTTGGACGACATTCTCATCTACAGCGATACCCTGAAAGAATACAAAGAATACGTCCGAGCAGTAATGACATCACTCAAGCAAGCTGGCCTCTACCTAAAAGTAGAGAAGTCCAAGATTCATAAGGAAGAAGTTAAATATATAGGATTAATTGTCGAAATAAACGGAATCAGAATGGATCCAGAGAAAGTCCAAGCGGTCAAAAACTGGGAAACACTGGAGAAACTCAAAGAAGTCCAAGCCTTTCTAGGCTTTGCTAATTTTTACCGATGATTCATACGAAATTATAGCAAAGTAGTACAATCACTAACACAACTCACTCAAAAGCTGGTATCTTTTTACTGGGGACCCAATCAGAAAAGAGCATTTACCAAACTCAAGATAGCTTTTACGACGGCAGCAGTACTAGCTAGTATTAGCAACGGGTCCGGGTTACCCAGCCACGGTCCGGTTCGGAACCGGACCCGCAGCCCCAGGTCGGGTCTGGAACCGCCAAGGAACCGAACCGCCCAATCACAAACGGTTAAAAACCAGAACCGCACCGAAACCTGCCGGGTTTTGGCGGGTTTTACCTGCAGCAGAGCCTTATTTTTCATCGGCCCCAATAATCACAGCTTTCTGCTTCAATTAAGTATTTGAGTTCTGATTGGATCGCGTCATGTTATATACGTATATTATGCAGTTTTTGACGCTCTTTCACGTCCCGGTCTCCGATTTGCGATACAATTAGTATTCGTTGAGTCGCTGTGAAATAAAGCCGAAAATACGTCCAAAATCGACTGTTTTTCGCAGCGACTCAACGAATACTAATCGTATCGCAAATCGGAGACCGGGACGTGAAAGAGCGTCAAAAACTGCATAATATACGTATATAACATGTCGCGATCCAATCAGAACTCAAATACTTAATTGGAGCGATAGTTTTTGAGAAGAAACCCGCCAAAACCTGGCGGGTCCGGGTCGGTTCCGGTTCCGAACCGCCCATGGAACCGAACCACCCAATCACAAGCGGTTCCGAACCGGAACCGACCCGGACCCGTAATTTAGAACCGTTGCTATCACTAGTACTAGCCCATTTTGATTATGAAAAGGAGATAGTTCTAGAAACTGACGCTTCGAGCTACATATCAGCAGGAGTTCTTTCTCAGTATGATGATCATGGGGTACTACATCCAGTGGCCATCTTTTCCAAAAAATGTTTACCCGCTGAAGAAAATTACGAAATCTATGATCAAGAATCAGGTACGATAGTCAACAGCCTGGAACAATGGAGACCCGAATACGAAGGTTCAGCACATCCAATTAAGATTTTCACAGACCACAAAACCTGGAATAATTGATGATATCGAAACTGCTAAATCGAAGGCAGACCAGATGGTCTAAGTTTCCGACAAGGTTTGAATTCAAGATTGTTTATCGACCAGGAAAGCAAGGTCAAAAACCTGATGTACTCACAAGAATGCCATGAGATATTGCTCCAAAGGGGGAGGCAGAAAACACTCAGCAAATCGTGCCAAAAACGGAAAACCTCGACGAGAGAGTACTTAAAGGATTCATGTGGCATTCGCAGAGACAGTCAACCACGATATGGACTCTGCAAGTTCCGAGAAATTATGGAGTTGGGTGACAAAGGTGTGTCAGCATTACCTGTACGACAGTTGCGAAGGACAATGTACCCATAAGCATCAGTCGCTGGAAATCTCTGAAATACAACTCCTACCAACAGACGAGGACACGGTCAAGTGGATTCAGGAATGCCATGATTCTCCAGTTGTGGGATACCCAGGACGAGCAAAAACTTACGACCTGCGAAGCCGAAGCCATTTCTGGAACCAGATGCGAAAGCACATGGACTGCTACATATGAAACTGCCACACCTGCCAACGGAACAAGGCCATCCACAGAAAAACCCATGGCTTGTAACGACTGTTAGAAGTACCGGAGCAACCATGGAAAGATTTGAGCATCAACGTCGTAGTCTGACTGCCAGAAAGCGAAGAGTGCAATGCAGTATGGGTAGTGGTCTATCGCCTAACGAAGATGCGACATTTAGTACCCTGAACTGACAATGTAGATGAAAAGAAGCTGGGCGAAATGTACATTAAGGAAGTGTTCGGACTGCACGGACTGCCCCAAACAATAGTATCGGATCTAGGGCCGCAATTCGCTTTGGAATTCTGGAAACACGTATGCGAAAGATTGGGAATCGAACCAAGACTGTCAACTGCATTTCACCCTCAGACTGGCAGTCAAACTGGGAGAGTCAACGCAATAATGGAACAGTATCTTCGAAATTTTGTCAATTATGAGCAAAATGACTGGGTTCAATGGCTACCCATGGCAGAGTTTGCAGCCAATAATCATATCTCAGACACAACGAATTGCTCCGTGTTTTTTGGCAATTACGGAATCCATCCACCAATGACCTTTGGCCAACATCCGTTGAGAAATCCGAATGACATCCGAGAAGTCCACACGTAGCAGGTGGCCCAACAAATGGAACAACTGTTTAGCAAACTTAGAGCAGAAATGAAAAGAGCCCAAGCCGTACAGTCCAAACTGGCCAACAAATCACGAACAGTCAGAATGGAGTTGCAGATAGAAGACAAAGTATGGATAGACGCCCGAAACCTATCGACAGCCCAATCCAGTAAGAAACTGGACTGGAAACGTATTGGACTATATGAAATCACGGAGGTCATCAGTCCATGGGCATATGAAATTAAGCTACCAAATCAATTACGCATTCACGACATTCAACCGATATCCAGACTAGAGCAAGCCGCCCAGGATCCCCTCCCGAATCAAAAGCAGGAACCACCACCACCGGTAATAGTGGACTGATCAGAGAAGTACGAAGTTGAGCGGATAGACGATTCCAGGCTGTTCCGGAGGCAGCTGCAGTATTTGGTAAAATGGAGGGGCTACAATGAGCACAGCTGGGAGCTCGCGACCAACATGGATAGACTTAAGGCTATCAACAATTTTCACACGGAACAACCTCGCAAGCCCAGATCGTGAACCTGGTAGGTACTCGGCATTGGAGAGGGGGAAGCTACTGTCATGGTTGTGTTGAGAGACGATTGGTGGTGGAGTGCTGATCTGTGAATAATATAAAAGATAAAGCATGACGAGAATAAAATCAGATTTTGAACAGAGGCTAATGCATGACCAGAATAAAATCAGGTTTTGAATTAGGGTTTTACGAGAAATGACAGAATCGTACAAAAGTAGTGAACAAAGAATGTTAGGGGTTTTCCCTTATCATGCGTATGACATACATCAGACTTAGTCTTCCAGGCTCGCCATGTGACAACTTGTGTCAAGTGGTTGAGAATATACCCTTGAGAATTTCTACTGATGAATGAGCGGAAGGCCCAACACAGCCAGGTGAAATTCCCATAACATTCCAAGCTCCAATACTGCGTCTTAGCAAAGTGGACTAGCTAATCCACGTGGAGACAATATGTACACTCGATCTGACAGTAATCGAAGGGTGATTCCTTCGGTACTGGCCAAGGCATGGGACACACCAAACCATACTGCCGAAGCAAACATAACTGCCTTGCAGAGACTTTCGGGTCAGCTGTACGTTATGAATCAGACCAGTGCTACTCAATTCCAAACTAATACTGGGATCAAATTTTACTCAGGAAATCGTGTACGGTTCCCCGGGAAAAGTTGGACGAACGATATTATCGTAGTATGAGGGACTTTGCTATCTCCCGAGACAAGTAATCAATGGAGATGAGCTAACTGCGCCCCGGTAGTGGGTTCTACCTACACAACAAGTGTTCGGACCTAGACTGTCGAACCCCAGCTCTGTTGCATTTGCAAACACGATAACAGAGAGAGCGCACCATCCTCTGGGAAATATGGGTAAGACGCGATGACACTAGGTACGTAATAAAGTATGGGTTGGCAGCTCATTAAACCTTTGATTACTATTCCACATATGCAGAAGAAAGATAACTAATACAAAGTAATGGTCCCATATGCATGTCAGCAACGTCATAAGTGTGCAGGATAACCTTAGAGATGCCTGGTGGAAGCTTACGCCTCCACAAATTGACAATTGGAACTCTCCACGAATAAACTACCGAGATCGGCTCTGTTGCAACGATCGGTGCTTGCGCGAACACCCACTTCGGTGGAATGAGTGTTATCAAGATAGTACTATACACACCCATAATTAGTGTTGGCAACGAAGCGGATTAATCTGAGTCAAATCAAACCAAGGTTAGGTTCGCCGAGAGTTCGATTGGAACGAACCCTAGCCACCAATTGTGTGATTTGATTCGCCATGAATCAAACCATGCTTTTTGGCGGTTCGTAAGCGGTTCATGAGGGATCCGAGGTGAAGTTGGTGGAGCATGGAACGGCTAAGACGGATCTCGTTCAGGCTCATACATGCTGTTAGGCACTTCTATCGTGCTTTATTGCCATCAACTGAGTCAAAGTGATACTAAGAATGCGATGCGATGCGATGTAGCGATGTGATCGGTTGCATCATACCAGCTCTTACCAGCTCATACCAGCTCATACCAGCTTTATCATGCTCATACAAGGGTCTGTGCTTTATCGTCACCAACTACGAATACGATGCGACATCGCGACGCCATGAACTTGCAGTAGTCAATTGATTATTTACTGTCACGGACTTGATTCACAAATTTATTGATAACTATACTAAGGTAGATCTTGGATGCACTTGGAACAGCACTTGGACGCAAACGAGCCAGGCTGGCTCTCGGCTGGCTGGAGATGATCGAGTTGGACTGGATCTTGGCTGGCTCTCGGTTAGCTGGAGATGATCAAACTGGACTGGATTTCGGCTGTCTGGACACGATTGAACCGGGGCTGGCTGGAGACGGTTGAGCTGGGTTGGCTCTCGGCTGGCTGGAGATGATCGAGCTGGGCTGGCTTTCGGCTGGCTTGAAATAATCGAGCTGGACAGGATCTCGGCTGGCTGCAGATGATCGAGATGGGCTGGCTCTCGGCTGGCTGGAGATGATCAAGCTGGACTGGATCTCAGCTGGCTGATGGCTGGCTGGACGCGGTCGAGCTGTGCTGGCTCTCGACTGGCTGGAGATGATTGAGCTGGACTGGATCTCGGCTGGCTGACGGCTGGCTAGACGCGGTCGAGCTGTGCTGGCTCTCGACTGGCTGGAGATGATCGAGCTGGACTGGATCTCGGCTGGCTGATGGCTGGCTAGACGCGGTCGAGCTGTGCTGGTTCTCGACTAGCTGGAGATGATGGAGCTGGACTGGATGCCGGCTGGCTAACGGCTGGCTAGACGCGGTCGAGCTGTGCTGGCTCTCGACTGGCTGGAGATGATTGAACTGGGCTGGCCCTTGACTGGCTATACGCGATCGAGTCGGGGCTGGCTGGAGACCGTCGAGCTGGGCGGGCTCTCGACTGGCTGCAGACGGTTGAGCTGGGTTGGCTCTCGGCTGGCTGGAGATGATCGAGCTGGGCTGGCTTTCGGCTGGCTGGAGATAATCGAGCTGGAAAGGATCTCGGCTGGCTGACGGCTGGCTAGACGCGGTCGAGCTGTGCTGGCTCTCGACTGGCTGGAGATGATCGAGCTGTACTGGCTTTAGGCTGGCTGGAGATGATCGAGCTGGACAGGATCTCGACTGGCTCACGGCTGGCTGGACGCGGTCGAGCCGTGCTGGCTCTCAACTGGCTGGACGCGATCGAGCCGAGGCTGGCTGGAGACGGTTGAGCTGGGTTGGCGCTCAGCTGGCTGGAGATGATTGAGCTAGACTGGCTCTCGGCTGGCTCTCGGCTGGCTGCAGATGATCGAGCTGGGCTAGCAAGTTAAAACTCATACACGTTTGTAAAAGCTTCTATGAACGATAACGATATTTAGCATCAGGTTCGCGAACCGGTTCACACGAACCCAAAAATATGACAATAGTTCATCGCAAACCTCGAACCAAATTGGTTCGAATGAACCTCGGTTCGATTCGTGCCAGAATTGACGAACCCTAACCCAGATTAGATTCGTTCAAATCAAACCGGTTCGTCAATTCTCACGAACCCCAGCGGTTCGTTACCAACACTACCCATGATAGTGATAGAGAAGTACAGTCACGCCTCACTGAAATACCTCTGACTGGAAATGCTCACCTATTAAAGACCACCTTCAACTCCTGTTTAAACACAACGATCAAGCTCTATCAGCAATCCACAGTCAGAACAACAACAGCGGAAAACAACCTGAAATATTATTAAGTTTTTACCTTAAGAATATCTATTATCTATGTCCCAATATTCACGTTAAGATATTATTATCTACAACGCTACCTATCTCCATTCGTACTGCGAAACCGAAGCCCATCTCGACTTCCTGTACGAGTTCCTAAGATACCAGAATTTGGTGGACACATAGTTCCACTTTTGTGAAACCTGCAAGTTCTCCTCCCAAGTGTCATTCGACAAGTCTTCCGAAGAATGCCTTCAGGACTCTTACAATTTTTGAGGTATGGCCGTACTTCTGTGAATGCCCGTGAACATCCATACACGGCAAAGATTACAACGAGCCACCATCGAAATACATTTCTTCAGTCTCGTCCTTGTTATCAAAATCAGATTATATCGATGCCAAGTATGTCGCTATCAATCTGCTACTCCCCACGCAGGAGTACCCCCATAGCAAAGAAAGCAGGAGTTTGGATGTATTATGGAACGAGTGAAATCACTGTATATAAACCAGGCGTTCGGCGGAGGAAAAGTTTTATTCTTCACTCGTTCTCTCGTCTATAAAACAATCAACTAGCTTTGGCTTTCACTTCTTTCATACTCGGTGAATCTGGATCAAGTCTCTTGTACACAGTTCTTGTTTCATAGCTACAGGCTACTCCTAGATTCCATCAGGAAAATGCAATTTCGTCCCTGGCCTGGCACCCACCTTCCGGGATCCTCCTTGGGGCTTGGGAGGCTCCCATACCCTCCCGTATCATTTGACTATGCTCCGACGCGCTCCATGCAGCTCCTGGTGCACCTGTGAACATTCCAGGAGCATCTCACAGCATTGCTACCACTTCCTGGGAGGTCCACAAACCCGCTCCTTCATCAGCAACATGTAAAATGCTTCCGGAGCGTTGGTGCAATCTCCGGGAGCCTGCGGGAGGAATGGCATAGTTTCGGACCCTTATGGAGCTCTAGCCAATTTCTTTCGAAATCTTGACCGTTTTGTTCCTATTTCACAAGGTTTCGGCGCACCTGACCTCTTAGTTTCGGGGCTCCGAAACTGCGTCAAGAATGCTCGACGCATCTGAGATCGTGAGATCATCATCGCTCCTGAGATCCCCGGTGCGCCGGAGATGCTCGGCGCTCCTGAGACGCTCGAAACTCATGAGATCCAATGCCCTCCCGAAATGCTCGGCGCTCGTGAGATGCTTGGCGCTCCCGACATGCTCAGCCCTCGGCGCTCCTAAATTCACGTTTGTACAGGCCTTGAATGAGGGTGGAATATTGATTCTATTGATATCTACAATATATACAGGGTTGGATACAAGGGAGATGAGGCGACTTTCAAGAGGGCTTAGAGAGAGATGACGAGATGACTCTCAAGCATGGATCTCAAGCGAGGTTGGAGATATATATCTGCAGCGAGCTGAAAGAGAGATGGATTTCGAGCGGGCTTGGAGAGAGATTGAGGCTGCCGAGCACGATTAATTGTGAGAGAGACGGTCGCTGAACCTGGTTGCTGAAAGCAAGAACAGAACAGAACACGAGTAATTGGTGCAAGATCTGGCTTGGAATATGTTAACCCACGATCGGGAAGCCAAGTGGAGGACTTAACTAGGGTAGAGAGAAGAGGCTGCACGTACAGTGCTCGGCAGCAAGGGAGAGTCGGTAGCTGCAGCCGGCTGCTGAGGGCGTGGTCCAGAAGGGCGAGAGCCAGACAGAGTGCGAGTGTAATTGGTGCAAGACCTTGTGGCTTGAGAGATATTATCCCACGATCGCAAAGCCGAGTGAAGGACATAACATTGATAAGAGAGGAGTCGGTCTCTGAAGCCGGCTGCAGAGAGGAGTCGGTCTCTGAAGCCTGCTGCAGAGATGAGTACCACGGTGTACGAGAGTGATCGATCGAGCGAGGACAGATGACAGCTGGCTCATGATGTTAACTGACTGTTGACTGGCGATGCGCAGGGGAGGAGATTATCTCTGGTAATGCTGGATGTGACTAGAAGGAAAGAGAGAGAATTTGGATGAGAACTTGAGATCTGCAGAGACCAGAGACGGACGAAAGCCCTGGGAGCTTGGATTCGTGCGCGAAAAACTAGGTCCCGATTCGGTATGTTGCACCCGTCAACTCGTATAATCTGCTTGGCATGCCGTATCTCCTAACCCAAACTCGCAGGTCAAATCCAAATCGGAGGTGCAATTTCGGCCAACCAAGCCTTATATGGCTTAGCCCATTGACTATCAAACAAATTAGACGAGAATACGAATGCAACTTACCGAATCAAGTCCTAGTTTCTCGCTTATGAATCCGAACTCAGAGGGCTTTCGTCCATCTCTGTCTCTCTGCAGCTCTCAAACTCTCATTCATCTTCTCTCTCTTTCCTTCTCGTCCTCTCTCTCAACCTCGTCTTGTCCAGGTTTTCTAGAGTTAAGTTCCCACCCGTAAGCATCGCCAGTCATCAGGCGGTTAACATCATGAGCCAGCTGTCATTTGTCCTCACTCAATCGATCACTCTCGTACACCGTGGTACTCATCTCTGCAGCCGGCTTCAGAGACCGACTCCTCTCTTATCAATGTTAAGTCCTCCACTCGGCTTTGTGATCGTGGGATAACATCTCTCAAGCCACAGGTCTTGCACCAATTACACTAACACTCCGTCTGGCCCTCGCACTCCTAGCCTCGTTCTCTATGTGCGGCTGCAGCTACAGACTCTTTCCCTCCCATGCGAGCACCGTATGCGCAGTCGAGCACCGTGCGTGCAGCCTCTCCTCTCTACCCATGTCAAGTCCTCCACTTGGCTTCGTGATCGTTCGTTAACATCTTCCAAGCCAGATCTCGCACCAATTACTCGCGTTCTGTCTTGCCCTCACTTTTAGCAACCGCTTCAGAGACCGTCTCTCTCACAATTACTCGTGCTCGGAAGCCTTAATCCCGTTTTATATCCATCATGTCCATCTCTCTCCAATCCTACCGGCGATCCGTGTCAATCTCTCCAAGCTCGCTGGAGATCCATCTCGTCATCACTCTCCAAGCCCGCTGGAGATCTATCTCGTCATCTCTCTCCAAGCCCACTGGAGATCTATATCGTCATCTCTATCCAAGCCCGCTGGAAATCCGTCATCTCTCTCCAAGCCCGCTGGAGATCCATCTTGTCATCTCTCTCCAAGCCCGCTGGAGATCCATCTCGTCATCTCTCTTCAATCCCACTGAAGATCTATATCGTCATCTCTCTCCAAGCCCGTCTTATGTCCCCCTTTGTATTAGTCCAAGTGTGTTTATAGTGTAGATAGTTGGATATCAATAGAAACTACAATTTCAAGCACCTATGTTCCCATTCTAGTGCTACTCCAGCACGTTGGTGGTTGCGCTCGAGCAAAAACAAGTTTTTCATGAACTCCAGAATCATATACCAGTGCTCCCGGAGGCTCCCAAACCTTACACCGGTGCTCCTGGAGGCTACAGAACCATGCACTGGCGCACCCAGAGGTTCCAGAACCATGCACTGGCGCACCCGGAGGTTCCAGAACCTTACACCGGTGCTCCCGGACGCTCCATAATCTTGCACCGGTGCTCCCGGAAGCTCCAGAACCTTGCACCGGTGCTCCCGGAGGCACCCAGAGGCTTCCGGAGGCTCTGCAGAGTGCGTCATTCAAAATCAACCTCCGCAACCTCTGGAGGGTCCCGGGGCTTCCGGGACCGGACGATTGACTTTGCTGATGTCCTTGACCACCTGGCTTCCAGTATTTATAACGCCTAGAACCTCGAGCCCTGAACCCTCGATACCGAGCCCTGAACCCTTGATACATGCCATTCAAACTCGACCATGGTTATGAGCCACCTTTGCCACTGAACTTAATTGCAGACCTCCAACAGCCACAGTCCAATGAATCGGCAAAAAACTTTACAAGGCCAAGAATTCGTCGAACGATTACAGCGTATTACGGGAGTTACTAGGGATGCACTCCGTGATGCCCAAGATGAACAGACGGCCGAAGCAAATAAATCACGACACCCTATCAACCCCGCCATCACCACCGGTGCAAAGGTATTGCTAGATACACAGGATTAGCCACTCACATATGCCAACATCAACCCAATACACCGCAAACTCGTATATCATTACATTGGGTCAATTGAGGTCCTCCAAATACGCGGAAATACCATCGAATTGGATCTTCCAAACGATATGACGATCCATGATACCGTTAACATCAGCAGGCTCAAGGTTCACCACATGGACAATTCTAGAGTTGCTTGGCATCCGCCGCCTCCGCCAGTACAGACAAGCTGCGCTGGCACAAGTTATGTCGTCGAATCAATCGCTAATCACCGGGCAAGCTCTGATGGAACCGGTGTGGAATACAAAGTGAAATGGGAAGGATGGGACAAGAAGGATAACACATGGGAGCCAGAGGAGAATATGGCCAAAGCAAAAGAGGTAGTGAAGCAGTATTGGAAGGAAATAGGCAGGCGGCCAAAGGGGAAAAGGAAAGCGAGATTGAAGAAGGCGTGGGATGCAAGTTTCATTTTCTTTTGTTTGGAGAAAGCCTTTTGTTTGTTTGATTGTTTGTTTGTTTCTCAGTCGTGGTGGCGAGACAGGAACATCAATTGTTTTCTTTTGTTTGGCTGGTCAAAAGACGTCACCGAGGCATGTTTGGTTTTTGATCAGGGTGTTTTGTTTCTTCAGGAGGTTTCTCGAAGATGATTGGAGAAGGTTGTGATACAGGTGGTCATGTTAGAGTGCAGCTCCGCTGCATCACTGTGGCTCTGTGGGCTACTCCTGTAGTTAGCTTTAACACGACTTTGGCTGCATCACCAATAACATTCACTTCTACATGTACAAAAGAGTCTCTTTACCCACATTCGAACGAAAAGCTAAAGCATGATGAGAATGAGATCAGGTTTCAAGTGGAGGCTAAAGCATGAGAAGAGTGAAATCAGATTTCGAGCGGAAGTACAATGAGAATAAAATCAGGTTGTGAATCAGGTTTCACAGGAGACGTAGGAATCGTACAAATGAGGTGTACAAAGAAAGCAGGAGTTGGGATATATTATGGAATGAGTGAATTAGTGTATATAAACCGGGTGTTTGGCAGAGAATAAGTTTCTTTCTTCACTCATTCTCTCATCTATAAAATAATCAATTGGCTTTGGCTTTCACTTCTTTCACACTCAGTGATTCTGGATCGAGTCTCTTGTGTACAGTCATCGTCTCTTTAGCTACAGGCTATTCTCAACTCTTTAGCCCTCCAGCTTTTGTTTTTTATAACCCTTAGAACCCCAAGCCCTGAACCCTTGAGATTGAAAGACATGGATATCAGAAGGATTGCTGGGATGTGGGAGGGGGTTGAGGAAGAAGGGTAAAAGGAGGGTAGAAAGGATATAGTTATAGTATTGTTTTGTTTTTCTTTTTATTTAAAGGAAATAGGGAAAAGAAGATAAGGAAGGTATGATATGGATCCAAAGAGAACTGTGGGAACACCCAAGGTTCACACTAGAGAGGTGCCAGGGAAAGGAGTCAGATTATGTCATGGCCGCAAGCGGCCGAATACATTATGATTCAAACAAACAAACCACAAAGTTCGTTCGTTAGTGACATCCGATGATGTTAGAAATCATATATTCTCACTCATTTTCCGGTGAAGTAACATATTTACGTCCTACGTTTACTCCCGCCGTGGATTTCCATAATCGTGTTCTGGTAAAGCAAGGGAGTTTGAAAAGACGTTGCAGACAGGCCTTTTTAGAGTGGGATGAAGCGTAATGTGTATTTGTATGGTTCGAGCCGTCTAGGAGGACACTGTGCGCAATGTTAACGGCTATAGATAAATAATATCTCCAGTATTAGGGGCAGCTAAAGCGATATACCGATATAAAGTAGTTCCATTCATAGAGTTTTATCAAAACCTAGTGATTAGATGGACACTTCCGCCGCATCACCTTTCCTACATCCATGCCTTAGGTTACAATACTAGATCACATCCAAAATACCCACCTACGCCCACCTCACCTCCAGCCCTTCCAAATCCTCTTCCACAACCCCTTAATCGTGGCCAAAAACCACCCCCATAGTCGCCCAAGGTTGAATCTCACTCCTCGCCCTCCTCCTCCTCCTCCTCCTCCTCCTCCTCCTCCTCCCTCCACCACCACCACAACCGCCTCCACCCTCCCTCCGACCACCTCTCAAGCTCACCCACCAACCACCTAATCCCCCACATTTCACTTCTTTTATGCCCTACACACACCACCGCCCTCACCCCCCTCTCCTCGCCCTCTTTACCCCCTCCTCCCTCTGTTGCCCAGTAACAACCACCACCCCCTCCCCCATCTCCACAACCCTATCCACAAACTCCCCACTAAACGCCCCCAAGCACGCCACCGTCCGCACCAGCCCCCCCTCCATCACCACCACCTCCTTAATCCCTCGAAATCCCTTTCCACCCTCTCAATAAACTCCTCCACCCCCACCCCCAGCATCCACCCCACTATCCCAATCCTCCTCTCAGAATCCCCCTTGTACCCACGGATACATTCGTACGGACCTGCTACCCCCAGTGCTTCAGCAAGCACCGGGTTATACTCGGTTGTGAGGGTGTCGTCGAAACCTTCGTGGGAGACGAGGACAAGGGCGGTGGGGGGGATAAGTGAGGTCGAGGCACCATGGGTGGTGGAGGAAGAGGAGTTCTGGGGGGTGGGTAAGGAGGTGGATGTAGACGGAGGGTGTTGGGGAGATGCTGAGGAGGATGCTGGTGATGACGGGGTCGGAGGAGGTGGGGAGGTGGTAGAGGAGGGGAGGGGGGGGGAGAGAAGAGGGGTGAGGTGGGATATTAGGGAGGTGCGGAGGAGGGAGGACATGGTGTTGTGCGGTTAAGGTTGCGGGTAAGGTTGTGGAGATTGACGTCATGAGGTACTTAAGTGGTAGGGGCTGAGGAGTCATGAATGAAATGTATAAAAAAACACAACCACATGGATTCTGCCACGATTCGTCTGTTCTTAGTTTTCAGTTCATCCGATCCTTCACGACGTGAGTCTTGAGAAGAGTGATTATAGATGAAGTACTTCCGTAGCAAAGCTGGAAACAGTCATTGACGAACGGGTGATCCTGTCGTCGCAACCCCAACCCCAACGCAACGTCCCCTCTAATCGTCACACCGCTGCATCCATCACTCCCGCATCCTTCCACCGCCCCTCAGCTTGAAGTGTTCTATCTCCTCAACTTGCCAGGAACCGCTTCATAGAGGATACAGACGTACTATGATTTAGTGATAAAAAGTGGCCGATTACTCTACAATATTACAAGTAAATGATAGGACACCACCTCCTCCTCCCTGGCCATATCATCCCCCGGTCTTCGTGAGAATGGTCTATGAACTCCTGCAAAGCCCATCTGGGTTGTAGCCGGAATCTAAGCCAGACTACCATAATCCCTCCCATACCAAAAGTGTAAGAAACACCCAACCTGTAGGTTTAACATTGAAAGCTCATCCACCGTCGTTGAATTCATCCTAGCCCACTTTCAAAGCCACCAGTGTCAAATAGAAAACCCATTCGAACTTCCCCCATATAACCCCCCCCCATCTCCCTCCTTCCATCTCATCCTCACCATCAACTCCTACAAGCATCCTCACATCGATACCACATCCACATCCACACAACAACTTTTCAACCTCCACAACCACACCAAACAAGCAAACAAAGAATAGAGGGGACGACGGGTAGCAGTTGCGGAGCTTCGCCATCTAGCCGGCTTGCCCGGAGGCGTCGGGGATTAGGGGTCTGTCATACTCTAAATAGAGTGAATACTGTATGATTAAAACAAAAAAACAAAAGCAAACAAAGAAACGAAATGCTTCCACCATATCGCAAATGGGTAATCCAGGACCAGCTATCAGGGTAAGCTCGCACGCTCCCGAATTTATCTTTACACAATTAATGCTGAGTGGTGAGAGCAGAAACTTCAAGACTGAGCCACAAAAACTAGCGATGTTGATGCTTAGCGCCGAGGTGTGTGATGAGGGGAGGTGGAATCGCGATCGGTAGCTTACGTTTGTAAAGGCCATTCAAGTGTGATAGTTTCGGATGTGTAACATCGGCACATCGGGATATCGTCCGCTGGATGTTTTTTCAAGTTGAAAGGCTACGAGGTTGGATTTCTGGAGCAATTATGTTTTTCATCCTCTGAGGCGATTTGTGTACGTTCGAGTTTTATGTCTTTGTACATGTCCAACGTCTTTTTCTGCGTTTGTGTTTTTTTATAGTTCATAACCCACACCACGACATTTCGAAGTGATCATAACCGTCCCGAAACTCAATTAATTATTACCATTACCCACCAACCATCACCCGTTCCCGTCTGACCATTAATAATCCAACAGACATGAAAACATTAAATCATTACATCGTATCGGCATTTCACCCACCCTTCACATTACATCATATGAACCTTACAGCCCGGCACCTTAAACCTATGGGTATCCAACATATCCTCCGTCTGTCCCAACTCAAACTTAAACTCATCCGTTGGAATTCTCCTTCCAGTAAACCCATCCCCTCCCCGTTCCTTCTCCAACAAACACAAAAACCACTTCGCACCTCTAACCCCCGCAAACTTCGCCAATACCCACTGTCCCACAAAGTTCTCTACATTTTTCTCCCTCAAGAACCTTTGTGCTTCTGGCGCCATCCCTGGAACACCGTTATGCATACCACTGAAAGGTTCCTTGTTAACCTCGAACGGGAGACTGTCGAGAAAGCGTAGTTCGTTCTTGAGGGTGACGGTGGAGCAGATGAACCAGGTTTTTGCTTGTATTCCGCGTTCGTTGATGATTTGGCAGGTGAAGAGGTCGGAGTCAGGGTCGATTATTGAAGTGTCTGAGAATTTCTCGACGGCTTCGAGGGAGGGCGTGACGGTTCGGTTGATTAGGATACATACGCGTTGGAATTCGAAGCTGGCGATGATACCGGGGTTTGCTAGGGTGATTTTGGATTCGGATATGAGTGGACCGAGGTTCGCGTATTCGTTTTCGTATCCTCGGACATTGATAGGGTATAGAGATCGCCCTGGTACTCCGCTGCATAGTTGTCGACCAGTCCAATTGAAGACGGAAATGTCTTGAGTATTACGGATGATCTCGTCGATTGCGCGGGTAAGAGTGTCTTCGAATTTCTCGTCGTAGTCTACTTGTAAGTCGATGCCTAGCATGCCCATACAAGAGTATATTAAATCTTGTTCTTTTGTGGTGTTTCTGGCGGACATCAGTGCCAATACGCTGCTGGCACCGAGGGTACCAGTGTTGGCTTTTCCTTGACAGATTGCTAGTGGGGGAACAGAACAGAGGTCAGAAATGACGTTTTTATTGCCGAAGTTTCCTCCGCCGTATGTGCCGATTTGTTCCCAGCGCTTGTTGTAAAATATAGCTTTGCAGCACATGACAATTTCTTGAAGGGTCCAGCCTCGAGTACACCATCGAGGAATGACGCTTCTTCTTTCCCTTTGGTCCTTTTCTCGGGCTTTTTCTCTCTCCCGGAGCAGAGCCTTTTCTTTCTCCTCAATCGCGGAGGTCAGCTTGACTATTGTTCTTTCGTTCTGATATTTTAGATCGGTCAGGCGCTGGTAGTTCTCAAGGCCCTCGGAGTCGAGATTTGTCGTATCGGCACCGATACCTCCCATGCTCTCTAACTCGCGGTCTCCACCCCGATTACTCTGGAGAACACTATCCAATCTCGAGTTCAAGCCTTCGATCTCGTCCTGGAGTTGGACTATTTCCCGGTACAATTCCCGGGACATTGACTTCTTCAGGGCAACTATTTCTTCAAAAGTACAATGTTCGGTGTCGTCCAGGTATACCAGACAAACCTGGGCGTTTGCGTACCAGTCGGCCATACTACGGATTGCTATGCTTTCTTCCTCTCTGTTTGTCTTGTCGATGCAGCAGGTATCCATCCATAAATATCGCATGCCTTGGTTTCTCGCTGCTTGAACCGCTCCACGAATCTTGTCGCCGGCTCTGCTGGCTCCCAAGTTAAAGACACTACCCACTGCTTGGATATCGCTGAGAATAATCTCTTTTTCGTACCAAGTGTGAGATAGGATAGCGTATCCTTGCTGGGTGCTAGGTGGGGTCACAATTTCTCCGGTATTAATATCAATCACACGTGCTGGCTGAGGCAACGTCTGTGAGGCGCCACCCGCTGAGTCCAGGAAATAAGGTTAGTATCGAACCGTGACGGAAGCAAGGGGAACTCACCGGCATAGCTTCCTTCGCCTCCTGCCGCGGCCGGTGGTGGGTTGTCTTCCACAGGCGGTGAAACATAATCACCTCCAGTCGGTGGTGCATTACCCCCATTAGCGTACCCTGTAGCCGGGGGATTGACCGGGCGGTCCCTCGGGGGATATTCCTGACAGGCAATATGATAGATTACCAGGATCATACTCGCGCATCCGATAATGAGTGGAATCAACTGTCCACTACCGCCGACATCATTGACTCCAGCTACACCCTGATAATCTACCACAAGCTCCACAAAGAGGATAACCAGTAATACCATGAGCCCCAAAGCCCAAGCCGCGAAGATAGCATGTTTGGCCCTCCGTGTACAGTTGTCATCCCAGCATTGGTTGTTTGAATATGCACCGAAATACCCCCGCGTTGGCTCGGGTTCCGGCTTGCCGACGAAATAGGTGCATCGGTTGCCTAGCATAGTCCTGAATTCGCCCATCGCTGTCCATCCCTCCCGATTTCGACTTGGAGCATCCTCATCGTGTTGGTATCTCCACAAATGACGATACACGAGAAAATGAATCGACACTGCCAACACGACAAATAGCTCTATTACGGAGATAATCCGGCCACAAATTCGGAATCCACGTTGGAGGTTAACTCGCTGGCCGCAAAGGTATACTGTGTAGCCGGGAATGCAATTACTGCCGGTACCCGACAGATCAATTCCGCGGTACCACCACCAGACCAAATATACAGCTATTGTGACTAGAAGGAGCCTCCTTAAAACTTCAATGACGGAATCGAACTTGCGATTGATACATGCTACAGAGCGATCGATAGCCTCCAGTACGAGTAATAGTCCTATTGTGGTGCCTAGAAGACAGACCACAATGAAGCCATCGGAAGCCCATAATTCATCGTTTCTTATGCCCAAAGATATGAGCAGGGCTCCAGCAAATACATAGGTAACGTCTCGTATTATGTCGCGTTCGGAAGAGCCGAGGCTCGAGCAGTAAACCAGAACCAGAGCGAACCACTGCAGGTAGACGCCAATTCTAATTCCGAGGCCATAAACCTCTGTTCTGTTCGCTACAGCATTGCAATTCGCGTCGGGATATAATAGGGTCGACGTCGACATTACGAGGGACTTTCACTCTGGCGAGTTTAGTTCAATAAATCGACTTAGCAGGCAAGATCAATACTGACATTCTTTTGTAGTTCGAACCCAATCCAGAGTATTGCCGCCGATAGTCTTCAAACAGTGTATTAAACGGCAGGCAGATCAAAGAGGTATGAAATATTAACGTCAGCACAAAGCACAGACAAGTGTATCACCAACGTCCGGAGTTACACGCGCAACTGGGTTGCGGTGGGCGATGGCTCGAATTTCACGGTAAGAAGAGGAAGTCAAACGGGTATGTGACTCCGTTCAGCCCTGTGGGGTCAGATGTTGGTCTTTTTGTTTTCGACGGGTTCCATGAGCGGACATCGCCTATATCTTTATTTTCGACTTGGATTTGACTGGTTCGCGGTGAGTAGAGCCTTATCGAACAGCACATACGGACCCTTTGTGGAAAAATGATGTGACCACTGAATGACTAGATTGAGAACCCTGCATCTACCAACGGTACCTGTTTGCGGGGGTGATTTAAGGCTGCAGCTCGGAGCGCCGAACTGCATGCTGGCGTCACTACACTGGTTAGGTACACTGTTTGTGCGAGAAGCGAGCCATTGAGTAAATTGCAATTGGCCAGGTTCTGCAGTTCAGCTGAATACTGTCAATTGATGTCAGCGACGCATGTCACGAAGCTCGAGAGTGACTTACAGAAGGAATGATAGGCGACGACTTGCAGAGGATTCGACGCAGTTAATCTCTTTGGGGATTGGCGGCAGCTGATGTCATGCATGATTGGTTTACATGCGTGGAAGCACAGGGCCCCAATTATCAGAAAACCGTTAGCGCTATTATGCACACAAGTCCAGATGAGGGCATGACCGAGTCTTGCGTTGAAGCATGCCCATGCCCCTCGTACGTGGCATGGATCGGTTTGATCGGCGATCCTTTGATTCAACCCTGTGGACGAGACTCACAGCATGCGAAAATACAAGTAGATGAAATACGCCAGTGCAATTTGGAACGTCTTCGACCCGTCCTCCGCCAGAAACCCTTCTCCACGCGTATCCGCTGCTGCGTTCCAAGATGTGGTTTAACGCGGCATTCGGAGCGATTCTTCCATTCCTCTTTGTTTTGCATGTCCAGAGCCACCCCGCTCCATTCAGCAAGAGAAACGATCAAAAGCTTCTAGGCTATAATGACTTTTTGAACTGCGGTGCAAATTGTGCCATATACCCTACAGACCAAGTTCCGAATATCGACTGCATCAACATAGACGAAGGATGTTTGAAGAGTTGTCTGAAGTGCCCTACAAAGTAAATTCCAGGTTCTTGATACCGAGAAGTTGTGTTTAGTAACTGACATCCCGATCCATAGATATGCCGGGTAAGGCTATGAAAGCCCGTGTACAATTCTCTGGCTCTAACATTTACAGAAACGACTATCCGATGACAAAAAAGATAGCGACGATTGGTGTCACTTACGATGTATACGAAACAGCTCCCGCGGGCTACTGTATGACAATGAAGCCGCCGCATACGAAGGTGGTTAAAACAAAGACAACCACGACCACAACCACGACTACGACTACAAAGCCAAGTTTAAGTATACTTGCCTTGTCGACGACTACAACGACAACCACGGACCTGTCAACATCGACAACGACAACAACCAAACCGTTGTCTACGACGACGACAACAACTACAGACCTGTCAACGTCGACGACCACAACAATCATACCTTTGTCGACGTCCACAACCACAACCACAACCACGGACATGTCACTGTCACTGTTATTGTCAACGATCACGGAAATCACAGCCTTGTCAACTACCACAACAACTACAGCCTTATCCACGACAACAACAACTAAAGCTCTTTCAACCACAACGACGACAACCACAGACCTATCAACAACCACCACCACGAAACCTTCTACAACTACAACTACAACCACTACCACTACCACGCAACCGTCTACAACTACAACTACAAGTCTATCAATATCAAAAACCACGACAACTACAGCTTTGGCGACGACTACAACGACGGTGGCCTCATTCACAGAATCGAAGACCACCACAACCACCACCACCAAACTATCGACAACGACAAGTCTCTCAACAACCACCAAACCCACCACCACAACCACCACAACCACCGAACCCACAACCACCACAACCACCTCCCTCTCCACACTCTATTCCATTAGACTCTCCACCGCCCTCTCCACCACAACCACCACAACCACATCCTACCGCCCCTCCATCTCAGTCTCCATCTCTGTCTCCAAAACTACAACAACCACAACAACAACAGCAATCGAAGCCACAGTAGTCTGCCCAGATGAGTATGGACCATGCACTACATACTCATCAACGCCTTACATCACGCCATTTCCGGACAATTTCTATCCATATCAGGATAATCACGATTGGGAGGGAGTTATAGCTATTATCATCCCTTGTGCTGCGTTGTGGGTTGCGTTGGTGTATATACTGTTCCATCAATCTCCGTGTGATTAAAATTGCCAGTGGGGGAGGGGGGTTCATAATGGTAATTAATGAGGGGGAGTGAGGGTGATGTAGAGGGTAATGTGGGTTACGACTTATGAAGTTAGGAATTAATGACAGATATGCGCAGCATAATGGGAAGATTGTATATATTGTAATTAGCGGGACGATCATGAGTTGTAGGAATGTTAAGAAAGGAAGTAAGAAAGAAATGATAATGTATTATGTTTTCTACCGCTTTTTATTTCCCCAGGATGAAAGGAGGAATTTGTTTTGGAGAAGAGCAGTGTTTTTAATACTTGACGAAAGAATGGCCCGAGTGATTCGTTGTGAAATCTACTAACTCTACTTACCGAGATCCTACCATATGAGCTCAACAGGTGGAAATGCAGAGTTGGGCTTGATACAGTTGATACAATTGCAGTCACCCAGCCATCAGGTCTCTCGGGTGATGTTTACTATTCTGAACCTAAGGTTACATTAATAGTGAACATGCATCAATTCGACCAAACAAAGACTGATTCAGGTAGAAGGGAACAGTAGCAACGGTCAAAAGTCGAGGATCCAGTTCTACCAATCGAGTGATAAGCTATGAATTCGCCCTTGAAAGATCTGAAATTTCTAGAAATTTCTCGGCGTTGAGTGTAAGCGGATCCATAGTGTGAACTGGTTTTACTACCCTAGGCTCTCGTAGACACTCTCCCGCTCTGATTTTTCAAGCATTGATGCTGATATAGGACTTCGAATCCCCGATTCTATCGTTTTTTTTTTTCTGGTGCGGCCAACGTTTGGACTGGACAACGCTCTGACTACCATTCAAACTCAGTAATCTATGGTTTTGAAACGTAAAAATTGAGATGTTGTTTGACCATGGGCTTTCTCGTATTTCTAGTTTAGTAGATAGATTTTATGTTCCTTTTTCTGTGGTTTTCTGCTTTGTGCCAGAGGGGGGAGTGGATTAATTGATTTCATCGCTGGTTATTGTCACAGGTAGTCACTCGAAATAATTGGGCCGACAACGCTGATAGGTTCGAATTGACCGTTTGATATCCCCGCCATCATTTCAGGGCCTGCAGAGTCGGTGAATGTTCACTGCAATTGATAATTGAATCCAAAACTTGGCACAATGATCGAGTACCTTTGACATTTATCACTCGGTAGGGGTGAGGAGTCTCCGCCCGCCCGCAAATACAAGGCTGGGGATCACCAGCGAGAAGAGCGGTCATCATTCATCATTCGATCTATTCTTGTTCGTCGGTAGCTTACCGAACTAATGGCCGAGAGCGAGACAAGACATGTGTGTACTATGGGAAGGTGGCAAGTTACAAGTACGGGGAGAGTTATATTTACCTCCTAGAGCGTACCGGGTGGATGCGCACAACTTATGCCTTACCGTCAGCTCCCCCCTTCCCCCCTCTGTACTACCAACTTCCTTCGTCCTGGCATCCTCACCTGAACTCCCCGCAGCCGCCAACCTACCCACAAAAGCACAAACAGGCAAAAAGCAGCACCTCTCTATTCCCAACACCGCCGCCCAATATTCTCATAGATAGATACAAATACAAATCCACAAAACAAACTGCAACAAATTTCGCACAAAAAACATAATCCACATAAATATATACATCCCCACATCCCCTATGACAAATTCACCCCCATCGCGCGTCTCGCCTCATCATCCACCTCCTCAACCGTCCTAACAAGCTCCTTCGTCTCCCTCGCCATATCAAACGCCAAACCCGCAAGTTTACTCTTAAACTCCTTCCCTACCTTCCCTCCCTCCCTTTCTCCGGGATCTTCCATCATCCCCCTCATCCGTTCTCTACATGTCCTAAGATTCGTAACCACCCATTCCCATCCCCTCGCCCCATTCCCAGCACTCTCGGTAGCCTGCAAGATCCCGCCCACAATCTCCGAAACCGTCTCGATGTGCCGCCCTAACTCTGTTGCCGAAGCGTCCGATTTTATCGCCTCAAGAAGTGATTGGATACTCTCTACTATTGCGTTGGTTTGGTTTTCGAGGAAGAGCTGAACGGGTGTGTGTTAGCAGGTGAAATGGAGAAGAAGGGGGGAGGAGGTGGGTAAGCGCGCCGGCCCCTGTTGTAAACGCCGGATGACAGGTCAAAAGAGGAAGGAAGGAAAGGGAGGAAGATCATAACAGTGACAGGGGGGGTATAAAATATGAAAGACAGTTAAAAGCAGGTACCCCATTGGTCATCACATGTCTTGTGGTGTTTGTTTTCCGTGTGAACGCCAAACAAAAAAAAACATCGCAAATGGCAGTCTCCCTCTATTGCTTTTATACACGCTGAGAAAAAAAACCACAGCCACAAAAATAAAATAATAGATAGATCAAGATATAGCAAACAACAAGAAGCGAAGAAGGGTGTACGTGCGTAATGCAATTAAGAAAAAAAAACGTTTACGAATTCCGATTCGGGGGCATAGGGAAATCGTGAACACCTACCCTTAGTTCCTCGACATCACTCCCCGCACTCCTCATGCCAACAACCCCTCTCCCGCTGCTACTCCCACGTGGCCCCCAGTTCTTATTATCCGCCGCCACCATCGTCTCCCCTAGTATCGCCGATCCATTTCTACTACTCCCCTTCGACCCCTCAAGCCCCGATCCCCGCAGCGAATTATGCGGACTATATAAAGACTCGTTACTCAACCGTTCCGCATCACCATTGACCACATTCACCCCGGGAGGAGGCATGGCGCGTCCCCCATTACTATTGCCATTGCCATTTACATAATGGTGGTTTTGTTGAAATTGGGAATCATTGGTGGCACCCGCCGGTAGGTATCGGTTATCATCGTTTGGTGAGAAATCATCGTCTTCGATAGCAGTCGCTGAGTGGATATAGTCGTCGTCTTCATCCGACTCCCCTACCAGTGTTGGTCGGAGCTTGACGAGTTTGACGAGCTCAATCACCGAAGCTGTAAGATGCGACGCTGCAGCGTCCAGCAATGATACCGGGGAAAGGCCGCAGCCAGTTGCGTGATTCTTAGCTGCGGTTGTGAGGTTGTTTGCTGTTGCCGAAATGCGAGACCTTAACCGCGTAACAGTTTCGTTTCGTTCTCCTTCAATATCCTGGGTTAGTGTTTTGGTGGCTACAATGACCGCTTTAACCTGCTCCAATGACTGTGCAAAGTTGATGCTACGGGCCACCTTGAGGAGCTCATCAATAGAAATCTGAAACTTTGTGAGGTGCACCGCCTTAATGAGTCCTCTAGCATCGACAAGATTGCCCTCCTTTCCAAATAGTCCGCCGGATGTTGGAACTTGAAGCCCAAGTGAAGAACTGCGGATGGATCGAATTGTTGTCTTTGCCTTTGCATATCGAGACTTCCATTCCTGTACCTCTCCCTGGAGCTTTTGAATTTGGGCGTTGAGTTTCTCCTCTCGTTCAAATGAGTGATCCGCTCGCTCCGATATAACCTTCATCTGGTTGAGGAACTCCATGGCTTCTCGCCGGACCTCTTCCGTAACCTGTATTCATTCAATACTCGGTCAGAACTTCAGCATCGGGAACCAACCTCTTCCTGTTCTCTCAATTCCATCTTCAAATCCTCGTGTTGTCGTAAGAGTTCCTGATATTGCTCACTATCGGCTCCCCCTCCCCCACCTCCGTCGCAACTTCGTAGTTGTTCCAGCTCTTGCTGCTGTTCCTTCAACTGCTGTTGTAATGACTGTTCATTGGCTGCGGAATCCGCCTTAACTCTATCGATCTCAGCTTGTAAATTATTGTTTAGGCTCTCAGCATCTGCCAGCTTTCCCTCCAGGTCTATCCGGAGATCATCCCACTCGTTCCGCTTATCTGTTAATGCCTGCATGCATTAGTTAGCAACATCCAATTACACCAGTTGTGTTTTACCAACATCTTCTTTTGCAAGTTCGTTGCTTTGAAATAGTCTTAGTTTCTCCTCGCTTTCATCCAAGCTAGCTTCCAACCCTGCCACTTTGTCTTGTAATATTTCCACCTTACTCTTATAATCTGCAATAAGCTTCTTATCCGCCTAAATACCAGTCAGCACTCAAATCCCATACGCCCTTTGCACTCTTAACACCCACATCATTGCCACTGTTACTAGCAAGACTTTTCGAGCTCTCCCTTCTCTCTGGCCCTCGCCCCTGCCCATTAACCTTTTTGTCTTCCAATCCAAATGCATCGAGATCATCGTCGTCATCGCCGTCGTCATCATCTTCAACCATGGTACTTTTATTAGGTATAATTGTATTACTCTGAAATGTCTTTGGCAGCGGTCGTCCAAAAGCATTTGGAGGCTCTGGTCCTCCGGGCCCTCCAGGTGGTCCCAATGGCGGACCTCGAGGTGGACCCGGTGGTCCTCTGGGCGGCGGTCCTCCTGGAGGTCTGCGGTATCCATTCGGCCCTGGTGGTCCCCCCGGTCCCGGTGGTCCGTAAGGTCCAGGTCCAGGTCCACCCCGCCCCATCATACCCGGCCCGGGACTTCCTCTCCGACCCGGACCCATAGGCCCCGGTGACCCCATTCTCGGCGGCATCCCCGAAGAATCCACTCGCCCCGGTGGGGGCATCCCACGACCATCCATAGAGTTTGTCGGGGACCCAAAGGATGGCAGTAAACCCGACGAGAACCTTGGAAACCTCCGCTCCAATTCGTAAAATACATCAGTTGCTAGATCTCGAAAGCGGTCCGCGGGAAGAGTTGAGAGCTTCTGTCTAGCCTGGTTTCGCTTTGGATGGAAATCCTGTTTCGGGGGGAGAAATGGCGGCATTTCGCCATCCGGTGATAGATTGGGCGCGACCACACCAGGTTCTCGTCGTTGAAGTTCGTCATAGACATCCGTCGATAGCTCCTGAAATTGAATTGCCGACAGCCGTAGGAGCTTATCCCGCGCTCTATTTGGGCGGATATTGCCCTTCGTTTCCAAAAACTCTTTGAGCCATTTACTCAGTGCTGTGTGATGTACCGATACCTGCTCTTCCAACGCGATATTCTTCAACGTAGTCGAGCCCTCGCTACTCGCATACAACCCGGTGCCGTCGGAACTCCGCGCGATCGAGGACGGAGGCGATACATTCGAGGGTGAGCTCCCGTTCTGTCGGTTTGGTGGGCCACCAAACATTAAGTCGTGATCGGGAGAGGTGTATTTCGATATACCGGACCAATCGCTACCGGCAACCGAGACTGGTGAGAGCGCGGAGCGCGGGATCTGAGCATTATTGTTCATTGTAATCGACAAGTTCCCATGATGACCTCGAATTTGGGGAGGGCTTTGCGGGCTTTCTAGATCGTTTGTCGCCATAACTAGTGATTAAGGATTTAAAGTTTCGCCTGTAAGGTTTTCCCACACTTCTCTAATTCACGTTCAGGGCCCTTGTCGCGTGAACCGTCGTCGAAGGATGTGAAACGTTCTTTTTTGTGCGGCTCCTTTACTCTACACTTTCAACAATCCAAACCCTCCCACAGTTAGCTGCCGTAGCAAGTCGTAGCACGAATAAGCGGCCGAGCGAAGCAGGGAAAATTAAGGCGGACGGTTTTCTGTCAAGAAGAATTTGGGAGGAGGTGCGTCTGCAATGTTACGGCCGTCCAACGTCTCAATCCCGATCCTCGTTGGGTAGGAAAGTGTGACGGGGTCGGTTAGATCGGACGGGTATATTCTACCTCAATTCCGGAGGCCCCTATCCTCGGTAGTGTGGATGGGTGGAGAGCTGTAGATGTAGAGGGTTCGAGTTGACGATTCCGAGAGCGAGGAAGAGGAAAGACAAAGGGGGGTGGGGAGCGAGCGGTAGACGTACGTAGTATCTATCGTAGGTAGGGAGGAAATGGTTCTCATCTGTTTCCAACTGCAACAAAAGTCCAACCGCCTTTTTCGATCGTGGGCGCTAGGGAGCCACGACGCTTGACATGGGTTGGTTGACGATGCGCGCTTTAGAGATGGAGGGCCTCAGGTGCTGTTAAGAGAGAGGAACACCTGGAGAATAGGGGTGATGAAGTATAAGAGCAACCGCGTATATTCAGCCAGCCTATGATTCTCCCTCTGCTGGTTCCCGTCGAGTGTCTGCGCGTCACTCTCAGATCCTCCAGCCGGAACGCGAGCTCTGTGCACTCACACTGCCGGGGGACCATGCCGACATCAATCAAATCACCACTTCCCACAAACCTGGAACTTCAATGTATTCGGTAGTTCATTATTCACCCTACGCCTCTGGCTCCGTATGGCGTTCACTTTATGGTTGGGGGCTCCTAGTCACGGCGACAATCGATCTGGACCCCTAAAAATTACTCTTTATGGTAATTATTTGACGAATTATTATTTATTTTATGTACTTAAGTACTTGTTTTAACCTCCTAAATTCAACATATGAGGCTTAACTGTTACCCAATACGGTAATTTCACTAAGGGTCACTCGGTTTTGCATGCATCATGGGTGCATTTTTTGTGAGATTTGCCAGGAGTTCCCATACAGAATGGGAAAAAAATCCGACTTTTTGAAATTCCTTTCCTCTACAACCACAACCAGGAAAAATAATTGGGCTCTGTCAGGTTGCAGAGAGCACTCAAAAGAAGCATGTAACAGAGAGTTTTTTTCATTTGGACCTTTTCTGGTGAAGTAAAGGCATGCTACAGTTGAGGCTTAAAATGCTCCGGGTTAAGGTGTCTCCAAACATGCTTCGCCCCCTCCTTCGCTTGGCTCAAGGGGTCCCCATTTACTCATAGTATACAGGAGGACGCGAATCAATTAATAAATAATTACATTCCCGAATTGCCAAAGAAAAAAACCACCTGTCCTCAAACAACCTCTCTCAGTCTAGAAGACAGCTCCAACTCAAACCTCTCTTGAGCCAACGGTCCTTCTCGAATCTCACGAATCATGTCTGTTCCTGGTGGAAAATCATGCTCAAAAATAGGTTCCCCCGCTCCTCTCATATTTGCTAGGACTGACTGTCTAAAGTGCCACCGAAGAAGCTGATCCGACGCACGATGAGGATCTCCCGGATCGCGACAGACGGGATCGAGGGTCCTCCCATCCATATCAGCGGTATCAATACCAAACCTGATGATCTTATAGTTGTCCTTTTACCAGTCAGCGTAAATAGCGAATCTTCAGGAAGCACTCACATCTAGGTTCACTGATATGAGGTACTAATCGAACAGCTGGTGAACATCTGGCTTAAGGAAGAACCCGTTCTGAAGGGAGTTGATCTTTAAGACTCCCACAGTGTCGTCTATGTCTGTAATCCAACGACTGTAATTAAACTAGATCCAGAGACTCTCATTCTCAAGTAGAAAGACATGAGCCGCCTCAAATGACGTCCAGATATTCAGATCCCTGTAGACTCTGCCTGAGATGACACATTTATTATCGCGAGCACAGATTCCATTTCGAAAGGCATCTTCCCGGCCGGACACACTGTGCGAGATGATGCGGTGGACCCACAGTTCGTCACTGACTCGGATTTCGTCTTACCAATTAGCTCAGAAACATTCGCACAAGCATGGTACTGAGCCTACCTTCATAGCTGACCAAATAGTCTCCCACATTGAGACGAGTATCAACCATCGAGATAACCCTCTCGGTATCCTTCGCAGAGACGCGAATTGGGGCAGTGGTGACAAGGACGATCTTAAGCATTGTGAGAAAGTTCCTCTTGGATTTTGTATTAGACCTCTTAGGACTATATCTGGATTGGCTTTGTTAAAGAAGCGGACGTTGTGAAAATGAGAACGATGTTTGGACATTGCATAAAGCTGAGCGAACTCCCATGTGCTGTCTTAGGCTCCGTCTATCGAATGGTTGGTGGAGTTGAAGGGACTTCGTCACTTCTCCCCTCCCTCTTATTCAAATTATTCTGGGTGCTTACTTCCACCGTTCCGCAGTAGATCTGAGGAAATACAGAGTATTTATGAGAACGTTCCGGGCGCAGGGATTGTGTCCGGAACACTGCAAGCTAGGCTTGGCGGAACATAGATGTTCGCAGGGGTTAAATGATGTACTTATGTATTAAATACTTAATTACCTTGAGGAAAAGTACAACATGGGCTTCGCTCCGCTCAGTCAAAGGCCCGAAATTTAATTTACCTGATTGTCTTCAAAGTTCATATATATCTAAGTAGAGACCGAAGAGAAAGAAGAAGAGGAAGAGGAAGAGGAAGAGGAAGAGGAAGAGGAAAAGGAAGAGGGAGAGGGAGGCTGTCTGCCACACTGAAGAAGAGGCGCAACCGCACGCGATCTTATCTATCGTCGATCACCAATCTTATCCATATCCATCTCACAATCACTCGCAAAAAAAGTCATATGATTTGAACGTGGCTTTCACGTGACTCCTAAACTTGCTTTTTCTCAATAAATTTCGGGCACCTTATATCTACTTAGTATGTGATCAAGTTCAGTGACAGGGCTTCAGTGAGAATGGTTGGTCACATGTCATTCCCACATGTACAGTTCCACAGTTTCTTTTGGTTCGACAGTTTTTTGCAGTACCAAGTAGCTAAGCATGCGGAAGTAATTGTGATTGTTTCAAAAAGTATTGGGTTAGGGCAAAACCTGGTGAGATACGAGACCGGGTAACACATTGCGGCTGACTCTGGCACACTAATACCACTCCTCGGCACCGAGATCGTCGAGTGATATTCCATGCCCGCAGGCCAAAAACGACCCCAACCCACGACATACCACGTCCCCACACAACACTACTAAACACAGGTCGGATTTTAGCGCATACATCACAAAGGCCGCGAACGGAATTTTAAAGCTCCAACTACCAAGCCAAAACGTGACAAGATGATTGGTTTGGTGTCAGTCGCAAGCAAGAGCTGCTTCTCCATCTCAATCGTTCCTGCAGGCACGCAAATCAAAATCCAATGCGTAATGGGTATGTTATGGTAAAGGCTCAGAAGGCCACAAACGCCGTTTTGCAAGTAGTACCTAGGTAATCTTTTCCCTTCGGTCCTCCTCGCCCACCCTTCCTCACTTCCCGATCATTTCATCTCTTCATCGGCACATCAAATAACCACAATAACCATAAGAAAGGGCATCAAACGTAACACGCAGACAACGAAACCTACAACTCCATCCCCTGTAACCCCCCAATCATTATTCATTTCTCATCCCTCCCATTAATCCTAACCTCAACCTCAAACGCATCACTGCGTAGTCTAGGAGTGCCCTCCTCCCCTTCACACCCCACTCTTTCATCTCTCACATCCCCTGCACCCCCTGCACCCCCCGCGTTTAGTTCTGCTTCCTCTAACGCGCGATCTTGCTCCCTGCGGATCTTGTCCACCCCCGTATATGGCAGAATGTCTTGAGAACTGGTTGAGAAAGTGGACACATGTGCGTCTGTTGATGATTCCGGCGCTAATGCGTCTGTTGTCCCTGCGGCATGCATATCGCGCAGGAGGCACACATATTCTTCAGGCACTAGTCCGGATTCTCCTATTTCCATTGTCAATCATCAAGATACACCATCAAACGTGGGGGTTGAGGGGGGCACCAGTTTTCGGATCTTCAGCAACTAACCATCCCATACCGTGGCGATAGCTGACCCACACTACCTGTCCCTCAACTAGTGGGAGTTCGTTTTCATTCTCCTGGATGAAGTCGAACAGCGCCACCGCCTTGCCATGCATCTCCTCTGCAGGGCTTGCAATCGTGAATTGGTAGTCTTTGCTGAACCGTGAGTTGTAAAAGTCGGTGTCGTCGCCATTGAACGAACCTCCCTCCTCGTCGTCATCGTCAGAATATACGTAGTCCGGATCGTAATACCCTGCGCCAGCAGGATCGTATTCGTCGTTTTCTGCATGGTGATATAATTCCCCACCTGGCTCGCCGGCATCAAGATCCTGCCGCCCCACGCTCGTCGTATAGTAGCTATCTCCGGGCACTTCCAATAATCCATGTCCCCCGGTACTCCGTCGACGCGACTCCCAATCCCCTCGGGAGAAATGCTGTAGTGTGGTGGGGGTGAATACATTCTTGCTGTGATGTCGATTGTGGTGGCTCCCCAGAGGTGCCATCGATGACTTGTGCTTCCGGTGATGATTACCTTGCTTCGGCACCACAATAGGACTCTGTAAGTCGTCATCCTCGCTCCACGGCGGGCCGTCTTCAAAGTTGAGCGGCGGAGGTTGGTTAGATTGTCTCTGCCGGAACAATGCAGCATCTCCCCATAGTGGATTATCCTGGCTCGGCACTGCCGGATCTGACAACCTCCTAAACCCACTACCCCCGCTTGTAAACCACGATCCTCCGCCCCCAATCGCCTCCTGTAGGTCGCCTGGCGTGGTCAGCCCTGAAGACATGGTTGGCCCATAGTGCAGGGGGTGGATGGCAGGGTACGCAAAATCCCTGACAGAAGCATAAGAGAGCGACGACGTGAATTGGGGATGCCACGAGTCTCGGTTAGAGGCGATCGAGATCATCGAAATTCTGCTCTGTTGTGGGGGCGGGAAGGAGGGAATTTTATTTCTAAGGCTTGCGGGAGTGGAAGGCTTTGGAGACGTTGAGAAGGTAAGCGGCGGCGAGGAGGCGCTAGATTGATGATTCGGTTTTGGCGCCTCTCGAGATGGGTTGGAAGCTGTAGACAGGCGCTTTGAGGCGGCGTCCGAAGGCGATAGAATTCTAGATCGACGAGCGGGGTTCATGGAGGGTTCGCGAGACTGCAGAGAAGTGGAGTTGGTGAGGGGGTCTGCCGATGAAAGCGGCGACGTCCGCGTCAGTTCTACCGCCGGGGGCGAAGCGGCCATCGCTGTGTTGGTATTGTTGTTTGACGAGACTGCGCTAGCCATGGGACAGTGTGGATTGGCGATGGATGGCTGACCTCTAGGGAAGGAAATGTATCCGGGTGATGTCTTCGTGATGGCAGGGCGCAGGCAAGATGAAAACGCGAATGTGCGTGCTGTTGACGAGCTTGAATAGAGGCGATAACTCGCCGAGTGAAAGAACGAAAGCAAGACCAGCTGCAGTTGACGAATGGAAGCGAAAAGAACAGTAAAAAGGAAGAGACGAGGCGAAAGTAGTGATGGGGAGAGGCGATGTGACGTTTGGAGGAGAAGGTGTGGTATGAGTGAGTACTTTGGACGGGTGTTGATGGTAAGTGTTGGTTGGTTGGAGGCTCTTCGCTTCGCGTGATTCAGCGCTTCGGAGTTGGTTCGTCCAGATCACCGATGACCAAAAAGGAGAGGGCCGCGGGTGGTACAAGCAGGCTCGCGATTGTCTGGCGCAACGTACTGTACCGTTTACTGTCTTATGCAGCTCTTATCGAGTTTCTGTCTGTCGCTGTCGAATCGATTGAACGCAGGGAAGAAGGTTCAATGGGTGGCGGTGCGTCTGGGGCTCGGTGGGCAAATCTAAAAGAATTGTATACAAAAAACTCCGAATTTGGGAACAGCTGCGAATCTACCAGAACAGTACCTGCGTCGGAAGGTTTTGTTTGTGCCTGGATCACCGTACGTTCTCCAGAGTAAATGCTTGTCTATGCGCGAGCGCTTCGTAAAGATATTTGCACTCCCCTTGAGGAGGATCGGAAGCAAGCTGTCGTGGCAATGGCGCAAAACAGCATGCATGAAAGTCCCTACTGGACATACAGCTGAGCAAGGTTCTTCGTCTGATTCTCGCCAACTCTTCCCGAAAATGCAGCGGCGCTTGAGATTGATATTGTTCCGGTGTCCAACCAAGATTCAGATCGCGTGAGCTGAGAGGTCTCATGCCGCCAAGCCGAGAGTCTATTTTTGGAATAGGGCTTATTGAATGGCTGGCCTGGCGTGACCGTCTTTCATTGCCATTTCGCCGCTGTCGCTTCTACAAATCCTTTCGACTTCTTCTCTGCCAACATCGACTCCATCACCACCAGCCATCATCAACATCAACAACCACTATCAGAGCAGAAACAACTGCATCTTTTCATCACCAAATTGCTATCAGAATTTTTATCGCCCCTTAATTCCGACCTGGTATGCTCTCACCCGCAACTTCCCCATCACGCCACTACCTCCCTACTCAAATGATGAATCAAGATTATATTGGAGCTGTCCTAGTCCTCCTCACTTATCATGAGGTCGGACAATGCCGATAAACATCTAGAGGCTTTTTCTGATTTCCCTACATACACTACTCTCAACCGTCTGAAATCACGCGATGAAGCATCTCGCTAACCGCTCAATAGAACATCTCCCTCAAATGGCGACCGAGCCGGAAGTCCCACCAACAACAGCAATAGCAACAGCAACAGCCACAGAAACAACCACAGAAACAGCTATAGAAATAGAAACAGCCACAGAAACAGCCACAGAAACAGCCACAGAAACAGAAACAGAAACGGCAACAGCAACAGAACCACAAAAGCAGCCAGATGACTTCCTGCTGAGATTTTGCACTGTGTGTGCCAGCAACCAGAACCGGTTTGTGACCCACTTTACTAGTTCTGTCAACGGGGGTACTCGTACATGTGTTACTATGGAGGGCAGCAGTGGATGGAAATTGGATGCTTGTTGTACTTTGATGCGCGGGATATGTAGAATCTATACAACGACAACTCTACTACGTGCTTGTTTCATATCGCCGCCTATGTGTCATGTCTGCAATCTCATTAACCTCACTGCTGCCCTCCCACGCGATGATTTCCCGCCATGCCCGTCGTAGCCCAGAACCCCGCTTGCTAATCCCCCGCCCCAGATCGATGGAAGCGCATCTCGTCCTCTCCGCGAAATACCCCGTAATCTCCTTCGGCACTGGGTCGGCGGTGCGTCTCCCCGGCCCGTCAATCGATAAGCCTAATATCTACTCCTTCAACTCGACGACCTACGACGAGATGTACCAGGAGCTAAAAAGCAAAGATGCCCGTCTCTACACCGCCAACGGGCTGCTAAACATGCTTGACCGCAACCGACATATCAAGGCCGCACCTGAGCGGTGGCAGGACTGGAAAGTCGGTGTTCCACGGCTGGAAGGCAGCGGTGCTATCGGCGGCGGAGGCGGAGAGGGCGTCAAAGAGGGTGTCGTCGATATCGTTATTACATGTGAGGAACGGTGTTGGGATGCAGTTGTTGATGGTATGTCCCCCCCTCCTCTTTACCCCACCTGCAGCTGACAAAATACAGATCTAACCAACCGCAACTCCCCAATGAACCGGCCGGTGCACGTGATCAATGTGGACATCAAGGACAACCACGAGGAAGCGATCGTGGGCGGCAAGGGTATCCTGGAGCTTGCGGATATGTTGACGCAGGCGGCGAAAGAGGAGAGAGAGAAGTCGGATATCGAGGGAACTGGGTTCTCGCGTGGAACTGTCGATGCTCGCGTTCCTGAGGTGCTAGCTCAGTGGCAGGAGAAATGGCCGAATCTTCCGGCGCTATGGACGGTGACTTATTTTTAGAGTCTTTCTGCGTGCGTTTGGAGTGTGTGGAGGGAGGGGAAGGGGGGTTTGATATTTTCTAGTGGGCTTGGGGTTTTATGAAGGGTGATCTTTCATGAGCGGTGGGACTGCGGAAAAATTTGTTACCCAAATGCATCCCGGCGCTTTGTTGTCTTATCAAGCTCATGTTCGATAGGCTGTGGATTTGTTTCATATGACAGACAGTTTCTAGAGTACCGTACGTACTCGAAATGGAATTCAAAATAGGATTTCAATCAGGGTCAATGCTGGTGGAGGAGGCTGTGCAGGCTGAGGCGGCGCCTTACTCTAGAATACCAAAATTATTACTCCCGAAACAATAAGGCTCGTTCAACCAATAACTAAGTCCTGCATTGTCAACGCTGGCGGAGGAAATACTCGCCGAAGTACCCAGAGTGAAACAAGACTGTGAACATTCCACTCTCTCGAGTGGTACTCTAGTGGTGCTGAAGATCTCCCCTAGGGCGCGCTCAGATGACCACCTATAACTAAATTTGCCACTCAAAATCCGAGTTTAAATCAATTTCATGGTTTTGAGTTGCAGAACGTGTTTGGCAATCATGAAATTGTGGCTGAAGTTTCGCAAAACCATGGTTTTCAACTTTTACCTCCTGAGATAAAAATTAAAAAATTAAAAATCAACTACAAGAGCTCCCTAAGTGCCCAATTTTGGTGGAGGATTCCAGGACAGCCAAATACTCCCACTTCATGGTTTTGAACTTCACAACTGCTCCTATTGGAGTATATTAATTTTGCAAAACTACACTCAGATTTCCGAACGCGCCCTTAACTCCTTCGCCCCAGACTGCCCTTCTCTTTGCCCTACAAAACATGTGCGCGGATTATTAGAAGCCTTGGTTTCCGTAATCCAAACTAGCGCCTACGTAGCTTGGCTGGGTGCAAATCATCTGGGTGGGTGACAGTCTAAATGCCAATGAAAGAAGTCCAAGGTTTATTAAAACGGCCAGTTGAAATGAAGGAAAGCTATAGTGGTTATGTCTTGGCACTTTAGAAGCGCTGAACGAGTGACATGTGAAGGAGAGACTTACCACTCGCTCACTCGCTATCTCACTATCTAAACAACTCGCTCTATCAACAACGCACCACATGCAATATCACGGCTACGGAAAATCCTTAACCGGCTATGGAAGATAAGTGTGACCTTTATAGTGATTGAGAGTATGATAGGCTGAGCATAACACAGGTTGACCAATTCATATGCATCTTCTCACATCAAGGACTTACTCTATCGCGATAAGGCTTCCCCGGTTACCGAAGAAGTTAGAATTGAAGAGTCGAGGTCCTAGCGAAAGATGTTAAAACTATAGGATACCAAGATTGCGGTAGAAAATCAAAGGGACAAGGGGAAGCCTGCAGGAAGCTTGCTCATAAGTCCAGAATGCTGTGTTTGATGGTTCTATTCAATATCATGAATTTGGTCGACGTCATAGACGAGGACCCCGACCCAGCAAGCTTAATTTTGCCTCTCAAGCACCGTCGAGCCACTATGACGGCCTTGTCCATTGTTGCTTAATGCGAGGCTCGTTCAAACAGAACCTTTATTGTACCCACTGTCGTTGTCCTCGCCTTGCCAGAGGGAATCTCCACAAAGCTTGGATAGTACTTAAGGCGGCTTTTTGTGTTTTGTTCGGTGTAAAATTTAGCGGACAAATGGATATATTCAACGTGTTCCTGTTGAGTGAGGCATCGGCATGTTGTTAATGATATCAAGGATCGACAATTCATGTAGCATCAGGCGAGATATTAGGCATCCAGCGGTTTTCAAACGGAAGCCGTTTCATAGAACATGAGGCTCACCAAATGTCTAGAATTTTCGAGCCAAAGAGACGCATGCTTTGTCCAGAAAATCATTCAAGCAACTTTCCCACCGCCAATATCGGGCCGTCCCGATGTTGTAAGGATGCATATCTACTCTCCATATACCCTTTCTCACTACGTGTCAAGTTTTGAGCCAAGAGTATTTGATGGACACTACACGCATTGGTTACTGTATGTTCCTGGTTAGCGATTATTACAATTCGATTAGGCAAACGTCCGTTGAGAACAGCAAATGGGAAATGAGAGTCCATATGTTGGGTTGACACAGGTTACATCGAGATGCATGAAATGGCATATAAACCTCTGCCAGTGTAACCTAACTTGTAACACTCGATGTGATTTGTTAGTACGGAGAACCTTAGGGAAGTGAGAGCGATCACAGGTCCGATCCACGAATTAGCAAGATGACTTTCTATTTGATGAAAACTATGAGGTAGCTCTCGGTCTGCAGCAATTCTAACGGTAGATAAACACCACAATTCAGAAGTATTCCTGTTTCTTCGCACTTCAACACGGCACGCCATATTGAGAGTCTCAATCTTTGCTCTTTTGACCCCAGTCAAACACACCAAGCGACATTCCTACCTGCCTCTAGCTCTAACGCTACAAGTAACGACATGGACAAATTATTCACTCGTAAAGGAAGTTTCCCTCCAAGCAACGATGCACCCAAGGTATTCCGTTTCAGGGATGTCACTGGGATCTCCACTCCCGACAACGTTGCCACAAGAACCCAAATTGTCAAGGATGGAATGGTCATCGGAGATACTTCATCAATCAGAGCCCCGAGTCGGAGCTATATCGAAGACGACCTACGTGGCGGAAATATGAGACAGAAGGCAGCAAGTCTGGATATTCTCGATGAAGGCATTGTAGCAGGGAGTAGGTTTCGCGATATCATCTCTGGAGGACTAGTGGGGGGGGGCAGACGTGCAGCCAAAGAACAAAAAAGGGTGTAATTTCTAGAACGAATAGCATTTTTCGCTTCTAATGTCGTGTGCCAGATAATAATCATCGGTGCCGGAATGTCTGGTCTCTGCGCGGGTTACGAGCTAAAGAGAGCGGGTTTCGAGGTTGAAATGTTGGAAGCATCAAGCAGAGTCGGCGGCCGCGTCCTCACTTTTGCCGATCCACACTTTGCGCCGGGCCTTCATGGCGAGGGCGGCGCTATGAGGATACCTAAACAGCACAACCTGGTCCACGGATACATCAAGCATTTCAACATGGAAGGGAGACTTACGCCATTCGAGATGGGAAATAAGTTTATTCGTCTCGAGGGTATCAACGAGACTATGCCTACGACGAATTCAATACGATGTTAGGGAAGGAGGATGAGAAGCTCATGCACCTCTTTCCAGGGTTGCATGACAAGGAACGGGGGAAAACATGCGACGGCCTTTATGATAGGGCAGTGAAGGTGGTCGACTCCACACTGGTGGCATACTACGAAGAGGAAGTTGAGTACTGGAAATCAAAACACTCAGGAGAGGAAGTCCCACCCGAGGTTTTATTAAACGCGTTGGTGGAAGCATACGCAGAGGTCATCCGTTTGTTTGACAGATTCAGTCTGCGCACATTCCTCACTGAACAAGCGGGCTGGTCGGAAGCGGCCGTAACACTGTTCGACTTGGGTAATGCTCACGTCGTTTTCGAGAATGGGTTTCTGGAGTCATGGAAAGACGGGTACCTCTCGAGCAACAACCTCGGTGAAAACGCAGGGATGGAACAATTCAAAGATAGAATGGAGGAATTCCCGAGAGCATTCGCCAGCAAAGATAACCTTATTGACAAAATCGAGTTCGGAACGCGAGCGACGAGAATTGAAGAAAAGGACGTCACCGACTCCAACCCTTTTCCCGTGTGGGTGACCTGTAAACGCCTTGACTGCGTCGATTATATCGCGAAAGGAGACTATCTTATCCTCACGGTGCCATACACTTCTTTGCGAATGATATCTAAATCCCGACCCTTTAGTCCCTTGAAGGAGGCTGCTATCCGTCAGGTACGTTACGTCGAGGTAACCAAGGTGCTTTTGCAGTACAAGTCGTGCTGGTGGGAAGACGAATTTGAAAAGCACAAACAAGGGAAAGGTGGTGGTTTAGTTACCGATCTCCCGATTCGATACGCCTTATTTCCACCAAGGTACGAGACCGAGAACGACGATGGTTCCGACAGTGACACCTCAAGCGGACAATCTTCAGCCAAGAAGTCAACTCGAGGCGTTATAATGGCCGCATACACGTTTGAGCGCGATGCAACCCAACTGGGCGCGTTGAATCCCCAACATCGTATCTCTTTGGCGGCCGAAAACATCCACCAATGCTTTCCGGGTGCGCAATCGATGCGGAAGTTGGAGGCCGGAGCGAGTCAAGTGTGGCCGGCAGACGAGATGGTTGGGAGGAGCGCATTCTGTTACTTTGGACCTGGACAAAGAGTGCGATATCTGGAGGAAATGTATCGCCCCGAGTGGAACGATCATGTTCATTTCGCGGGCGAGCAGGCGAGTTTTAGTCATGGGTGGATCGAAGGCGCGCTTGAGGCTGGATTGAGGTGTGCAAAGAATATCTTCGACAAAGAGCAGTCGTCTTTATACTCCATATGCGATAAGAACTGGAGGATGCAAGAATGCAGGGTCGGTCGACTGGGTGGGATTTTGGAAGTTTTTTGTCATAATGCTGTACTTTGTAGTTTTTAGCGACATGTTTCTTCGTGTTTAATGCTTGTTATTTTGTATGAATTGTTTCGGAGTGATGGTAAGGCAACTCTATCATTGTGTTCTACGTATACTCAAGTACCGAGATAATTGATTCTCCCTTCCGAGCCAACGAAGAATAGAAGTGGTTAGCAATACCCCCGGGCTTGCTCCATATAATACCGCCCTCTGGAGCCACTTAGAGTACTGTAGACGACAAAGCCACGGAATATACTTAATCATAAATTCTCACCCCATTTTTCGAACCATAAACCATGACGCAGACGGTACAACGCTAGTCTCGTACCATAACATACAAAGTCAACCACTTGACGCATAAGTTGGAACATATTCGTATTTCTGTAAGCTTTGCCTCCGCCACTCTTGAGATATTTTTTTGAAGGTATGTATCTCAAAAAACGATAGATTTCGCGGTAACAATGGGGAAAAAAACAATACCATAAAAATTATCATCTCTACCCCTAACTACAGATTCCCCGCCCCACCAACTACAAAGTATACTATTCCCGGAATCGCACGGCCAGACAGGACACGACCACCACCCATAAAATAGGCCTCTTCATCTTCGTCGTCGTCATCATCGTTGTTGCCGGTGAGTGATTTCATATCCCGAACTGCGGAGGCGGAAGACAGAAGTTCAAATGCCAGCCAATCCTCCACATTCAAGTCAATACCCTTGATCTTTGGGTACCGACCGGGTCCCCTTAGTGGTCGCGTCTGATCAAAAGAAAACTTGCTTGCTCTGGCGACGGCGAGAAGAAAAGCTGCCAAAAGACGGAAGACCAAGGCCCACCCGGCCTGGTTCTTGGTTGGATTCTTCTGGAAATCCGAGCAAAACACTGCGTCTGGACTATGCACGATCTGGTATGTCAAATTGGCGATGGAGAAAATTGTAGCCCTAAAAAAACTTGACAGAAACTAGTCAAACCATTTGCCATATAACGGTAATGCAAGTGGGATGAGTTCAAGGAGGGATCCTACCACTTGAAGTCCCATCTGGGTCTTGTTA
This sequence comes from Trichophaea hybrida, assembly GCA_015178995.1. Taxonomy (NCBI): domain Eukaryota; kingdom Fungi; phylum Ascomycota; class Pezizomycetes; order Pezizales; family Pyronemataceae; genus Trichophaea; species Trichophaea hybrida. Next base: position 44,616 of record WHVE01000027.1, read on the forward strand.
GCCCCCTCCAGCCCCCATCCAAGCACCAACCCTACGCCCAAAAAGCACAACGAGAGTATTTACGAGAGTGCAATTAAATATTTTATTAGTGGCAAGTTTTGCCCAAACATATCTTGGAAGACTGCAAAGGCTGAGCCCGGCATTCGCCTTGTCGTGAAGGTCATTGACCCTGTTGAGCATCATGCCGTATTCCTTAGTATAATTATTAAAATGGCCAAAATGGTAGAGCTAGCGAGCTCTGGTCCTCCTTATCTGGAGCTCTCGGTCACTCAAGATTGTGGAGCGATCCATGTTTGTATCAATTGTGTGTTGTGGTAAATACTTGAGTGATATGAAGGTATAGAAAGTTAAAGTTCTAAACTTTCGCTACCTGACGAGGCTTAGAAGTATATTAGTAACTATCGACCACTTGGCCGCCTCGGATGCTCAACATCCAACCTTCATTCTAACTTTGTCTGTCGGCATGTTATCCAGAATTTTGGGCAGCGCCCCTCATCCCCCTCCACCACCCACTCCTGGACCTGAACGCACGCGCGCGAAGGGTGCATATATCAATTATGCAAATGTCTGCTGCAAATCAACGGCCTGGTGCAAGCGAGCCCGCCGATACTACGCCAGAACTACCCCAGATAAAGCCGCATTCCGTACCGACAAACAGTTGGTTGGTGTAGTTTGAGGAGTCGTCGGTACAGTTGAAGCCTTATAAACTGCAGTACAAGTGGAAAATTGTACTGGTATACTGCTTAATACTGTTGGTATGGGTGCAGCCGCACTTTCACCAGCTGACCTCTGTATGTTGGCCTGAAAAGGCTACTACGGCGCATCTGAGCACGGTAGAATTACTCGGCGGATCTTTCTAATGCGTGGCGCAACATGTACCGTGCCTGTATATGGATCACTGTGTCCTTGTTCGGCTTGTGTGTACTGACAGCTTGCCAGTTATACCAGTTTGTACTAGAAGTTTTTCAGTTATACCGGTTTGTACTGGCAGTTTTTGTACCGACAGTTTGCTGGTACAAACTAGTTCAGTGTACCAGTATATAGCTCTGGTACAGTTTGAGAATTCAAACAGTTGGTATTATGCGGTTCAGTACAGTTCTGCGCTCGATTCCGTACCAGTTTGTACTGTTGCGAGGCTTGATCTCCACCTGTCTGTCTATGTGCGTTCGTTTCGTTCGCTACGAGGACTCTAGGACTGCAATCTTATGTTCTTCTAAGATGTCAACCACTACATCTACAAACACGATCACGACAAAGAAGAGCTTCCAGAGCAGGTCCACTTGGCGGCCACGGAAATGGTCAAGAAGTGGGTTGATGCAGAGGTGGTGAGGGATGTGTTTTACTTTCTGCCGGAAGAGGATGAAGAGATTGAGTCGATTGAACACTTCCGGTGAGTAGTGGATGAGATGAAGAGATACTTGGAAGCCTTGGGAAATGAAGATAGACCGGTGGGAAGGGAGGATAGATTAAGGAGGGTGCGAACAATACGACCGTCTGAATTGTAGACGGTTAAGGTCAAAGATGAAGTCTAAACAAGACATTGACTAATCTTTGCCCTTTTTAAATACAACTACCAATTGATGCTTGAAGTATGTCTCACCCTTCGAGCATATTGACATCTTCCATTCAACCTTTGTACCTCCTTCCCGCGCTCTGCATCTTATCCACAATGGCAATCCTCGACATCAACTCCCACTTCAAGATGTGAGTGTACATCCTAGCAGCCAAGAGTATATCTTCAAATATTCAGTGGTTCTGGGACTTTTCCCATAATGGAGTTTGGATAGGGAGTTTGACGTAGAATACCCACTTAAAGAGAGGGGGGATATATTGGACACGAGACGATGGGTACAATATGAAAGATAAATCGCGGAGGACCTGCTGAAAACAAGGGAGTTTAGTGAAGTACACCAGTGCTGGAGGAGAAATAGGAGGCCGGGGACAAGAAAAAATTCACCATCGATCTCGCTAGTTTTGTGCCTAGTATTTTATTCCATGTGCTACGCACTCGGAGTTCCAAATCCTGTCCATCCCATGCCCAACAATATACTCCCCTGCTCAATACGAAGTCTACCCAAGAACAATGAATCCAATCTACGGATACAACTTCAAGTCGCTTGTGTCTTTTATATCTTACATGTTGGTGCCTCCACCGTCGACATCATAAATAGTTTCCGGCCACGCACAAATGCAATATTTTGCTTGCAATCTTATGTTTGTTGACTGTGGAGACGCTAGGCCTGATGATGTCGACTTTGCTCATTCACAGTTAGAACCTCCACTAATTGTCGCCAATTATCTGACTAGTCTTTTCTGGTCAGGTATTCTCGTCTGGTGTTCTTGTCGGTTTTTTGGTGGTTGTGATGTTGAACGTTGACTAAGATGTTTGTTTATTGCGGTAGAGACCCAAGGAGTTAGGAGTTAGGAAGTTAAAGAGGGAGAAGTGGGTTTAGGGGACAGGGCTCGCCTTCGTAGTCTCGGAAGCTTTGTTTTTTCGCTGACGCAGAAAGCAAAAAACAAAGCGTCCGAGACTATTGCCTTCGGTAATCGCAAATGGCCGAGCCCAGACAGAAAATGGATAATTTGTAGTGTGTGTATAGTTTAGGTTTAGCGTGGTTATGTGATGTATTAGTCAGTCATCGATCAAAAAAAAAACACCAGATATCGACATGATTTTCCGCCAAGCCTGTCCTCACGAAGCACTCTCATTGGTTGATAGATGGTATGTACATACCTTAAGCACTCAAGTGTTAAATCCAAACATTCAAGCTCAACTAAGTTTGTAAGTTTCACTCTGATCACAAAGTAATGTATATGCAAATATTCGCAATTAGCTCTCCTTTTACCTCCCAGTCTCCAATTCACCATATCTTCGATATTGAAAGAGTGGCTGTAGAAAACTAGTTAGAATACACGAAAATCGATGTTTTTCCACAACTGCTCCATGAATATTGAAGATATTGTATATTAGAGACCTGGAGGTGAAAGAGGGACTTATTGTGCATATTTCATGTATACATTACTTTGTGATCAAGGTGAAACTTGAGTGGCCAGAGATAACTCCGAACTAGCTGGAGATGGTACTATCATGTTAGTGATGGACTCACTGAAAGTTAACTAGAGACTGCAACTATGGGAGAAATGTACTCACAAGACATAGTCACTATGGACTAGCTGGAAGCTGACTGGAGACAATCCACTCTGGGCTAGCTGGGAGCTGGTTGGTGACTCTGGGCTACCTTAACCCCCGTTAAAGGCGGCGAAGCCGCCTCCGCACCTAGTAGTATTCTAGACATTACCACCCAATAACATCAACACACGACAGTGCAACACAACACCAGCATTCATTTATATTTATCTAATGATCTATAACTAGACCTAACCACAATGGTGGTATAACCCCCACCTACGACAAAACCTGATACGAATTCTGCGCTCTCCGCTGCACCGGATCAACCTGCGGCACATTTGCCCTCGCCTTCCGTTCCTCCAGCAACCGCTTAACGCACTCCAACGCGTCCTCCGGAGCAATCATTGGCGTAGCCTGCGGTGTCGCAGAAGCTTTGTACACAATCCCAATCATTGTCTTAGCCAGCGATTTCACATCTCTAGCATTTCCCCAGCTTGGTAAGCTGGAGAGCTTCACGATTACATCGCGCAGATCACAGTATGTCTTGGAATTTGTGTCTCTCAAGAATGGGGCGGAGATCTTCTTCTGCTCCAGATCGCGGAGTAACACTTCGATACAGTGTTCGGGGCTCATGTTTCGGAAGATAATTGTTTCTGGGAAGCGAGAGGATAGCCCCGTGTTGACGGCGAGGAGCTGATTCATGTCGTCGTCGTATCCAGCTAGGATCACAACGATCTTTCCAAGGTATGTGGGTTTTGTGAGGATGTCGACTAGCTCGTTTACTGCCTCGGGACCGTAGCCGCCTTCGCCGAGACGGTATGCTTCGTCGATGAAAAGAACTTGGCCTAATGCTTTTTCGAAGAGTTTTTGTGTTTTTGGACCGGTTTGTCCTACGAATTGTCCGATGAGCTCTGATGCGGAGCATTCGACGACTTTGTTGGAGGATAAGAATCCCATGTCGTAGAATATCTGCCCCATCTTCCGCGCTGTCATAGTCTTTCCGGTACCTACTCCACATCAGCACTGCTTTCACGGTCAGAAGATACGGTCTGTTTTACCTGGTGGGCCTTTGAATAAGAAATTTGTTGGGATCAATTCGTGTAATACGATGCCTGCAGCCTTTGCATTTACCGCGATTTTCTGGTATCCTTCGAGCTTGGCAACAACATCCTCGCAGCCGACCACATCCTCAAACAACTTCCTGCAATTTGTTGCGGCAGTAGCCCCCCTTGCAAACTCTGGGTCGAAATCTTGCGGTTCGAAAACAACGTCCACCGGACGGTGGAAGGCCGGGATCTTGCTGATTCGTGTTTGGTACCGCACTTTCGCCTGGCTAATGGCATTCTCGACCTCCCCTGCGTTTCCAAAGTTGGGTCGCACACGATTACGAGCGAGGACTTCGCCGGCTACGCGTTTTGCGTGTTCAGTTGCGTGCAGCCCTTGTTGCTTCAGCTTCAATTCTAGGATCTGCCGCAACTCCACGTCTGAGAAATCGTGGAAGTGGAAGGCAGATTCGATTGCGAATCGGCGCGCAAGACCAGGGTTGACATTTTGGAACATGGTTTCTATCTGTTCGTGTGTCAGCGATGTTTAATGGAGTGATAAGAGCACACGAACCTGCTTCTCGTAGCCTAAGAGAAGTACGCATCGGTCCTCGCCGGGTGTCGACTGCACCTCTGCCACTAGTGTGTCGATGACGGCGGTTTTGTAGATATCGCTGTCGGCGTTGGTTCCAGCTGGGTAGAGCATGTATGCCTCGTCTATAATCAGTACCTTGCCGACTGTTGCAGCCAGAATCGCCTTAGTCTTGGTCTCTGTCTCTCCCAAGACTTGGCCGACGAAGTCGGATGGATTTTTGGTAACGACTATGACCAATCATTAGCTGCCAAAGAATTTTGCAAGAGGCTAGAATGATGATGATGAAGTATTCTAGATTATTCTGACTACCTTCGAGGGGATACACTGACCTTCTCCATTGCTGAGGAGGCCGAGATCGACAAGTATCTGACCGTACAACTTGGCAACCGATGTTTTCCCCGTTCCAGGCGAACCAAGAAAGACTCGATTCAGGGAGACTTCCATCGGCGGTTTCTCCTGTAACTCTCGTTTATAGTTGGTCTCGATCATATCAATCATCGAGCGTATAGACTGCTTGACAGTGTTGAGTCCTATCAGCTCCTGCAGTTTCTTCCACGCAGTACTTTTAAGAATGGCCTGCGACGGATCAGGACCAATGAGATCTTCCTTAGTAAAAAAGAAATCGTCCGGGTTTAGACCATCCCTTCGTTCACGGTTCAAGCGGTCGCCCTGCCGCTCTCTAATCCTTATAAATGCCTTCTCAACTTCCCTCGCATTTCCGAATTCGGCGCTTCCACGGCCTCGTCCGAGACGGCGGATAAGAACCCGCATATAAAGACCCCCCATGCCGCCTTCAACCTTCATCCGTTTCTTGTACTTTATATCGATTTCATTCCTTAGCATTTGGAGAAGCTCACGGTCTGTATAGTCCTCAAGCTGCAGTACGCATGGGATTTTTCTGGCCAGCCCGGGGTGACTCTCCACGGTACTGTTATGGCCGGCGAATACGAAAACTATCTTTTTGGAGTCTTCAAAAAAATAGCTTTCCATTTCGACTAGAATGGAGTCGAGGATTTGAATTCCAAGTGCATTCTGCGTGAGATAGTGCGCATCGTCCAGAATAAAGACTCCACCCCCAGCATTGCGGAGCTTTTCGAGCCAGCTCCTCGCTGCGGTCACACCGTCGCTAGCTAACAGTTCAGAACCCCGTAACAGAACACGATTACGATTGTCTGATGGTACTATTCCACAGTAGCACATGAACAATAAATATATTTGAGCCATTTCCGTTTTCCCTAGATGATACTATTAGCTTACTTATGAAGATGACGGTGTGCGGAATCATACCAGTCCCGGGATTGCCCAGCAAGACGATGTCAAATCGCTCTTGCTTGAGGTCAATACCTTGGCGGACTGCAGTTTCAATCTTTGATTTCATCAGCAAGAGGTGCGCCTTGATAGTTTCCAAGCCGGTCAATTTAGTCATAAGAAAATCAAAGGCTGGATTCGTCTCGCCGTCATCTTTCTGTCTCTGCCACTCTTTTTCTGAGGGCGTTGGTTCCGGCTCTTCCCCTATGTTTTCTGCCTCGTGTGATCCTGGAACCGTGGGCTGACTACCGGGTACTACCCAGGAGGCCGGAATACCAGCAATTGGGCCTTCGGGAGATGGCGCTGGCGGTTGGTACGGAGCAGGCTGTGCAGGTTGCCAGAACGGCTGCGCAGGTGGTGGTGCCGCTGACAGTGACTGACGTAGATCTCACCGTCAGCATTCAGTACATTGTGCTCACCAGCAGTGCACTTACCGCATTTGTCCCAGTCAATCCCGAATGGGGGATCTCCTCATTGGGCGGCCAAACTGGTGGCGTGGTGACAGGACTTATAGATAGTGTCGACTGTGTCGTTATTTGCATATTGAGTATCGCAATCTCAGCATCTTTCATTGCCAGCGTCGCCTTGAGCTCGTGCATTTCCTCATACATTTTTGCATACGCCTCTTGAAACGTAGTGTTTTGTTCTACCTGCTGACGAAGTGCTAGGGCCTCTTGCTTTGCGACGGCAAGCTGCCCCAACTGCTGACGGAGTGCGAAGGCTTCTTGTTTTACATGATCAAGCTCCCGTCCATGTGTGGCTTGTAGATCGAACATTTCTTTGCGGACCTTGTTCAGTTCCTGGTCTTTGTCAACTGCTAGCTTGTGGTTAATTTCGGCATTGGCCCGAAGTTGCTGTGCCTCTTGCTGTGCGGCGGTAAGCTGCCCCAACTGCTGACGGAGTGCGAAGGCTTCTTGCTTTGCGCGTTCAAGCTCCTGTCCGTGTGACGCTTGTAGGTCAAACATTTCTTTTTGGACCTTATTGAGCTCCTGGTCCTTGTCTACTGCGAGCTTGTGGTTGGTTTCGGCGTTGACTCTAAGTTGCTGGGCCTCTTGCTGTGTTACAGAAAGTTGCCCAAATTGCTGGCGGAGTGCGAGGGCTTCTTGTTTCGTACGCTCAAGCTCTTGTCCCTGTGCGGTTTGTTGGTCGAACGTTTCTTTCCGGACTTTATTCAGTTCCTGGTCCCTTTCTACCGCAAGCCTGTGGTTACTTTCGGCGTTGGCTCGTAGTTGTTGCCCTTCTTGCTGCGCTACCGCAAGCTGTCTTTGGATCCCTTCGACCTGATTTCGCAGCTGTGTTGCGCCATGTCTCGTCCGTAACAGTTCTTCTTCCTTCTCAGTTACTCGCTGACGCATATCGTCCAGTTCTGACTGTAGCTTCTGAACAAGCTCATCCCTTCCGTGCGATGAGCCGGAGGCAGATATGGAGGTTGACGACTGCGGCTGAACGGGGCTGTAGGCAGGTGCGGGGGTGGGCTGCGGCGGGGGAGCAGGAGGCGGCGGGGCCTGGTAGGTTTGCTGCTGCTGTGTTGGATATGATGCGGATGGTGGAAAGGTAGCTGGAGTAGTCCATGGTGCCGGTGGTTGAGTGTAGGATTGGGGACTCGCTACATACTGAGTTGACGAGGGCGGGCCTGGTTGAAACGGCGAGGAACTACTTTGGCCTATATATGACGGTTTGGACGAGAAAATGTTGAGAGTCTTGATCATGCTCCCACCAGCTGGCTTAGGTGGTCCTGAGGGTGGTCCTGGGGATGGTCCCGGGGGTTCTGCAGGATTGTATGGTTGCTGATTTTGGTATGGAACTTGTTGCTGTTGTTGATAGGGATTGTAGGGTGGTTGTTGCTGTGCCCATTGAGACATTTTGGTTTCCTTTGAGTGTCGAATGGAGTGTTTTTTCTTGCGACCAAAAATCCCCTATCTTCAGAGGAGTGGCTTTTCATCTTGATCGATTTTTCCGATTGCTAATACTGCGCGTGTTGGAGGGGCTAGTGAAGTTTCACAGCGTGCGTAGTTGTCGCCTGATAACGCTTCATGATTGGCTGCAGAACCGAGAGCAATATTATAATCGGATAAATGCGAGACAAAACTTATCACCATAGGCGCCCGATTTGATGGATGGTGGATTGGTTGGCTGAAGCACCCTTTGGGAAGGTGCTATTTGAGAGGTCGAAGACACTGTTGGGTGTGTTGAAGTTGAGTTCGACGAACTAACATTATTGGTGATCGCGAATTCGAAGAACTGCTGCTGAAATAAACCAACGAAGGACAATGGTAACACCGTCGGCAGCAATGCGAGGGTGTGCACGTGAATATTAGGTAGAGTAGAGTTGTAGTGATGAAGAAAGTGAAGAGTAGAAGGGCCTTCTCTCGTGCCCAGATTTCTATCCGAGCTCGCAGGCTCGCTGTCGGCCGCAAAATTTATTTTCGCAGTCTGGGTATGAGAAAAAGAAGGGCCAAAGTGTCGACTGACGGATCGCGACCACGACTTAACCTCAACTTAAACCTAACCTCCTTCATTTTTGTTCTACACTCTTATACTGTTTTCTCATTCGCTTCTCCCAATTTCACCACATTATTGGCACCTACATTAAGTATGTAGACTCCCTCAAGCTGCGCCTCATGCTTTTGCTTTTTTTTACTAGCATTAATATCACTGCACCACCAATCGCGAGACTGAACGGCCTGCAAGTCATGCGAGTCTATGATGGAGTTGAACTTGGATGAGCTGAAGACACAGGTTACCCCGCAATATGATCGAGCTGATTGGAGAGACCTACCAAAGTAGCACTAAGATAAAACCCTGCAGTAAATAGTATCGCAGTTGTTGGTCACTTCTATTGGACGGATGTCCCGCCAATGGTCTTGCGCTAATCTTTTCTCGAGCATATCGAATTTGAAGATACTTCTTACCGTACCCAATTAGCCGACGAGCATTAATTACGCGCGACTAACGTAAAGGCATGAGGCAACAATATGTCCCTCTGGATCTGTGGATGGAGTCTACACTGAGTTTAGAAATCACTTGCGGTCTTTCTTCGATGACATATAAACCTATCTTTAGCGGTACCAATAAGTGTTGTGAGAGAACCCAAACTCGCTGTGAGTTTCTCTCGTATACCAGACGAACGCAGGCTTGTGAACAAGGTGTAAAATCTGGCAAACGAGAGCAGCTGCGAGTGTACTTGAGATGTCATTAAGGGTTTATATTTTTGGGACTTGAGCACTGATGCAAAAGCGCCACGAGAGAGTAGCGGCCTGTATCTTTTGCCCTTATGCTAGTTTTGTAGTTACTCTGTGAACTTCTGAGTGGCTCGAGATCACCGCTATTACTATCTATAGGCTTATTTCATTCGTCTTCAACTCCTTTGGAGTAACTCTGCTGTCACATCAAAGTGTTTGAGAGAAGGGCAACCATCTCTAGTTCCGACAAACCTGGCATTCAATTACAGTGGCCCCAGTAGACTAGGTGACCTAAAGTTCGAGTAGCCGGTTGCGGCCTAGTTTAATGATAACCCGGGAGCTAAACTACGTTCCACGAAGCGGCTTTGGAGTAGGTAGAGCTACAGAACTATAGCTTATTATGACATGGTGTTTGATGTGGTGAATGACACTGTTTATGATGCTGTTTATGATGTTTAAGGTTACTCTCTGGAGCGGAAATATAAGGCCATTGTAATTAAAGTTAGAGTTCGGACTTTTTTCTGGTGTCCCCAGTTGCCACATCCACAGTCTCTCCATTGGTACAACCAATGGAGCATAAAGAGCGAAGCCCTGTTTGGAAGTATGGAAAGCAAGTTATATTCAAAGGTAGAGAATGTTGGGAGTGTAACATTTGTCTATGATCGTGATGCAGCAACTGCCTAGCGTCCTGGAAAAATAATCCAAGCGGCCCTTGAGCAGCCCAGAATAGATCGAGTAGTTCTGCTCTAGTGGCAGCTCATTAATTGTAGGTCAGTGAGCTGCTTCGGGCTGAACTAACCTACTGGGACCACTGTTCAATTATAAGTAGTAGAAAATGAAGAATTATCGTACATTTCTATTTCGCATGTTTGTAAGCAACGACATTTATCCCGTAACGTTAACTAGCGCCCAAATCTAACCTACATCCCAGGGTCTCACGGAATGGGAAATCCGAAGGCTAATTCGTTGCCGTCCTGGGTGATTCGGTATTTACAGGAGCGTGTAAGGGCGATCCTCCGGAACTCCTAGGATGCGGACCAAGATTTCTTAGGATTACTCGGTTTGAGGATGACGAAGGGAAACATCAAGAATATGTGATGCCAACTAGCAGTGGCCTCACATATGCCCTCATTTTATACCGCTGGCCTGATGGCACGGACTCCGATCTGGATGATCCCGATCATAGTCATACACATTTGCAGTGGTTATTGTTGTAGTTGCGACCAAGAGAATCGGGAGACACTTAACGGCACAGCCAGAGGCGGCAGGTCCGTCCCATGCGATCGTGGGAGGAAGCCTCTTCAAGTACAAATGGTTTTGTATACTTTGATTTCAATCTGTTTCATTGTTCGGGAAGGTTATAGCAATTTGCTTTTGCAGGTTTTAGTTATTTTGATTTGCGATGGTTTTTATTGCCTTTCTCATCTAATTATCTCGTTGGCTAGAAATCTATCGGGAGGGCCTCCGGTCACTCATCAATTTCATGTTTGCATATTGTGCGTATATAATCCTGTTGGTGAATTCAAATGGATTCCATAGCGTAGCGCTGTATTTCTCTTCGATTGTGCGTGTTTTCAGGATATACCCATTTCGCTTAAGTTGACCTGCTACACCTTTGTCCCATCTGTCGCCGCGATTCGAAACTGGGTGCATGATTCATGTTTGCACGATTCATCATCCATTGCACATGGGTGAATTTTAGCCTGAGTGTTGCCAGAATATTGGAACATACATTCTAAAACGTCTATTTTGCTACTCCTACGCTGAAGGCGGTGAATCAACGGAGCCCCCTCAAGATCTACCGATACTACTCTCTCTCATCTTGATTGTAGTCAAATAGATGCTTTAACCATCCTCTCCCTTTCCCCTGCGTCATCTTGAACACTTTACTCCCGTATAACATCACCCATGATCACCCACGGGTCCACTAGCCACACAAATTCTCACCAATGGCACCCCTCACACAATTAACCGTGTACCTTCAAAACCTCACCAGGAATCGCGCATTTTATGAAGAGACTATCGGCTGGCTGGAGAAAGAAAATATACCAACAGAATGTGTCAAAGAGATGTTTGAACGTGCGCCACAAACCACAAGGATCCGAACATATCTCGCCGAAATTGAGCTCAAGCGCATTAATGAAGCTACTAGAGAGGAAGAGAGATTATTAGGTGAACTTTCCGAGTTGGTGGTTGTGTGTGAATCTTTAGAGAAAAAAATTAGAAAGATCATGCGTGGACTTGTCTTGCAGGCGATAGATATGGCGATTCAACGCGGTAGGTCTTAAGGGGGGATATAGTGGGATAACTTGGTGCGCTAAGATATCCTGACGGTTGTCTGGGAAAATATGATTTATTGCTCTACAAATTCGGCAAGGTATACGGGTGTTGGGCTTTAGCGGCGCCGGTTAGGTCAGCTCTTTCCCACAACGCGACACAGTTCAATCGTTCTTCTCTTCCATTTAGCTCCATTAATCTAGCACGTGTGTAGCACTTATATCTCTGCTCTCTCAGCAGCAGGAATTTTAATACCCTGCCTTGTAGGAACACTAGCTGTAAATGAATGAAGACATGGGGCTCACTCAACAGGGCTGGTTAGATTAAGTTTGGTCTGACTGACTCGCAAGCGAAAGCTTATCTCAACCTCGACACTTCTTTCCTCTATGGCAGCGTTTTCCGCCAAAATACCCCCATTGCATGACCCTGTACCCATGGACACAATCTAAATTTTTAAACTTTGTCCAGTTACACTCTTAAAACTATATTTTATGTACAGCGTCAAGGTACATGGTATGATGTCATGGGACAAGGCTGTGTTTTTTGAAGTTGGTAGTCTACAACCAGGTGGATAAAGTCTGATTTTACCAGTGTTGCCCAGCTAAAATCTGAAATTCAGACTTTATGCACAAGGTGGTGAGATGGAGTACAGGGTTGTGAGATGGAGAACGATCCTCTGCTGATTTTTTTGTTTGAATCATAATGTATTCGGCCGCTTGCGGCCATGACATAATCTACTCCTTTTCCTCCACACATCACCATTGTGAGCCTCGGGTGTCCCCTTGGCCCTCTTGGATCCAAGTCCTGTCTCCTTGCCCCCATTGATCCTCTGCTGATGACTATGCGTAAAAACCACAGGGCTGTACTTCATCTCACGACCTCATAGCACAGCCTGGTACTCATCTCACGACCCTGTCCTACGACTTTTTACCCCATCCAATGACCTGTGGATAAAATCCAGTTTTAAGAGTGGTAATTGAACAAAGTTTAAAATTCAGACTCTGCCCATGGGAACCGGGGTTGGGGGAGTCCCTGGACACTCAGGCATCCCCGGAAACGAAGAGGCCAACCACCAGGCAAACAAAGCACGAAATGACCAAGGATATACTGTAGGTGAGCGAATATTGACTTCGGCCGCGAATAGAGCCAAGCGGATCTCCGAGGGACAATCAGCGGCGAAGGCACAGTGGGAGGCCGACAAATGCAGCAAGAACTTCGGTTACAGACTGAAGGGCAAGGCCAGAAGCAAGAGATCCATCCCAATGACAGGTATGAAGTCATTGGCGACCGGATTCTATCGACTAAAGTCCAGGCATGTGCCCACAGGTATATACCTGAAATACTTCGGATACTGAGAAGACGACAAGTGCTGGTGGTGCAAAGTGATGGTGGCCCAGACGTGGGAACATCTCTTCTGCCACTGCAGCCAGTGGAAAAACCAACAGAAAGCGCTCTGGAAAGCTGTGGGGAAGGCAATGGGCTGGAAAGTGGGCAGATGCCAACATGTGCAGGTCTCTGAGCTGTTTTCCAGGGAGAAGTGCGATCAAGCGGTGATGGACTTCTTGGCGGCTGCTGATGTCAGGAAGTTCCCGCCGAAGCCAGTGGGGGAGTGAGGTTCTGTGGGGGTCTTTGGTTCGGTGGTTTCTCTTTTCAGTTCTTATGTTTCTATTAATCTTTTTACTTTTTGCTTTTGCTTTCTTTGTCAGAGGGAACTACAGGTAGCAGTTGTGGAGCTTTACCATCTAGCCGGCTTGCCCGGAGGCATCGTGGATTAGGGGTCTGTCATACTCTAAATAGAGTGAATACAGTATGATTAAAACAAAACAAACCGGGGTAGGGGTTGTGCGGCGGGGGTATTTTGGTGGAAAAAAGGCACCATATTCCTCCCTCCATCATCTCATACTGGCCCTCGGTTCAGGCGCCGTTACTCTGGCCATGATGTTCATATGTGGTCGCACCAAAGTCTGGAAGTCTTATACTACAACAAATTCTGAGCGCCATTAAACCGTTCAGTTCTCTTGCTAATTGATCACAAGAATATATGAATAACTACATTTATTGTGGGCTTTAAAGCTTCTTTATATTTCATTAGAGCCATTTATCACTTTGCTCTGAGTACCCAACTTTGAGACCTTCCCTACGCAAGGACTTTCTATTTCGGGCTCTTGATAACTATCTTCAGTACATGCCCAGAAAACTATATGTCAATATCCGGACGGCTAGATGTTCCGAAAACGTCTCTATAACTTCATGGAAACGTGGCCTCGGATCCGCAAATTTCCACGATCAAGTAGTTTCTGCCTGCAAGACCACGTGCATCAAAAGTCTACCTCCTGCTAAATTAACATGCGTGGACAATATATGAAATTATGAACATTTCTTAACTCCGGTAGGGAGAAATTGCCTCAGTATTTCCAGTGAACATGACGACACGATGCATACAACGAGGCTGGACACTCCTGCATATCCAGTGTTAGCTTTCAAGAAACCACTGCCTAAGCATAACCCCAAGCTCCAAATCCTCCATATTGTCTAACACACCTGCTACATATGGTACACACTCATCACGTGTTTTGCCTGAGATCGGCGGCTGTGATTCCGTTACCATGCGCATAGACATGTAAGTAAGCCATCTATTCCTAGGTCCAGTTGTCGGTATCAAGCGGAATGAAAAATGACAATGGATTTAGAATCCGTACGCGTATCAGAAAACTTAATTAAGAATAACTCCACAGTAAAGAAACTGAAACGAGCGTGAATCCTCCGAAGCGCTTCGAAGATACCAAGAAATATTTGAGCAACTAATAAGAAGAAACCCGTAAGAGCAGCATGAATAGGAGATTCGTAGAGTCGCGGTGCTGTAATCCTATAACATGGAACCCAAAAATTGACGAAGGCAAAATAAAAGTGATAAAAAGAAATGGCCACTGCCCCGACCATGATATCCTGCGATGAAATCCTCTCGTATGCAGCCATTGAAGCCTGCAGTCGGTACACACACCTTCGACAACACACCTCACCGCCTGGTTTTGCCAAGACCCCCTTTTTTTGGGTGGGTTGCAGTTTTTACTTTGGCTTCATTTTCGCATACCTGTGTGTGTCCACTTGTTCACCCCTCGTGTTCGAGTGTACCTCAGACTGTGACAACCACCCAATACCACTCAGTATGGACCTCGAACGGTAGTCCCTCTTCTAGGGCAACTCGCCTCCTTCGATGTTTTACGCAAGTTAGCGACATGGATTCACGACACAACCGACACAATCGACAACACAACACAACTAGGGCGTGAAAGCGCAGCAGTTCAATGAAGAGTTTTTCTGAGGACAGCACGCTCCGACCCACAACACTCAGAGAGGCTATGATGGCAGACCTGCTTCTCAGGCACACGAGCACCAGTACGAGTTGTTCCCATGGACGCATCAACCCACTTAAACAGCGAAAATCAGTAGACACATCAAAGGTGCTGTTCACGCCCCACGGTAGGACGGTTGGGGTATTCCACTGCGATAACATCAATGAGACCCTGCACTCAGGCAAATGTGGTGCTGGATCCGAACAGTTACATTTCTGGGGGAGGACTAGAATATGGTGCGGTGGGGTAAAACAGGGGAGTAGAAGCAGAAGATGGTGGAAGAGGGGAGGAGGTGAAAATTTTCGTTTTTGGGTAGTGGGTGGGGAGCTCCGCCACCTAACCGGCGGTTATGAGCCCGGAGGCGGAGGATAGTTGGTCTTTGTCATACTCTAATTAGAGTGAATACAATATGAATAAACAACAACAACAGCCTGCAGTCGGTTTGGTGACGAAACTTCCAAGAGCGAGAATAGCTCGGAAAAAAATAAAAATAAAGGTAAATAACTTGACAAAGGAAAATCGTATCTTCGTATGTCTCATGGG
This sequence comes from Trichophaea hybrida, assembly GCA_015178995.1. Lineage (NCBI taxonomy): Eukaryota > Fungi > Ascomycota > Pezizomycetes > Pezizales > Pyronemataceae > Trichophaea > Trichophaea hybrida. The sequence goes on from WHVE01000027.1 coordinate 60,047, forward strand.
TCTCATGGGTCTCGTAACTTCGTAACATCGTAGCCTCGTAACATCGTAGCCTCGTAACAACATAGCCTCGTAACATCGTAGCCTCGTTATTCATAAACTCGCAGATACCTGGTCCGGATCCAGGTTCCTAATCATCCAAAACACCCGCCTACCCAAGCCTTCCTAAAAAAACACCGACCAATAAAAAGCAGTATGCGGAAATCAAAAAGAACAAACAAGCTAGCCTACCTCTGCGTTGATCAGGCGCAGAAGCCGGCCCGATATAACTTTCCTGAAGAAATATGAATAATGAACCCCAAAATCTAGAAAACCATGTATGACTCCAAGCTGTTCCTTGCATTATAGCTATAGATTGAGCCAACGGCGAAGCCATCCAACAGGTTTAATGGTTGCCGTGGATAGGCGGAAGCGTCGGAGTACCTCACTGTCAGGTGCTGAGTAAATCCTTGTCATGTTTTGGAGAAGACTAGCACTCCAATTGGAATACTCCTGCTCCCAGTGTGTAGTCATGGAGTTGCCCAAATGATATCCTTCATATTGAGATTCGTCTGTTCCTGTTTCGAACGATTCCTCATCGGCTAGTCTGTGAGAAGAGCGGCCCTAGGAAGATGATGTTAGCTACTAGGTTTCAAAAGATGGGAGTAAATTATGGTGTAATTTAATGCATGCCTGCGAGTATTCACGTGTAGGAAGTGCATGCTATAAACTGGGAATGGAGTTCAGAAAGTGTGGCAGATATTAATCCTGCGGAATAGCCTTGGCTGGATCACGGGCAATAGAAAAAACACTTACTAGACGATTCCATCTCATAATCAACCCCTGAATCTGCTTGTGGTACTTGATTATTAAGGCCAGAATCGCCAAGAATAATGACCCAGCACCAATGACGACTTGGGCGACTTCTCCAGGAGACCACCCAGTGCTGTAAATGGTGGCTGTGGATGACTGGTGTATAACTCTCGGGAACATAGTAGAGGCGAGAGCTGCTCTTGGTTGTTCTGCTAGATTGCTGTTAGTTGGACCCGAGGTTTCGACTGTTATAGACCCCACCGATCATCTGGACTTGAGATGCAGAACAAGCACTCTGTAGAGGAGACCCAAATGAAGAGGGTCCTATTCGATAGGCAGCTAACGAGAGTAGATCCTTGGGAGGTCGGCAGAGCTGATCAAACCGAGGATTGCCCTTAGGGCCTTGTATGCGTATATAGATAAGTGAGTAGCTGCAGAAAAGAGGAACTCCAGAGGCGGGTGGACTGGTTCTGTTAGAATTAATGATATTAGTTCAATCCTCCATGGGTAATGAGGTAGGTACACGGCTCCAAATATTTAGAACTGCATACCTTTAGGGGAACTCTTGAAGGTCGAAATAATCGTGTGCGTGGAGGCGGGATTGAGACTGTATTGCTATTCCAGAATCCCTTTAAAGGCCAAAAGCACGTGAGTGAGAACACGTTTTCCGATCCGATTTCGAGCTCTGAGCTGGCAACCCCGCTTTACGGAAAATTGGAATGTTTCGTAGCCTTCTTTCTGTGGTGTTCAATATGCAATCCTGGGCCGACGGATGTGCGCAATGCAGTTGGAATACAAATAGGTTCTAGTCAGGTCTCACATCTCCTCCATTGAGATTGATTGAATATTAATCCTTCCAGTTTCATCGTCGATCAATCATGTCCGTGACTGTATCCTTTCAAACCCACCTCGTCTAATAAAAAAGAGCTTGTTCTAGAAGGCGCACAAGTCTCGGGACGCCTTTTTTTGCTAGCACGAAAGCGACGAGACTAGCAAGCGCACGCTCCTATCGTAACCCCCAGAACAGAGGATAACATTTCCCAACATGAACATCAGAAATTCAGGACTAATGTGGGGCTTTTGTGAGAACCGCTTGCTACAATATCTCCTATTAAAATGAACGCTAGAGTTTTCAGCCTTGCAAGTGGAATATTTCGGCCTGAATGTCAGACTGGTGCAAGAAAAAGAAACATCCCAGTCAGAGCATGCGGAGTGTTTCAGAACAGGAAACAACCTTCAAAACTTAGGGTAGTGTAACATGCAAACCGGCACTTTATCGGCTGCAAGTGTCTTGCACCAGGCAATACAATCTCCAGGACGTCGACGTCAACACTGGCCGATCTAGACCCAAAGTAGCTACCATTGAACGCTTCTTCTGCTATTCCGAGTAAGTTCCATCGTCTGAATTTTTATGGTTGCTGCACTTTCACAGATTCGTGTATGAAGAAAGGCCATTGTGGATCTTTTTTCAAGTCCAAGACTCTGTCAATAAAACAATTACACTTCTCTTGCAACAGCGCATTAATTCTACCATCAAATCTGTAATTATAGAGTGATTGTTACAGGATTTTGGGCTGCAACGTACTGTGCATTCTAGAAGTACCTGTCCGAGGATATGGAGTGGTTCGGGCCAATTGCAATTGCTGTTGAGACCCGCTAGTGGCCAATCGAGAAAAATCCCGCACTGACTTAAGGTCTACGGATATGGGTTATCTTTTTGTCTTGTTTCCTTGGATAAGAGAACTTCTCACTTCTCTCTTTCTTTCCTTTTTCACGCCCTATTTCTTCTTGGAGACCCGAAATCAAATAAACCCCTATGTCCTCCTTTACTGTACCATAGGATCGAAGTGATTCCAATGACCCACACCTGTCATCTCAGTAACAAGAACCCCATTTTTCCTCTCCCCCTTCCAATCATAACCTGAACAATTCCATTGTTCCCGATTTGTCGTGTATGCCTTCAAGGTACCTACTGTTGTTTCAACCAATCAGCTCAACTGCGCCACTTAGTACGCCTGCTGCCCGATTATTAGCTCTTTCGGTCCGCGTCAGGTGCAAGGCCCTTATTGGGCTCGTTCTTAATCTCTGAAGCGGCGGAGCCTCGCGCCTCCTTCCCTTTCCATTATCTCTGTACACCAGTTGTGGCTGAAGTGCCTGTATCGCTTGCATCATCGCAATCGCAGTGGTTTTCTTCATCGTCATCGCCATCGCCATGGTCATTTTCCCTATCGCATCTCATCACGTCAGATACGGCGTCGCCTGCGTGGTTGCTATCGCCCACCTCGATTCTGTAGGCGCTCGCCATGATTCGGGTCAGGCTCCCACCCTTCTCTCGGGACGAAGAGAACCATCTCCATTGTTGTTGATCACTTGGTCGTTGCGCATATGTACGTGTACCTGTATTCGACGGGTACTTGGTACAGTGCCCAGCCGTCACCAGAGGATCCGGAGGTGCTGGGAGTGTTGGCACCGGGGTAAAAGGAGGTTAGAATCCGATTGCCGGTATCTGTTTGTCGTGGTTGTCTACTTTCGTTATTGCTGCACCTAGAAACTTTTCCGATAGTAAGTTACTATAACAAATAAAAGGGGTATTATTGGTGCCGTATGATTGATACATTTGAAAGATTTCCGTAATAAATCTGCATTCTAAATCCGAATGTTGCAGTACAGCCAAACAAACAGCTCCCAAATCTAAGTTATTACGGTAATCGTTAATATATAATCAATAACACCTCATTTTTTGCTATAGTACTTAAGTACTTAAGTAGGTACAAGACATGTACTCACGAGATTTACGCCACCAATATTCACAACGAGATCTTGTTCGCAGATAGGCAGAGAGTCTCCGCACAATATGTACGCCCTGTATAACGGCTATAATACAGTCTGACCTTGGTATAACGGACGCCAAAAATCCAGCCTTTTTCGTCCGGTACAGCAAGGGTCCGTTGAACAGGGGTTAATATTTTTGACTATTCTATCCGCTACATCGCGTTCCGGTACAGCAAGGTCTGACTGTAACTGTGCACCTTTAATGCCGCCCACTAGACAGGGAATCACGCCGGATGTCCCCACTAACTATTTAGTAAGTTTTAAACTTCATTCTCTGCACTCTCAAGGATTCGAGGGATGTAGCACAGTATAAAAGCGGTTAGCGCTGTAGATCTCCCGAAGAGCCTCATCATGTAAATTTAGATATGGTTGGGGACTCCTAGTATAGGGATATTCGGATCGGAGTCAAACAAATACCCAAAAGGGCAATAATTAATCAAAAAATCATAATGAATGAAGGGAAATTACCTGCCAAGCGACCATTTTGAGCTCCAAGATGCTTATTTTGAGCCTCAAAATAGCCTGTCTTTGGCAATTTTTTACCCTTGTGAAACTTTTTGTTAGGGTGTTTTTGAAATTCATCAGCACCACAACCAAGGCCAGGAAAAATAAAATGAGCTCATAGAATTATATAGCAGAGTTTAATTAAGCGATCTATGAAGAGAAAATTACGAAAAGATTTTTTCGATGTAGCTGATAGTGTCGGAAGTTGAGGTTCAAAACCCTCCGGTTTAAGGAGTCCCCAACTATAGTTTCGATGAAGAGCCTCCATCACCTCTGATCTACACATATCACAATCATCTTTCACTCTTTTCGTCCAATCCCTCCTCCTTTTCATCCAAAAACCATTTTCCCTCTTGTCTAGATTGTTTCAGGGTTGCGTACCTGTCTATCGGCTCTTTTTGTCCTTTCATCAGGGATATGGCAGCTGGGAGTTGTAGGTCACTCAAGATTGCAACATGGTGCCGGCTGCTTACGCATGTACCATCTTCGAATGGTCAGTTTATACGATTCATCCAAGAAACTAATGATTATGATCCGAGGACCTTTCACAATCAAAAAACCACCCACAGGCACCTTGTTATTTCACATGACACCTAACTCCTAAGTATCGGACTTCCAGACAGATATTTATTTAGTTGTCGCTTAGAACCTTGTCGCTTAGAACCTTGTCTAGCGGGAGGCACTACATGCTTTTACACAGTTATTATAGCCGTCGTACAGGGCGTACGTACTATATGGAGACCGCCATACAGGTCTCCCGAAGAGCCCTTCACAAAAACTCAGTGTGTTCTGGGGATAATAGAGACAGGTACTTCAAGGAACGTCGTTTCAGGTTAGTGGTGGACATGGGACGTGACAGGATGAGATCCACCCAAGTTCCTCTGGCCCTGGATATTTGGCATGTCCCAGGACTCCCTCATCATGTGGTTCACAAGCACAAAAAGAATGGCTGATAACATTGAGGGACGATATTGAAGGAACTAAAAAGTGCTGATGACAGTTTGCCTGGGCATGGGCGACTGTGAGTGTGTTGTGGAGTATAAGAGCAGAGTTTTCCACGCTAGATACCTTTGCTGGCAGCTGCATAACTCCTCTCGCCTGGATTTCGAATCTAAAGCACATTAGACCAACTCCCGGGAATCAAATAACACTCCCGGGTTAATTCCGCCCCGCAGAATATCCGTCCCTTTGAACCCGAAACGTCTCTTCCCATGCCCTTCGGTATTTCGGGATTCATCTGGACCAGCTTCCGTCATTCCCCAAGTCTTGTTTTATTGGTGAAAATCTACGAATCTAGTTTGGAACGCAATCTGGGATTGCCGTTTTTCACGTTGTACTTTTCACCTCCATAAAAAGTTGGATATGTTTATGGTCGTCGCTCCCAGCGACCGGCGCACAATCATTTCTGTGAAACAATAATCACTTTCTTCTTCATTTCCTTACGGCTATTCATATCCGCTTGTTGCAAGACCCAGAACAAGATATTCACTGAACAAAGGAAGTATCATTGACGTGAGCACTGCAGACTCAGCCGGTGTATAACGGTTTCATCCTCTACCGGCCATGGTTTATGAGCCTCGTACCGATGGCCGTTAGAAAGAGCAGAAGCTAAACTTCATGAAGATCAAATATACCCAGAAACAAATTAAGAAAGGAGCTTCCAACTCGAACAGAACATATTCACCATGCATTTCCCTAAACAATGTTTACCTATGAGCAAAATACCAGTCCTTAAAGTCCGAAATAAAACAACAAGAGAAGGAAATAGATAGGAAAGAAGCTCGCTAACCACGCCCGTCACCCGTCACCAGTTTGATAATCTCTAAGAAGGTTCGCAACGACATAATGGTGATTCTCGGTTGCCAATTTAACAGCCGTTTCATCTAGGTTGGCTCCATGATTGAGCAACAGTTGTACCATGTCTAACCGACCATGTTCCGCGGCTGCACTGAGCGCTGTTCTGCCTTCATACGCTGAAGGGAGTGCATTCACATCGGCTCCAGCCTTGAGCAACTCGAGAGCAATACCAAGGTGGCCCATAATTGCAGCTCCTTGAAGCGCTGTTATTCCGCGCCTGCACGCTGCCGGTGCATTGACGTCTGCATTTGCATTCAGTAGGGTCCGAACCACCTCGATACTGCCGCGGTTTGTTGCTGCTTGCAATGCCGTTCTTCCGTATTCACCTTTGGAAGCTGGTGCGTTGACATCTGCTCCTGCCTCTATCAAGATTCGAACCAGCTCAATATTACCGTAACCTGCTGATTCCTGGAGCGCAGTTTTGCCCCGGTAGTCATTGTAAGCAGGCGCATTGACGTTTGCACCGGCATCTATCAGGATTTCAACAATGCGGATATTGCCCGAGCCTGCTGCTGATTGGAGTGGAGTTTTGCTGAATGTACTGTCGGAAGTGGGTCTCCTTTCGGATTCGCCCTCGGAATCCAATCCATTGACATCTGCACCTGCATCCATCAAGATTCTAACCAGCTCGATATTTCCTTTGTCAGCTGCTATCGAGAGCGCACTTTCAGAATTGTTGTTGGCATTGACGTTCGCCCCTTTATCGATCAGGAATTCAATCAACTCGATATTCTCACTGTCAACTGCTCCTTGGAGTGCACCGTCTCTTCCGTTGTCGGCATTGATATCCGCGCCCGCATCCATCAGGAGTTGAACGAGCTCGATTTTGCCGCTGAGCGCTGCTACCCAGAGTATATTTCCACGTTCGTCGCTGACGTCCGCACCAGCATTAATCAGGATTTCAATGATCTCGTAATTGTCGCGTACAAAGTCCACAGCTACCCAGAGTGCACTTTCATCTCCGTTTTCTGCATTGACATCTGCACCCGCACCAAGCAAAAACCGAACCAAATCAGTGTTGTGACTTTCCACAGCTGCTTGAAGCGCTGTTCTTCCGTCTTCAAAGGCGGCCTCAGCATTAACATTTGCACCCGCACCCAACAGAATCCGAACAAGTTCAGCGTCACCCGTTGCCGCCGCTGCTTGTAGAGCAGTTTTTCCGGAATGGCCAGCAGCTGTAGCGTTGACATCTGCACCTGCACCAAGCAAAAACCGAACCAAATCAGTGTTGCGACTTTCCACGGCTGCTTGAAGCGCTGTTCTTCCGCCATTCAAGGCGGCCTCAGCATTAACATTTGCACCCGCATCCAACAGAATCCGAACAAGTTCAGCGTCACCTGTTGCCGCCGCTGCTTGTAGAGCAGTTTTTCCGGAATGGCCAGCAGCTGTAGCGTTGACATCTGCACCCGCATCCAACAGAATCCGAACAAGTTCAGCATTTCCTTTTGCCGCCGCTGCTTGTAGAGCAGTTTTTCCGGAATGGCCAGTAGTTGTAGCGTTGACATCTGCACCCGCATGTACCAGAATCTGAACAAGTTCAGCATCGCCTGTTGCCGCCGCTGCTTGTAGAGCAGTTTCTCCATAATTGTCGACTGCCGCAGCATTGACATCTGCACCCGCATGTAACAGAATCCGAACAAGTTCAGCATCGCCTGTTGCCGCCGCTGCTTGTAGAGCAGTTTTTCCATAATAGCCGATTGCCGCAGCATTAACATCTGCACCCGCAGCATTGACATCTGCACCCGCATCCAATAAAATTATAGCTAGCTCACTGTTGCCGTAGTTGGCGACTGCTTGAATAGGTGCATCTCCTCGTTTGGTACGCAGATTGGGGTCGCAACCTGCCTTGAGTAAACTCTGAACAATATTCGCATCCTGAATTCGCATTGCACTTTCAAAGATGTGTCTCACAAATACTTTGATTGTTAAGACCTCTTCAGAACAAAAAGCGGTGAGCATTGATTGTAGCTTATTGTCGATGATCCACTGAAGGAGGTGATCAATATGGCCATCAGGTAACATATTGTTGGACGATAGATACGCAGCGAACTTGAGGTAATGCAACATGGCATCTTGGGAAAACCGCCCAATAATTTTCCCCATACTTCTCATAAACTCCCCGTCATGCCTTTCCAAAACAAGATCTCGTACCTGGGAGTAGAACATTGCAATACAGGTTGTAATGTCCGATGTTGCTGGAGTCTCGACACCTGCATTTGCAATAAGAAGCCAAGAAATTTTGGGTGGAGATATTGTTGTGATTCGCTGTAGCCAATTCTCTTGATTGGTCGCTTGTGAAGGTACAACTGAGCTAGGTGATTGTCGACAAAGCCTGGTGCCTTGCTCCATAGTGTTCACAATTTCTAGGCCTTGAAGGTCAAATATATCAGCATTATTTCAACCTAAAACATTAGTGAAGAAAATACCTCGAGACTCAATAAAATCCTGGAACTGGAACCAAGGAAGATTTTTCGGCTTTTTGCAAAAAGATTCCTGATCCGACAGGGTGAAGACGGTAATTGCTGCTGGACTCTGGGGGCTCGCATCTTAGGAAGAGTCAGCAAACATGTTGATACCAAAACCAAGTGATAAGAGTGTACCTGTGACCCAGCTTTGCCCAGCGGTCGGGGTGCACATGGAAATTCCCGATGGACTCGGCGGGTTTGCGGCTTAGAAGGCATTAGCTATCACCTTGATTGCAAAACCGAGTAATAAGAGTGTACCTGTGACCCAGCTTTGGTCCCGCGGTAGGAGTGCAGACGGTAATTTCTTCTGAACTCGGCGGGCTTGCGGCTTAGAAGGCGTTAGCTATTACCTCCATTGCAAACCGAGTAATAAAAGTGTACCTGTGACCCAGCTTTGCCCAGTAGTCGGGGTGCAGACAGTAATTTCCTCTAGACTCGGCGGGCTTACGGCTTAGAAGGCGTTAGCTATCACCTTGATTGCGAAACCGAGTAATAAGAGTGTACCTGTGGCACAGCTTTGCCCTAAGGTAGGAAGAAAGCGCCGTGACATCTCCCTCTTCACCTTTTTCTCTGGAATCTCTATTCCGTCAAAGTACACAACGCATTCTTTGCCGTCACGCTTTCTTTTTCCCAGCAGGTGATGAATATATTCCCAGTGAGAATGTTTGAGATTTTTACGGAAATTCCAATTTCTGAACTGGCGTTCGTATTCGCCCTCACTACCGAAAGTTTCAGCTACCTATGTAAATCGTTTGAGGAACATGGTTACCTGGCATGAAAATCGTACTGTGTCCTCATGTGGGACATGACATCCCTGAGAGACATACGACGATAGAGCGCCTCTATTTCTGTCCGATGAAGTTCCCAATCGACCGACATAGCTTGCTGCCTTATGGTATTGTTGTTCTTTCGAGGTTTTTGGGTATAATATAATAGGAAAGCTTGAAATAAGTTGGGTGCTAAAAGCGTTTCGGAGGATATTTATCAAATAGTAGAACTGACAGCCCGAGGATTGCTTGATTGTGAGCTTGCGACAGCTATGGTATTTATGGACGCTTCAAGTCACACACCTTGGAGTATACATTCTAAGTTGCATAAGCTCTAGGCTCATACTAGAAACCTCAACGATTAACCTGCGCCATGGTGTGTCATCATCGCTCGCTTCTTATTGGTAAACTCCACAATATTCTGCAGCAGCACATGTGTTCAAAGTGGTTGCTGTTCATAGGCTCATTCCAGAAACCTCAAACGATTAACCTGCGCCATGGTGCGTCATCATCGCTCGCTTCTTATTGGTAAACTCCACAATATTCTGCAGTAGCGCACATATGTATTGCGTTTTTCTGTCACAACAGTAGTTCCATATCCCAGCTCCGTTGAAATCATTGGACGAACCCAGAACCTATTCGCCGATAAGGTTTCAAAAATATCGGAACACTATCCTTGCCCAAATGGTGACGACAAATGATTTTTCACTGCTAGCGCTACGGGAGATTTTTAGATACGGCATCCGATCGGTATCCAATTTCACTGCCTGGCACCGTTATCCCCCTGCCATAACTGATCAATCTTCACGAACAACTTCTATAATTATGGTACAGAGCGGCTCTTCCGGGCCCACCAGACCTGCATTCTGAACACCACCGCCAAGACAATATAAATCATATGCTATTTCCACTTTTCCCCAAACCGCAAGGACACGGCAAGTATGGACACGTCTCATGTAGTCTTGGAAGATGGACAAGATTAGAGGGCCGTGAGAATACATGAACCGGCATCCATACAGCATCCCTAGAGTATCTCTAGCATATACTTATAGAGTAGGTAGGGAACTCTACTAACTACAGTCGAATGGCACTCCGAGGATACCAAACGGATGAAGAGTACAAGCATTGCTACCGCAGTTCTATTGTCCTCTCATCCTCCTGCGTCGGCACCGTGATTGCTCCCATCCGTCCCCCGCGTCCGCTACCTCTGCCGCCGCCGTCTCGTCCTCCGCCGCCTTGTCCACCGCCACCGCCACCGCCACTTGCGCCATAATCCCTCGAGCACCACTCTCTATCTCCCAATTCCAGGCCCGAGGCCACCTTTGGCTGGCCCCGACGGCATTCCATTTGTGCCAGTCGACCGCCCCCTCTCGGCCCACGGCTCAGGTATGGATTCCGGCCATACTCCGCGGATATCTCGGTCACCTTTAACTAGGGGGTCGTATCTGTCTCGGCAACGCTCAAGAGTAGTGGCGATGCCTAATTCATCACCTAGGCCCTAGGCTGGGGTACTGTACCAGTGAGCTGTAGGCAAACGGGTTCAGTTCGAGCTTCTCTTACGCGTCCAAGAGCAGAACGGCTATCATCAGCGCATGCGGGTCAACGTACGATGCAAAGTGCATAAAGTCAATTCTCAGGGGCTGACCGAAATATCTATACAAAATGCACCAATCGTACTCCCTACATCCCGCTCCGTCCAGAAGAAAACTTCCCCCGCCAAGGAGAAAAATCGCCTCAAATCCTCCCCAATCTCCAAGATCATCCAATCTCTAAGATCCTCCTAATATCCGTTCATAGCACGCTCAGCAGCCGCATCTAATCTCTTTAGCATTATCGTCGGCTGGTGCTTCCGCAGGGTCGCTCCCCCTTGGCTCAGCTTCCTAACCCGGCTAGGACCACGTTCTGCTTCTTGCGCCGGTATAGTGTCAATCGGTTGGTGTCGAAATGAATAAAGTTGCCAGTAGTCTCCATCGAAGTTACAGCTCCACGTCCGCCCTAGTGTTTGGCAAGAGACAAGATATCCCGGGACTCCGTCTTGGACTAAAGTTCGGGAGTCGGGTATGACGAGATCGCGACGAGATATCCTGGGACCATTTGTGATGGTTTAGGGATGTCTCAGAGCTCCGTGAATGATAGTGCACGGCTCATTTGACTGGGGCCAAGCTTGCAAGAGATAAATACCGGGCATATGGAGTCATCAAGCAAGCGGCTTGCGGGCAGGGCGACCCCCTATTGGCGCAGATACTATGCACGATTCGCATACCTGTGCGGGGATGTGTATTTGCGTCCTGAGCTTATTGCGAAGGTCTGATATTTTTCAAATATCGTCCAGTGGCTTGAGATATTGTCAACACTGCTGAACCATATATCAACGAGACGTCCCGGAACTTTAGGCAAGACTATCTCCAATTCCCAGGCTCACGAGCTTAAGATGGCGGCGAGTCGAGACGTCCCAGGCTCTGCTCAGACCTCCTCTTGTCTCGTCTCGAGCCGAACACTTGTCCGCTCCAATCACCAAGATTCTCTCTGTAGCTCGCTCAGCAACCGCCTCTGATCCCCCTTGCTCGGCCTGGTGTCCCAAAAGGACCATACCCCCCTTGGCTTAGATCCTTGATCTGGCCGGATCATATTTTGCTTCTTGCGCCGCCACCATCACGTTGATCAGTTGGCATCATGCCGATCGATCGGTGTCGTGTTGATTTATTAGTGTCCCGTCAGATGTATGTAGATAAATGTGCCGGGCTCGCCAGTAGTCAGTATTCTGAATCGAATTTACTGCTCCAACCGGTTGAAGAGTCGTCAACCCGTCGAGATCCCCGTCTTTGTCATCCCCCATCGTCGTCATCCTCTCAGCGGCGTCATATCCTAGGTGAAGGAATCGGGTGCTGTCGGTGTCTGTGTCGGTGTCAGTCTCCGTGCCGTGATGGCATCAGTTACTGTCTTCTGGTGTCGCCATAGGTCCATCGATCAACTCGACTCGATTACTCGCGATAAGTAAGTACAAGAAGATACACCCTGCTCGATCTACGCACTTACTAATCGCTGACAAGAGGGGATTCTGAAGTGTTGCCACCAGGTTGAAGGGTGCGAAGTGCGTAAAGTCTATTCCGCCCATATTGCTGCTACAAGTGCCAAATGGACTGCCGTCAACTTCGTAGACATAGAGAACGACGTGTAGGAGAGACGACGACGGCAGTTGGGTAGATGACAGCGGTGGGGTAGCTAATGCTGGAGAAAGGTGTAGACGACGGCACGGAAGACATGGGGTTGACGAGGGCATAGACGATGGCGCGAAGAAGACATGAGGGCGGAGGAGAGACGAGAACGGAAGGATAGACGACTGCATAGACAAGCTGCACGTAAACGAGGGCGGAGTAGGAGGCAAGAACTGAGGACAAATGAGGGCGGAGGAGAGACGTTGCTGGAGGACGGAGGGCTTTAATGACTTGGGGCTTATGGCCGTCTATTTGATGCAACACTCCTTACAGTTGCTACACTCCATGAGAATCAAAAATCAGTCGGTGCATGTCAGGTCTGGGCGGGTGCGAGTCCGCCTAGACCTGACACGCTACGCGGGGTAGAAGGCTTGGTATAGAATGTTATAGCCGACACGTGCAGTGCGGAAGGCAGAGGCATGGACAGTTGGTACGGACGCATGGGAGAGTGCGGAGACATGGAAAGTCGAGAGTAACAAAAGAGAGCGATATCGACTTTGAGGTTGACTTTGTGATTTAGTAGAGTTTGAGGAATTTATTGTGTGTGGTGCGGCTCTAATCTAAGTTGACAGGGGGTGCTCAGGAATTCCCATCCTGGGAATTCCCACCTGGTAGAGTACAATTCCAAAATGATTAAACAATATTCTGAAGGGTAATAATTTTTCTGGCATTCTCCATCTACCATAAATACATAAAGAGTTTAATAATATATACTTATTAATATATCAGTTTTTTAATTTTTACTACCGATCATCCTCTGTTCTCTAGATAGCTATCCCTTGGTGCGTAACGGGCCGGCGTCGGTTATGTTGTCGTAGAGTAACATAACTCAACCCCAATGTTGGTACTCGATCCCCTGTCCAATAAATTTGCGATGTAACTCTCTACATGGTGCCAGAGTGTAATTGCTTTACTAATTTCCATATCTATCGGCCTCTTTACCATGTAGAATAGTCGTTTTTAAGCTGTTGTGGTGTGAAGTAGTTAGTTGCAATCGAAGTTATTTTACCAGAGAGTAACCTACAGCGTTACGTGCCAGGGGATAGACTTTACCATGAATTTTTATAATGTCTATGGAATCGTATTGACTGAAAACCTGAATGCTCATCAACGTCAAGTTTACTAGATTGTCATTCAATTGACCTTCCTAGATAATACTACTGTGGACCGAAATCAGAATCCAGATACTGCTTTGTTCCATTATTTTTGTATATCATTCCAATACTATAGTTACTATCTGTTCACTATCGTAAACATTCAGCTGTCAGATCCATGTAGTTAGTGACAGACAAGTAGTTAGTTAAGGATATAATAAGAGGTGATATCTGTATTATAAGTTGGGGTCAATATATTACGGAATGAGTTGAAGCACGTACAATAAGTCAGAGTAGAGGAATTAGGGATATGTTGGTAATTGGAAGTATGACAGAAGGGATATCAGCGATAAGTTGTACAATGATGGTGTTCAACGTAGAATAATAGTTCAGACACGCCAAGACCTCTTTCGCTACGAACGCTGCATTCGACGCGACGGCTACTTTTTTTTTCTGCTTAATTCAACTGGGTCATTCACTGGTAATAGAAAATGAAGGGCAAAGCTTCACAAAGTACGGAACTACCAATAATACCGGCAGCAACAGTCCTTCAGAGCATGCAATCAATTATTCAGACGAATGAAGTAGTAGGTTTTGTTATCTTCCCTCGAAATCAGCACATGCATATATTTTAATAGTTGATTATGCATGATGATTGATTCGGTATTAGATATAGAATCCATTCGGACTCATCGATTACTTAGCACACATAGGGAGTAGGACAGATTCCTCATGATAAAACGGTAAATAAGTGGAGATTCTCATATGCGTGTGAGTAGGTATGATGGTGCAGATATATATGACATGGGAGGTACGAATAAAACCAAGGGAAACAATGATATTATGAACCTTAAAAATCAAACCAACGCTTAATAACCGCGGCTCCGCCAAAAGCGACAGAAGCCACTGTCTCCCAGGATTCCTTGATGACGCTGATAGACCACCGACGTCTCACTTGAAATTCCCCTCCACCTCCTAGTGGAATCGAGCGGTCCTGCGATAGAATATCAGTTGCTAAATACTGAGGTCAAGGAGAGGTGTAGTTACCTTGCGATACTTCCAGTAATATTTCAATCCCAAGGTGAAGATAGCGAAAGAGAGAGCGCCAGTGCCCAGAGAAACATTTGAAATATCTCCAGGACCCAAACTTGGTTTGACTGGTGTTGTAATGCAAGTATTGAGCGGGGTATGGGCTGTGGTGTTGCGCATACGCAGTTAAGAAAAGTTTCGTATCAGGGCTTAGGGCTTAGGGCACACATACATGTAATAATGGAGTTGGAGGCCTGCACAAGTTGATAATAAGATGGAGTTGGTTTTGTTGAGGCTGGCAACAAATTTAAGCTGTATGGATTGGCGACGGATGTTTCGGTTTCTATTAGTAGACTTCCATGTCCCTCGTTGGCTGCAAAGCCGGTTGTAGATGATTTTGCTTCCATGTCCTAATTGTTAAGGCTCTGTAACAATAATAGTGTTATCGACATCTGACTTTTATGACGGCCCATATACTGTATAGGCAATTGGTATGATTCGTCGACCATCTGACCATATAGTATTATCCCATGCCCAGTACACCCTTCAAGGTCGACCGTCCCTCCGAGTGTATCATCGTCAATTGCCGGTACAGTATACGATAATGAAGACCAATATCATCTAGTGCACTTACGTTGTACCCGACTCTAACGGAAACCGTACGAATGAAGGTGTTACTCTGAACGTGTGGGGGTGATGGCTTTGGGCCTACTAATGTCCGTGGAATATGGGGTGCAGTCTAATTTCATGCAGGGCATATCAGGAGCTGAAACGGTATGTTGAGGAAAACCTTGTTAAGGTTGTACGGCAAGACAGAGGACGTCGACCTACTCCACAGTCGAAATAAGAAATCGACGATAAGTCCCCTTAACCGTCTTATGGGGTTCGAAAGTACAAAGTCGGTAGTAAGATGTGGCTTGAAGGTAGGGTTGCTAGTGGTTTTCGTCTGTGAAATAAATAAAACTAAAACACGAGTAGTATGGAATGCAGGATACCAGGAGAAGTGCAGATAAATGTGGGTCTTTTTGTTTTGTCCGTGCAGTGGTAAATATTTTGGGTAAACGGACTGATATATATCCATGCGGAACAAAACCTGTTTGCTAAAGTATGATGCGTCGAGGTTGAGGGGCGATTGTTGGACTTTCGCTGAACTAGGAGGGGCTTAGCTTGGACTACATAGCATGGAAGTAATATGTCAAAGATCTAGAAGTTCGGCCAGTCAAACTTCAAGTTATCGATCCGACGAGGTGCTGGGGAACTCGAAAGGGAGATAGATTTCCGACAGGGCTGAGACTCACACCAAGTGAAACGTATTTTCCTGATCAACCACTGAACTACTGCTTCTGGTTTTGGATCGTCGCTAATGCATGCAGCAATGGCATAGCCAATCACGATATCGATCGGTTTCTTGATAAGCAATTGCCTCCTCTCTTGTCCTTCGAGAATTATCACGCCATTCCTTTAAGAATAATCACGCCATTCAATTATCTCAGGGAATGCCTATATGTAACCCGCCGATCTCCCACTGTCTGCTCCGTACGGTGGGGGATTTTCGTCCATGCCATGGGAATGAATCATCTCACGGGACCCAAGCATCTATACCAAGCAACGGTTACACAGCGGAAGCTAAGGTCCAATTTACGAATACTGATGGTGCGGAATTCAGGGCTCTATCTTCTGAACCATCTGGGAATTCACCAGCTCCATCTTCTTGGCCGTCTGCGGGATTCACTGGCAACATATTGCCAAAATTCCCCATAGCAAGATGCTTTCAAAGCCAGTTGATTTCTTCCTGCGAAAACTGGCAAGGTGATAGTGGTTTGAACGAAGGTGATAGGGAAATGCAACCATGGGAATGTCCTATGCGTGGAAGGTGTGCTGGGTCTGGAAGTTTGATGTCCTAGGAGGCTTGGAGAGAAGTTACTACCACCATTCTCGCCTAGCAGGCGAACTTTTTGGACGCTTCAAAAATCAGCGTAGTGGTCTTCGATACATCAACAAAATTAACTCCATCACAATGTTTTAGCCGAGTCAAAAGTTTCAAGATGTGATACCGGTCACCCAGAGCCAATCAACATCGCCCAAAGCATGTTCGCGCACTTTGGCTGCATCACAAATACGCAGGGTATGCATGACCTCGGGACTTACCGGGAAGGGGTCCTGGAACCCTGCATTTGAAGAACCAAACCCACGTCTTTGCATCGCCACTCCGTCGCACAATTATACAATCAGTTTGCGCACGAAAAAATTCGGGTTTCAGCAGAAAGGTATCTCTGACTGTCCGCAGATGATGCCTTTGGAAAACTGCCGAAATTTTGAAATGACGCAGATTGAAGATTAATATGAAAGCTATCGACCTCGTGGGATATCCCCCACAGAAAGAAGCATGATGGCACTTATGACGGGCTGGGGAGCGCAGCTTCGAGAAATTTCAATTTAGTGGATGGAAATGACGGCTGTGACGCCCAAGCCTCACCTACGTAACGGTCCCGACAGAAATCCCCCAACTTCACTGCCGCCATCGAGTGCTTGAAAAGAATGGCCAAAGCCAGCTATATTTTAACCTCTCACCTTTTCAGGCATACGGGGTATATTGCGAACATTCCGGGCTGTGCATGAATGGAACGGCTGAACCTCACTCAGCCCGAGCCAAGCCGCGTGAGTAAACAATAAAATTAGAAATATAAAATATTCGGACGGAAAGTCATGCGTAACAGATATTTGCACCACCGAACCATCCAATCGCCCGTGACAAAAAAACGGGGGTTTCTTGAGTCGTAACGAAGTGACGTCTGCTCAATAAATCTTCAAAAAGTCCAGCTTTTATTATTCTGTAATGACGTGCTTGGTGATCCCAGCTTATACGTTTTTATTTTTACCACACAATGTCGAGTTGGCACTGGAATATTTGCCAGTAATTTACCTCGGTTCAGGCACGAGCTCAAAGTTATCCTCCCCCCTACTGCAGTTTGCATGTGAGTCATTCTACACAAATAACAAGGCGATCATCAGGCTCTGTTATACTATGAGCAACAATCGCCAGGTGGTGGTACTTTTTTTTTATCATCAGGCGTTAGACGGGCATGAATGGTGGCCGGCGGCGAGGATGGAGGCCGGGGTTGCACGTGATGCGGCTTTTGCCTACGCCCGCCACTAGAAATACCCATTTCAATTCAACAGCTGAGAAAATACCGGATGGTTTATAGGAACTACCGGTGATAATTAAGATATGAATTTAAGTGCCGCCTGTAGAGTACAAGCCAATGGGGAAAGGTTGGTAATATCCCTATTTGGCCGCTCGGTCACGTGCTATTGTGTGTTTAAATGTGTTCGCGTCAGCTTCAGACCACACAATCCCACACCAACCAGCCAACAAATGGCATTCAAACCAAGTCAAGTTTACTCTACTACTTAACACTATAAGCGCACCCTCCAAGTACGGTTATCAGGATCTTACTATTAACTACTGGTTGATGGGAGGAATTCTGACATGTACTCGGGTCTGGCAGTAAAAGATCGGACGCTCCTTTTTTGGCAGGTCACCCCTGAATAATGGTAAAATCTGGAAATACCAGGAGCAGTATTGGGTAAAACACGATCAGAATGTTGACAGAAAGTGGAACAACAAGTACGCTGCTAGTTTCACACCCTGTAAACACTCTGCTCACCATTTCTTTTGTCAGCGGGGATGAAGGGTAGTAGGTGGGAGCTCCGCCATCTAACCGGCTCGCCCGGAGGCGGAGGTGTTAAGGGTCCTGTCATACTCTAGCTAGAGTAAATACAGTATGAATAAACAACAACAACAACAACAACAACACTCTGCTCACTCAGCAAACCAGAATTGGGGTGTCCGATCTTTTACTGCCAGACCCGAGTACATACCTTCGACCGCTTGTTGGACCAATCGGAGTACGAATCGGACATTGTCAGCACTGCTTTGAGGGAAGTAGAGAATACGATTACTGCGAGACCGAACCCTATTACTTTCTAGAAAGTCTATCACTTGAGAGGTCTGTGGAGTCCAAATCTGCAGTAGAACCAACGAAACCAGCGAAACCAGCGAAGCCAGTCAAGCCAATAATTTTCCAGACAACAGATTGTGAAAGAGATGTATAATAGCGAAGCGAAGCCCACTGAATTATAAAAGAGATATCCAGTAATACTTATGAGCTCGTACACCAGCCGCTTTTTTTGTCGCTAACGCGTTTCTCCTTGCTCGCAAGCTCGCGCGGAGAGAAAATTTTGGGCACGAGAGGACAGCACTTATTTATTTATAGGCAAAGCTATTTAATTTGCATATCTTCACTTGAATGGGTCAGAACAAGGTCAATATTGGTTTAGGTTAGTTATATATAGTCTTGAAGTTAAACCTGAATGATATCTGAATGCAATGCAGAACGATACAAAGACCTATTCATTAGGGAAGGACTGGTCAGAACCAGCAACGATTCAATATACACATCATGGTCCTTTGATGTCGAACGTTAAAAGTCCTCCGCCGCCTAAACATATCAATCTATACATCCGGTGCTTCTCCTGGCTGAGGGGGAATAGGCAACTTTCTGGTTTCTACAAAACTACGCAAAAAGACACATCAGAACCCAAAAGAACAAATGCATACAAACTCAGCCGCGTACGAACGAAAGAAGGGAAATTAGGATGTACAGGTCAACGATAGCTGTATTGGAAAACGGAGAGTTATCGGATGATGACGGATTCCAAGATATCGCATCTTTAGATAATGGAGGGCTATCCAACAATGTTAAAGGCAACGAACGGGAACAAGATGCTTGATCAACATGAAGTTTCGCTCGAGGAGTGTTGAAGCTATACTGGCTTGAAATTAATGGCGCGCAAACTTCGTCTTTACATCCTATTTCCTCCGGAGGCTTCGACTGGTTCCAAGCCCTTGTTAACTTCAGTGGTAGCCCTTCTATAACTGGTTTCATCGTAGGAAACGCCTGTCTATCAATTATTTCAACTATCTAGTGGTATTTTCTAGCGCTACATTGAGAAATATGAATACAATTATGTTCGACGGTAATGTCGCTACACGGCGTATATTCTGCTTCAAGCTTCTGCCTCCCATCTTTCTATCATGCGTATTCCTTCGATTGTTTAAACCCCCGCTACGGATACCACCCCTAACTTCCAAGTAGCCACTCCCCAACCCCTTCTCCTTCCTCACCACCTTCATCGGCATCAACCCACCCCACCCAAACACCACAAACGGCGCCTACTTCCACCGGAACGGATTTACCACAATACACTCGAAAAACAACCAACACAACTCCGCATACGTAAAGAAATCAAACGCCTTCGTAGGGGCGCGTGTCTTCAACGCCGTCGTGAACCTCACCCAAAACCTCATGACGCCCTCCGTCGGCCGTGTCAGCGGGTCCGTAAGAAACATCAGCAACAGCCGCGTGTACACGCCAATATGGAAATGTCCCACGGTCCCGATGGCGTTTACGTATGTGCAATTATTGGTGCAAATGTCAATGTGTGCTGGCGGGAAGGTCTGGAGGTACCAGTTTGGTGGTGGGAGATCAAAGGAGTCGGAGGAGAGGAACGAGAGTGAGGGACGGGAGTAACCGGTTGCGTAGACGATGACGTCGATGGGGATGAAGGTTTTTTTGTTTGAATCATAATGTATTCAGCTACGTTTAGCCATGACATATTTTTATCCATTTATCCTGTGCACTTCAACAGTGTGAGCCCATTGTGTCTGCCAAGCCCTCTTATCTCCACCCTTATCTCCTTCCCCCCATTTCTGCTGGCACACCACACACTAGACCCACCAATCCCACCCATTCCCCACCCACCATACCACCTAAACTTCCTGCTCCCATGCAGGGTCTCATTGATGTCATCACAGTGGAATACCCCAACTGACCAATCCCCTATCTGTTCCACCCCTCCCCTACTAGGATGTCGTGAATCAACCAGCATGTTTGTTGAATGCACAGAAGGTGTGTTGAGTTCTTAGTCATGAGTGTTTTCGGAGCGCCTGGGGGGCAGGCACTGGGACTCGAACTCATAGCATGCAGCATAGTAGTACAGCTTCTTCTCCCACCACTTCCAGAAACGGATTATAGCGAATCACCTTCAGTACCACCTTCAGTACCACCACAACCACCAAGAACTCCGAATCCAAGCAAGAAGCAAAAAATTGAACTTCCCTACAAGTTTAAGGGAGATCCAACAGACAAGTCAGAGTTCTATCACCATCGGATTACAGGAGTAGATCACTATGTCAGATACTTCAAAGATGATTATAACGATGACAATGACAAGATCATCTTCGTTGGAAGTATCCTTTGAGAAAAAGCTTTGGCCTGGTACAACAACCGAGAAAAACAGCTTAGGAAGCATTTTCAGGTTTACACATGGTCAGCTTTTACCAGTGCTATGGAGGAATGATTTATCGACCTGGAGGAAGAAACGGAATGCCTCCAAAAAATGAAGGAATTGCAATACAAGGGAGACATCCAGGACTACATCGTAAAGATGGAGGACTTGAACCACCATGTCTGCTTATCAGGGATTGCATGGTGGCGGCTCTACACAGCGGACTCAATGAAGAAATATAGGATCGAATATCCTTTTCGAAGATTACACCAAATGACAACACAGAATACGAATTACTGCTCAAACAAGTCGGCTATGCGTATGAGAGACACCTGCAAGAAAAGCACCATCACAACGATCACAAGCCCAAAGACAAAAAGAACAATAAGAGGAAGTGTGATGATGATGGTGATGATGAGGGGAATCAAGGACAGAAGAACTTTGAGAAAGGTTCTGACTCCAAGAAACCGCAAACGTAGAGGAAAGGTCCTAAGCCAGTCAATACGGACCAAGGCAAAGCCCTCAAAGGCATTCCGGAATCATAAGATCATCAGCATGATACCACTACACTACGGGGGCCCGCCCCCACCCCTGGGGGGATGAAGGTGGAGTGGCCAGGACTACCTTGGGGACGCCGCGTGCGCGGAGGTTATAGTGAATTCCGTCTTTTGTGACTTTTTCGATGTCGCTGCGCAGCCATTGTGCTTTCCCGTCGCGGATCTGATCGAATACGGAGTCGTTGACCAGAGGTGTGGATTCCCATAGTCCTTCCTTAGCTGGTGCTAGGTCTGCGAGGTCGCGGTAGAAAAACCGCCGAAGGAGGAATTCGGGGATGTAGGAGGTGTACATTTCGGCACCGAAAATGTTGTGGGAGAGAAGGATGTCGATGATGGGATTCCGCGGGATTATCCATTTGTCGAAGCGTGAGAGGAGGTGAACCATTTTTGCGCCGTTTGCGGCGGCAAATCCGAGGACTTCTATTGCTGAGGCACCCCCGCCGACTACCGCTACGTCTTTACCCCTCACGTCGACACCGTCGAGCTGCGAGGAGTGGACTTTTACTCCACCGAAAGAGTCGATACCGGGGACGGGAGGGATCTTGGGGTCACCACAGGTACCGATCGCGGGATCACCCCGTCGAAGATTCCAAATGAGGGGTCATTATTGATGATCTACCCTTTGCCGTCAGATGCTTCTCCACACTCTCCACCTTCACTCCGAACTTGGTTTTCTCCTGTACCCTGTAGCGCTTCCATACACCCTTGATTTGTTTCACTATGTCTTCGCGCTTTGGGTATTCCCGCGTATAGCTGACCGACGGGTGGAAGCGGTACATTGTCGAGTGTATTTGCAGGCCAGAGGAGGAGTTGACGCGGGCTCAGATGCCGCTGATGTTTTTGGAAGATTCGAAGACGGTGACATCGCTGTCGTGGGAGGCACCAGTAAGGCCTGCGCTGATGACGGCGATTTTGGGTCCGGTGATGGTGGTGTTAGAGGATGGAGGTGATGGAAAGAAGATGAAGATTAAGAGGCGTTGTAGGAGGAAGTAGAGGTGGAAACTGATTGTTGATAGCAGGGAGGTGAAGGTTAAGGAGATTGGCCATGATAGCTGGAGCGAGGCGGAAGCGAAGAGTTGAGCTGGTAGATGGTTGTTGGAGTGAGATCCATGGAATAGTTTTGTTGTAGGGGATGATATTCCGGAACACAAGTTTGCACTCGATCACATGTGAAATATTAGAGTTGGGATCCCGTGCACACCATGTAATGATACACGATTGGGAGCATTACTTAGGATTTCTCAAAGAATGTCATGCGAGATTGAGGTTCGTTCATCACTAATTAAAGTAAAATTAATAAGAGCTCTAGGGGCGGGCTCCCTTTGCGGGCCGCCTTTGTGGGATCTAGCATACCCACACATAGGTGTCTGTATCATGTATGTCGACCAATGAATCGCAATGGCGTAATAAATTCGATTTCTTCTGAAGGTGGCATTGAAATCTAGGTCGCTCGTCTTTAAAACTGTTCTCGTAGACCAAACTTTGCCTCCCTTGCAAGAAAATCTGGGAACAAGAGCAATTCAAACCATCCTTCGACAGGTACCCCCGTTATTCATAAGAATACCAAGCTTCATTCACAATTAAACCTCATTGACTAGGTAGAACACAGCAATCAGGGTTCCCGAGATTACTCGAAGTTTCTCGCTGCGATTCAAACCGTGGTCCCGATGAAATGCTATAGACAAATTTACACACCGTTGTAGCTCACTCTCACCCACGCGCACGCATGAAGAATTCATAAGAAACTCACCACCGTAAATCTGTAAATTGACTTAAGAAGTAACTCGGATATGTGCTAGAGATGAGACTCAAAAACAAGATTCTTTAATGTACTATACTAAGCATAGTGGTTCGTACATCACGCATCACAAAGGCTGGTCCAGTAATTAAAATCACCAGTTTCATCACGGATCACATCTACTCTGTATGTAGATGCAGAGGTACGATAAGAAACATCACAGCGAGAAGGATTGGAATCATCACCAACGCCCCTCATTACCAACGCCACTCATCACCAGTGCCACTCATCACCACCACCTATTACCAACCAATCCTGTCCGTTATAACCAAAAAAACAGTGTCACAGCACCTAGGATTGACAAAGAAAAGGTGTCACAAAGTTGTGGATCTAAAATAAAAAGCGTCATAGCTAGCAGCCCGTCCGAATAACTATGCTCGGTATAGTACTAGTTTTTCTACTTTCAAAGACGATATTAAGACATCGGCTCGGCAAACACACTATGCAACCGAGACACTACTTAAGAAGTATGCTTTCCTTTCATTGCACCGCTTATAATACTTAGCCTCGATCACAGGTTCCAAGATTTATTTCGTGACCTGGAAAAGAAGACAACACCGCATCCACCCCCCACGAACTCCGAATATATATTATACAAGATCACAACCACCAGTCTACGGAGGCCGGTTAGGGACATACCTTCATAATTCAATACTGCAACCACACAAGAAAAATGTCAGTATGCAACAGCTAAAACACACAACATCAAGAGTTTTAATAAACTTTGCAACTGCTTAAGTACTAGTAGTCCAAATATTTCACAGGAAAAGAGGCCAGTTTCAGGCAACCCATTTAATATGTGTTAATTCATTCTGTTTTTCTTTATCATAATCTACTAAAATAAAGATAGAGATATTCCTACTATATTACATGGGGGAAAGAATAATAGAGGTAAAGGAAAATCATAATGGAAATGTTACTACTGGCTGGCAGAAAGGATGGTGGCAGAAAGAGTGGTGGTGGAAAGAATGTTAGTGGAAAGAATGGTAGTGGAAAAAATGGTAGCAGGAAGAATATGATAGCAAATTGAGGGAAACTGGTAAATAGTCAAAAAATATATATATCTTTGTTGGTTGCTGTACACTATCACCCTCACCTGAAATGAACCCAGAGTCTGTGGTGCATAAGTAACCGGAGCATTACACCAAGAAAACCAGGCAGACAACCCAGCCAGGCCCTCAATAAACTATTCTCAGAGCTGATATGACCAGGAATTGAACCAGTGGGACTTTAGATAGTCTACTTTTGAATAGTTTGTCAGCTAACTATTGCACCACTAAGACATATGTTACCACAAGAAAATGATGTTGCAATGTTGTGCCGATATTTTTTTTTGTGTGGTTGCGGTATTGAATTATGAAGGTATGTCCCTAACCGGCCTCCGTAACCAGTCGGACTATGTCCAGATAGCAAATCGATATCTCACTTAAGTTGGTGCATTTCAACAACAATCTCCACTGTAATTCTAGTGTGAACAGAAAGGTTAGCCAAATGGGACGATATTAAGAAAAACATTCCAGGCCCAATATTATCCCAACCCAAGCTTACATTATAAATATAGGCTGTCGTACGCAATTAACTACCACTCACACGATATTAGGATACTTTCTATCTATAAGGCGTAAGTCAAATCTATCATTATCCCTTTGCCAGTAACCGGGTTTGGGCCCACAGATGGGCCAGCTTTTAAAATACACATCACACAACCACAATCCAGCCAAATGCCCCCAGAATAAATAGAAATACTCTACATATGGTGAAATTCATGAAAACAATTTCGTTTGGGTGTGAAACATAAAGCCTCATTGCAGTCCTCACACTTTATACTGGTTTTCATGCCTTCTCCACTACCACCCTGACTTCTTCTCCACCTGCAAAGGAAACAATCTACTCTACTCTCCATCCAAAGTGGAGAATGCATTCCTGGTACCTTTCGGCAGAGGGGCAGGGGGGTGTGCTTGGTAACTTGCCTGGTAGGCAGTGGGGGCAGGGCAGATTGTGTGGGGGGAGCCGACCGAGTGATTTTCTGTGAAGCCGGAATGCGGGAGGAACTTTTCATTGTTGATGGACTTCCAGCTTGCAGAAGGTCATGCACAATGGAGAGACGGAAGTCAAAGTGATCCACAGTGTGCTCTTTGTTTGCTGGCAGATCTCGATAGATTATAAGGCTGTTGATTAGGGCTGTCTCCAGAATCCAATAGAAAAGTGGATACCAATTGCGTCTGGATATGAGCTGTGTATCAAAATAGGTTCGATACTGGTCAGCTACATCCACTCCCACCTTGTGCTGGTTGTAGGCATCAACAATAACAGGTATATCAAGCTCTTTCTGGCGTTCTCCAGGAAGAAATGTGGAATTTGCTCCACTTGCATTGGTACTCTTGTTGCCTGGATGCTTTCTCATTCTCAGTACCAGTGAATCCTCACCACTTAGAGGGTGGATTGTTGACATCATGGTAACAGGTGAACTGTCCATCCATAGCAGGGTTGCAACCCCATCATTAACAGCTCCACTTCGAAAATGATATGGCAATTTGGCATTCTTCCCAACCTTTAGCTCCTTGGGAAATCCTCGAAACTGCTGCCTGCATGTGCCACAGGCTCCTATCCCCATCCGACGAAGCTCTGCCAGCAGAGGTTGTGTTGTGAAGAAGTTGTCCATGTATACATTGAAGGAGAGCTTTCGATGCCTCCGGTGCAAACGTCTAATTAAGTGGTGAACCATCTTTCCAGTGTCTGTAAGCTGTAACAGACGGGATTCTACATCAACAGGATCCCCTCCAACTGCATTTGATGATGGGTGGAACTCCCAGACATAGCCCTTCTCTGCCATGCAGAAAAACTTATATCCTTGACTAATTGGCTTGTTTGGCATCTTTGTAATGTGAATTGACCTGCCAGTGAATAGAATCATGGCTTCATCAATAGTAACATTGCTGCCAGGTACTCAGTACTGCTGCGAGAAAAACCGCAGTTGCTCCAGTAGAATATCCACCTTTGAATGCCAACAAGGTAGGCCTTCAGGAGTTTCAGTTGGTGAATTGTATGGAGAAACATGAAAGAAGCGGCGGATCTCCTGAAAGCGAGTCTTGCCAAGGTAGGCAGCTGGTGGTAATCCATCCTTGGGAAGGTAAACTCCATCCTTCATCCAGTACCTCTCAGGAGGAACTCCAATCAGACCCATATGAATTTGAATTGCCAGCCAGAGATAAAGATCCTCAGCAGTAACTGGCTGCCAGGAACGCTGCCACTCCTTCTCTGGCCCAAGAAGCTGCTGCTGGGCATAGGAATTGGTGTTGGCTACAAGCTGTCCCATAATGGAGTTGGTAAGAAAGAGATTGAAGATTTGAATTGGAGTAATGGCATCCAGCTTGGAGAATGAGATGGGCAATCGGTTCCATCCTTTGTGAGGAGGGACAACTGGTTGTAAAGGGTCAAATGTGGGAAGCTTAGGAAGATCTGGCAAATTTTGAATCGGTTTTTTGAGTGTTTTCTTGCGCCGCTTGGCCGAGTGACCAGCTGTGATCGACCCGGCTGGCTCAATATATGCCTCATCTGTGGAGCTATAATTATCGTCAAGGTTGAGCATTGCAGGTGGAGCTTCAGTAGTGATTGAAGACACATCAGGTATAATGACAGGTCGATGCTGTACCACTGTAGGAGGTGGTGGTGGTTGGGAGGAGGTGCGCTTTGGACCAGAGTGATTGTCCATGATGCGACGCTTGGCACTTTGTTTTTTGATATTTTTTGGTGAGGATGGTGGAGATGAGAGTATAAGTGGTGGGGGTAGGTAGTTGACATTAAGGTTCCGAGGTCTGAGGGCTTCTCTGCTCATGGTTGTTGTGGTGTGGTAGATGGGAAGTAGGAAGGTGGTTGCCGCTGGGCTGAAGGATGGTACTCTCACAATCTCCAAAGTACTGCTATTTATATGCAACTCAGCACCACAGAACTTGTCACACTGCCACAAGAATTTGTAAATAGAAGCTTCTACTAGTTATCTTTCAATTCATAATATTCTAGGGGGGGTTTAAGTTGGTGGCTGTGTTGTTATAAGCAACAAGGCGCAGCATACGCGAAAGTGGGCCCTTTCGTGGGCCCAATACCGGCGAAGGGATACCTTCTACTTATTATGATATACAATGGCCATAGAACCAACCTACTTTATTTGAAAAGCACCATCGTATACTTACAGTGGCCCAGCAAACAGGAAAGGGACCAAGCAGAACCCATTATACAAGGTACACTGCACGAATATTCTACGAAAAGCTATTCTTCCGGAACTCTAAGACCGACGGACGACGACCGAAGGACAGTTACACTCGTATACCCAACCCAACAACCAACAAACTTCAGGACAGGGACTCGGACACAGAACACAAACCAATCGTCCATTACTTACTAACGTAGCAAATCATCAACATCAGTCACCTTCCATCCGCGCCTAAACACGCAATCCTAGGCCCTAAGCCCAGCTAACATCCCAGCCAACATTCCTTGCATTACGCCACCCCCACCGAAAGACTCCAAGTGATGTCGCACAAGTCGTCATCGGCTCTGGTGCGCTGTTTTTGGCAGCCTTGGCGCTGGTACTGAAATATTATTCCCTGATTAGGACACTGGTTGTAAAGGTAGTGTGCAAGATGAGAGGTGAGTGGAAATATATTGGTTAACATTGGGCTTACAGAGTTGGCAAATGCTACTGGAGACGGTCCCAAGTTGGAGCAGTTCTGGACGAGACGTTTCGAGGAGGGTTGTTGATGCATGTGGCGTTTGGGCATGGGTTGAGACTCTTAAGAGGTGGCTTGGTTTTTAGGCTGGCAGTGTTTTCTGTCGAAGATGCTGGAACTAGTATGATTCTGAAGAATTTTTATTTCAGTTTTCTTACACAGGCAGTTCCTAATCCTTCCTAAACCTAATTTTCACTCAAGCTGTACACGCATGGCCGGACATTTAAGTAAAAGCATGGACATTGGAGTGATACTTGTGAAATATCGTGCGAAGTTGTGAGTTTTTCACCCCAAGTCTAGCGTACCAATTAACAATGTATGAATGTAGATCAGAGAACCGCAAAGACGAGAAGATTGAGACCGTAAAAATGGGTTCTTTTCTGGAACGCAGTCCGTTTCTTCTGCAAGACATCTGGGCCCGGCCGATCGGCTTCAAATCATGTAGCGTCAGGCATCCCAGATGCACTGCCCCCTTCTCTTGGTTCTTTAGTAAAGAATTTTGAGTTCCTTCATCTAGCGATGGTAAATAGCGGGAGCTCATCCTTAAATTCATTTCCTCCCAGGTTCAGCCCTTGCTCTCACCAAAAAAATCTCATTGCTTTTCCTCTAGCCGGCAACCACAAATGCAGCTGCTCTATTCAGACCAGATGTGGTTTGTGTTCGCAGTCGTCTGATTTGACGAGCGAGCACGGTGAATGCCGCGAAACAACCTTGCGCCTCAAGCATCGAGCGCAAGACTATGAATGCTCTCGGGGGCGGTGTTCGATGCATGTCATACAAGGCTATGAGGTTCGCTACTAAAAGTCAATCCATGATGTTTTGAGAGTGCGTGAATCAGAGAACTGCAAGGACGACATAATTGGGTCGGGACGTTGGTATGGTGAGATTCATACTCTAAATAATCAACAATTAATAATTCAATCTTCTCTTCATGAGCAATTATTATGAGGCGGTCTCGTTGTAGAATTATTGCAAGACCTTAAGGCTGAACGGCTCCGCTTTTGATCATGTTTGCGTCCGTACATTCGATATTAACTCTTTCACCTGTACTGTAATAAGTGATGTATACTTCCATCATCTACCAACGAGAAGAGTTCCCTTGTGGCGGTATTTGGCTCTTATAGACTTTTCGTTCAGTAGACCCACAAAAGCAATGTAATCTTCAGCTGTGTTCTTCAGGCCACCAACACGAATCCCATTGCTTTTCCTCCAGCTGACTGCATTCTTCGATCCTGGCTGGTGCAGCGACAAAGCCTACTAGTCGCGAATATGTGCGCTTAGAAATTGGGTCGGTAAAAGTGTGTTACTTTCGACTGTATAGTATCTCTTTCGCGTGTTGATGGTCTAAACTCCTTGTATGCTCAACGATGGGATAGTTTTTGATGGTGCACCCAGACAGCCTTGCCCTTGAAAAATATCCAGTAGTACGGAGTTTTTATTTATCACGGGTTGGCGTCCGGTTTTATTTCTGCAGCACCGCTGCAGTAATCTTTGAATTTGTAATATGTAGACTCAAAGCAGTTTTACCAGACCCCACGCGAAGAAATTAGAGAATATTGCTTATTCAGAGTCCATGCATGCAATAGGCAGCTATGTATCAGTCTGCCCAAAACTGTCGGAGCGACCGCCGAAGTTGATTGTATATGTAGGAGGGGTTTTTTAGGGTAGTGTATACTACTACTACGCTCTTCCCTTCCTCCTCCCCCTAATACGTACTTAACCACTCAAAACCTACTGTCCCCAATCGTCGCGAATAAATATACCTTTTTCTCCAATAAATGTAATTCAGCCGTGACGGGCACGCATTTAATATTGTTGTATTGCACACCTTATTAGAACCTATTTTCCTCCCACAGTTGCCCAACCCTGTTGTCACCAGGAAGAAAAAATCACTCTCGGTCATCAGCTACCAATGGCTACTGGTAAATTCCGTAACTATCTGCCCACAAATCCATTCTTAACTTTTAGTGTAGTACCCACCAATTACTCAGCGCCAAGCCTAAACATGACCGCTGCATGTAGGGCTTTACCCAAGCCCTAAGCCCTGCTATATGTCTAACAACGCGCCGCAGCCCTGCCATGCAGCTCACCATGGACTCCTAGCGAGGTTTCACAAGTCGTCATCGGCTCGGGAGCTCTATTTCTGGCTGTCTTAGCGTTGTAACTGAAATATTATGCACAAATAAAGATACTGGTTTTGAAGTATAGAAGGGTGAGTATCTCATTTTTGTGTTCTCGTATATAACTAACATCGATCGCGTTTGCAGATTTGGCATATCCGAGTAGATGAAGAGGCAGCGTGCGATCTGAGGTTCGTACAATATCGCGATGGTGTTATGGAGTTCTGGAGGAGGGTTGTTGAGCGGGTTGAAGCTATTAGGAGGTGGATTTCTTTCTAAAGTTACTTATTGCAATTGGGATCATAACGTTACTGTTTAGAGTTTTTGTATCCATCACTGTTATTCTTATTATGAGCTGGCTTCAAACCCGAAGTAGCTGAAAGGCGAGAGATGGGATCAGATACCTATTTAATATTTAAACCATTGTTCCTGTCAGGAATGCAGCCGGTATCTTGTGAGACGGAAAGACCTCCGTGTTTACGGAAACACATTATGGACATTCCTGAAGAGGAAAGCACTGCCTCTGTCACCAACAAACGTTTCATTGCTTTTTGTCGAGCTGACTGCATATATTTGATGGTGCAACCATCCCATATAGCTTTACTTTTTCTGCAGCCACAGCGTAGTCAAAATGTATACCCGCAAACCGGAAACTTCGAAGGCAAGAAATCGGCCTCGTGAAATAGGGTGGATAAATTCCTTATCCACATGTAGTCGGTATAAATCACTTTTGGTGAGGAGCAAAACTCTGATTGGCATCGTGTCCGCAATGTTTGGGTACTAAACTTAATATCGCAAAAGACGCAGAATTGATACATATAAATCTGTTAGCTTGCAGCTGTTTTTAAGCACTTGCCCGGGTAACAACGCGCGCTAACCACGGTGGCTGCCGAGCTTCGTTCACACTCTTGTCCAATAACACAAATCAATCTTTAGCAAACCTCTCTTGCTAACAACGAAGAACTAAGACTTTCACTATTCGGTACCAATTTCAGTAGCTCTTTTGTTCTCGTATATAATTTGAAAATGTTGCAACAAGAGAAAGCTTCTGTATTCCATTTCGTTAGCACACAGAAAAGAAATGCAGCCGCAGGACACAGCCCCTGTGCATGCTCTTACTTTTTTTTCTTAAGGCACTGCCCAATTTCTTCGTGCGTTAATCACTCTACACTGTCTAGCATCACCCCAAATCCGGCGCCCACCGGTTCCCATTGCCTAATTCTCATAAACCCAATAAAATCGCCCCTGACCCACAAAACAAAGCTATAGAGTTCGTATCACGCACTTACAATTGATGAATAGAAATCAGAGAGAAGAGAACGATGCCGCTACTATCCTAATTTATCATTCACCAACTGGGAGTGCTATGATCACAATTAGAAGTTTTTCAATAGCTACAATCATTATGACTGCAAAAACGGCTTCTACTGGATTCTTCTAGCTCAAATTACATCCCTATCCATTGAGAACAAAATGTATATCTATTCCTTATCCTTAGGCTAAAACGACACATGTGCACATATGCATGAACGCTAGCTATATGTCGTATAAATTTGTTTTTATTGTCTCAGTTGTCTGCAAGGTTTTTTTAGGGCGGACGAATTGAGTAGTACAGTAACTCGACCGGACAAGTGGTTTTTAGGTGGTGTTTGTCCAGAGAGGCCCAGGCAGTCTACTCCACCAAAATTTCAATCGAAAACTTATCGATATGAACAACCGGATGTTTACAATGCTGTCCCGCTAGACCTTTCAGTTTCATTTATGATTTAATGTAAGTGATCTGCACTATCGACGCGTTCTTTACAATTCATCTCTTAAACCTGCGCCTTGCCGCACATTGCCTAGTAACAAAAGACACCTGTAGTTACCCAATTTGAATCTAAAACATACACAAATGCCAAGACTTTACAATGCGCCAGCACATGACTCCACTACACCGTATATACACACAGCGAAGCACTCTTAACCTAGCCACAGAAATTTGAATCTCCACCACACTATCTGAAGTTTGAGTCCACTTCAACTTGCGACGCATGCGCAGTTACTATTTTTTAAACAATGTAAGTGAATATATCATATCTATCGTTCTATCAACACTACCTATGTATTTACTCTTACTATCCAATACCTTCACAGTCGCCCAAGAAAATGTACATGGAAAGCAACCAAGTGCAATCTAAGTCACCAATGGAAACCGGTAAATTCCGTTCCAATCGTGCCCACAACCTCATTCTTAGCTTTATGCATGCAGTATCAGCCTTGTCCACCAATCACCTGGCGCTGCACCCCAATACCGTAGCCGTAGGTAGGTCACAGCCCTAAGCCCCAAACCCTTTCTCTTTTTCAGCCACCGCACTCTAAGACTAAAAAACGCCGCAGCCAATACCCCTGTTCCTACATGCATTACGCCACACCCCATTTCACCACCGTGGAGGTGGACTCCAAGTGATGTCGCACAAGTCGTTATCGGCTCTGGTGCGCTGTTTTTGGCAGTCTTGGCACTGGTGTTGAAATATTATGGGAGGGCTAGGATAAGGACACTGATTTTAAGGGTATGTGTACTAGATGAGACATAGGCGAAAAGTGTTAATTGAATTTGCATTTACAGACTCGACATGTACCCCTGGAGATTATTCGGAGTTGGAGCGACAGTGTAAGAGATGTTTCGAGGAGGGTAGTTGATGGGGTTTGTGCCCGTATTGAGGTTGTTAAGAGGTGGTTTGGTTACTAGGCTTGCATTATGGGGTTATTATGTTGCATTGTTTTATGTATCGCTGCTATTTTTCGCAAGACAAATTGCAGCGGGATCTCTGTTGTTTCTCGCTGCAAGATGATGTGAAGAGATTCTGTTGCAGTTTTCGCCCAGTAGTGGAAATTAAATTACGATTTGAGCTATTTGCCTCATAAAGTAATTGAGTAGGATTGAGACATTGCGGCAACTTTTACCATCGCTTTCTCCACCAGATCAGCAAAGCAATGCGCAGCAGCACACAGCTCTAAGCCCTCGTACTGAAACACACCACGACCGTGCTCTGCATGCAGAGAGAATAGAGTATATCCAGGCTGATGCAACCACACTTTTCAGTAAAGATTCAATTGGAATGTGAAGACTTCACAGCAGCCAGACATCAGGTCCGTGACCAACGAAAAAGTACCTCCCTTTGGCGACAAAAAGGATATAGTGCCGCCTGAGCTGGTCAATCTCGTTACTCTTGTACTACGTGCAGCTTGCATAAGTACTCGATGTCAACAAGTACTATTCGCCTTGAACTTTTAAACCAGATGCCAATCCAAGAGCGTTGGAAACCGAGCGAACAATGGATACAGTTATCTATGTCTATGTACTCGTGTCGTGGTTGGTGATGCCCGAGTTTGCGAAGCTGCGGCAAAACAGATTTTCCAAAGTCCGGGCACGAGAAAAGATATTAGAACGGGGAAATTAGAGGCAGGGGATACCAATGCCAACAGTGATTGTGAATAGCAATGAGTGTGAGTGGGAGTAGAAGAGGAATGAAACCCATCTGAGCTAGGAGTCCTCAGAGTTTTGTACAATATTTATGCTGATATCTGACGCAGTAACACCTGTAAGGCTAAATAGTATGGCGAAAATAGGGCGAAAATAGGGCGTATGATACGATTGGGTCTGTCATCCGCTCCACAAAAAAAGCCAAACATGGACAGGAATAAATTGCATCTGTCTGGTAGTAGGAGTATATACTTGGTCTGGATCGAATTGGTACATAGAAGCAACACCGGTATACCACTCAGCGGAGATCAATCCATATACCACACTCGAGTACTCCCGAAACTGAGTCCATCCAATAATAGGTCAATATTCAAAACTATACTAAGCAGTCGTTTGACAGAACCTTGGGCTGGAGTTCAAGGATAGATCCAGATACTATGCACGGTAAAACCGCAATAACCGTGCACCTAAATCAATTCTTATCTTTTTTGCAGTCTCAGCCTTGCCCACCAATGACTTGGCGTTATCCCCAAGCATAACCGCCACAGATAATCCAGAGTGGCGCCTTAGCCCAACACCGCTGGTAGGGCATCGCCCTAAGCCCCAAACCCTTACTATTTCTCTGCCACCACAAATCAACACCACTGCCATCCAGGCTTCGACATGCATTACGCCCCACTCAACCCCGCCACCGCTTACCCGAGGTGACATCGTACAAGTCAGCATCGGCTCTGGAGCGCTGTTTTTGATGGTCTTGGCGCTGGTGCTGAAATATTATGGAAGGATTAGGGCGGCAATTATTGGGTGTTGGAGAGTATGTCTCTTCTGCTTTTATTTTCTGTTCCTTGATTGACGTCGATTTCATTTGTAGAATCACCACTTATCGCTGGAAGACGAGGAGTCGGTGGTGCGGGTTCGTAAATTTAGAGACTGCTGCGATTATATTCAGGGAGTTTTGGGGGATATTGTTGATGTTGTTTGTGAGCGCGTTGAAGTTTTTAAGAGGTGGATTGATATCTAGGCTAGGTTGGCGAATTTCTTGTTTCATTTGTGGTTATCATGTCTAGACATTTTTGGTAAGGTTGCGAGCGAAGAGGAAATCGACAGTCATCTACTATTTTGGGGTTATTTTATTGATTGAGGGTTGTAAGTACGGTTGCAAAAAGCGTTCGAAAGTCCTCAAGGTTTTTGCATGTTTGGTGATAAATTCGAAGTTATGGTGCACGCGGCCATAAACCTACAACTCGGAGGTTGCCGTTTGCTGCAAATTCACAGTATTGATTGCTGAAGAGGAAGGCACTGAGGTTATTCTTATTGGCTCTGTACCTAGATACAAATAATGATTCCCAACAACTTTACAGAGTGGTTTTCTCTTTGAAGGTCTGACACTGATGCTGCAGCTATTCTCCTCATTGAATGGTACTGTGTGAGGTTTGCTTAGAGTTTGGCCTTTACTGATATTGGTATAGTAGAGTAAACTTAATTGCCCCGCTTTTGCCCATCTTTGACAGAAGTCTTGCAGTTTCCTCTCTATTCCGGTTCACAGTATACCAACTACTAAAAGACGCAAATTACAACTTCAGGGTGCTAGAGAGACAAAAAGGTCTCGGTCACTTCAATCTCCAGCCGTACCAGGAACTGTATACGCTTCTGGAACTGTGTCTGATTCTGCCAGTGAACTGCCTTCGGCTGCTGGTGAGGGGGGGGAATTGGATCAGCCTGCACAAAGTGTTCAAATTGTTGAGGTGCAAGTTGCAGGTATTTCAGACCTTACAGCGAAAACTGGGGTGCAGGAGGCTGGCTCAAACGAAGAACTGCAGGGGAGATGGCCACGTATTCCATGTGCAGATAAAGAGAGACTACTTCATGAAGGTTGTACTGAACCTGTATATGGCTTGCCCAGGTGCTAATATTACTCGGATGTATAGCAGTTAAAGAGCTTGAGAGATTACTTCATTCCAAACGAAGGGCTCCTCTAGGGCATACCCGGAAATGGCACGAGCAGGTGTTGGCCTTTATGAATGCCCAGATTATGGATTTGGAGGGTTCACGTATCCAGTTGTCTTTGGAGGTAGCAAGGCACTCGCGAAAAGGAGGCCATGTAGCTCGGCGAATTCGTTGGCAAGAAACATCCTGGATGACCTTTCGTATGATTCCTGTTTCACGGCAAGGAAAACATCCAAAACTACACTGTATGCTTGAGGATCCAGGAACATGTGCGGCCATGGATGAGTATATTGTCAGTGCAGGCCGGCTTGCAAATGCGGTCGGTTTAGCAAATGCTGTCACAGAGTACTGGCACTCCATAGATAAGGATGGTGCAGATGGCGAGGAAAGAGAAGAACGTGAACTAGCAGTCCGAACAGCTCAGGAGTGGTTTCACCGCAAGGGTTATAAGTGGAAGCAGATACGGAAGGGAGTATATAAGGATGGACATGAAAGAGCTGATGTCAAAGAGTATAAAAACACCGTATTTCTACCATATCTGGCTGAGCTACAGCATACCTTTGTCGAGTGGTCATTTCCCAACCCTAATGGACCTCCAGTTCTAAAATATCCAACGAATCTTCCTCCTGGTGTCAAACCTCGAATACAAGTTACTCATGATGAGTGTTCTTTCAATTCTAAAGATGGTGTTCAGGAAGCCTGGGTGCAAGGAGACAATGTTCCCTTCTATGATAAAGGCCGTGGAAGCAGTATAATGACATCTGAATACATCACCCCTGGTGGTAATCTACGGGTTCCAGAAGACTATCCGGAGGACGATTTACCCCATGACGAAGACGGAGATCCATTTCGCGAATGCACTGAGATAATCAAACCATCTGACAAGCAAAATGGAGGGTATTGGACATCAGAGCACATGGTGTATCAACTGAAAGACCTCGCACTGCCACTATTTGCGAAGGCCTACCCTGGATGTCAAGGTGTCTTCTTTTTTAACAACGCAACTAACCATAGCCACTATGCACCTGATGCTTTGCGTGCGGACAAAATGAATCTCACTGATGGTGGTGAGCAACCTTATATGCGAGATACAAAGTTTGTCAACAAGGATGGATTAGAGGTTGTGCAGGAGATGACAATTGTGAGTGGCCGGGGAAGAGATAAAGACCGTATACAAAAGGGTATGCAATCAGTATTACAGGAGCGGAGGCTTTGGAGAGAAGGTAAACTATGGTCCCATCAAGAGCAGAATGTTCGAAAACCTATACTGACATATATAGGACTCCGGGCCCGCTGTAAAATCAACAACCCAAATCCAGACCAGAAAACAAAGCGTATCGATAATCCAGCATGTCCCCAGAACCTGCAATCACCAATACCAAAAGAATGTTGTGCCACTGCAATTATAGCCCAGCAACCAGATTACCTAGCCCAACGAGGCCAAATTCAAGAAATTGTAGAGGCTGCAGGTCATATAGTGGTATTTTATCCAAAGTTCCACTGCAAACTTAATTGGATTGAATACTATTGGGGTGCCTGCAAGCGGTTCACTCGTAAGCACTGTGACTATACACTTCCCGGTACCATATATTGGATTCATGGTAATCTTTGTACCCCCAACTAACTGTGGTACAGGTTTGCGCAAAGTGGTGCCTAAGGCATTAGAGTCCGTCAGTGGGTCCCTGATACATAAGTTCTGGGCTCGCACCCAGAGGATCCTGGAGGCATATTCTGCAGGTGCAACCTTTGGCGATGAGAATTACAGGAACAAGGTGTATAGAAGCCACCGAAGGGTTCCAGCAATATCAGAACTGTAAATAAGGTTCGTAAATAAGCTCAGAGTTTGAACCCCCTAGCTAATCACAGTTAGTCCATCATACACCCGAGTTGTAGGTTTATGGCCGCGTGCACCATAAGTCTACTTATTACCTGGTGCCCAGAATTATTACTTAGGTCGTAACGCATCAGCTGAGCCTCAAATCTTCGGATTTTCGACTCATGTCAGCAACTGTACGATCTAGGGCAAGACGTCTGGGCACAAGAAAATTGCCGGTGTAGAGAAGTTAGAACGAGAATATAAAATAAGTTGAGAGATGTATAAATAGGTGCTCTAGTGTCTAAGTTTTCCTCCTCGGTCACAATTTCACTTGGAGAAAACCATAGCAAAAACAGGACGCGATTTACGGATAGCGCGGTTGCATTAAATAAAAGGTTGATGTGTTATGAAATCCCTATAAAGGGTGTGGGGTAGCGAGTACTAGTTGCTTAACCATCGTGGAGTACCTACTTAAGCATGTATGTACTTCATAAGATCTAGAGTCAGCACTGTCGTCCGTACGATTGTAGTGGGTCTCAATGAGTAGGGACGTGGTGTTTGGGAATATGAACCCCGGGTCCAGCCTCCAGCCGTTCGAGATCGATCCGGACACTACGTATCTTCTAAATACTCTCAGGTGTTGTATCCATCCAGGAAGCATACCTATATGCACGAGGTCAACTCCAGAAGTAGTTATGTCATGGTGTTGCGCGGTGGGTGATGGGGTGAGTTTGGATGGAAAGTGGATCTGATTTCAGCTGCAGGACAGTGTACTATATATCCAGTCACAGTAAGAATGAAACAATCACCATCATCTTCTCCAAAAATTGTAATAATAGCAGAGAATCTCTGCATAACTGCTTTAAGTGCCTATATGATAGTAACGATACTATGTGGAAGTAAACAGAACAACGGCAATAGCAAACTTCCAACACTTATATACTACCCACCCGCAACTTCTGGCTATTTGCTTTCACCCCTTCCCCCGCTTTCCTCTTGTCCCTTCCCGCAATTACCTTCTAATAGCCGCATTCCTCCTCTCCGTACAAGCCGGACAATACCACTTCCCCCTCGGTTCTTCCGTAAGATGCACACACCCCCAATGAAACCACTCATACGGACAATCCTTATCATCGCACCCCACCATACTCCCATAACTAACCTGCTGACAAACACAATAAAGTCTCTTATCATCTCCCTCCCCACCCTCCTCCTCATCCTCATCATCCTCTTCATCCCCATCCTCATCAACAACCCTCTTCACCGGCGGCTTCTTCCTCCCCGTCTTCCTCGTCCCCGAATGTCCACTCGGTGTTCCCGCCCGCGAACTCTCAGTCTTTATCCCTGGAGTTGACGGCCGCCCAGCTAATGCCGAGCTAATACTGGGAGTACTCATCGGTAGGCCACTTGATAGCTTCAACCTCTTATTCGCGCTATCTCTTGGCGTCCCTGGCGTCCCAGTCCGCTCCGAAAACGTCCTCCCCAACCCTAATCCGGGGCTTTGTCGAATCCCTCTCCCACCGACATGCTGGCTTGCAGCGGGGAGGTTACTCGGCGGCGGAGCCGGCGTAAGGGCATCAGCCGGCATTAATCCATCACGTACCAAGTTCGCGATTTGGCCGTCAAGACGCCGGGAGTGTTTGTCGATGAGATCGAGGGCTTTTTGGGCGAGAGCTAGTTTTTCGTCTTGTAGTTGGAGGACTAAACGTTGGTTTTTGCGGATTTGGTCGATGTAGACGGATTCTTTAGGATTTTCGAGGTGGGACCCGTGGAGACGGATGTGTTTTTGGAGGGAAGCGTCGCGTGTGAGGTACGTGCTGCGGTGCTCGGATAGGAGACGGTCTTTGGCGGAGAGTTCTTCGTAGATGTGTTGGATTTCGGCGGGGAGGTTGGCGACTACACAGGGGTGTTAGGGTGAATTAGGTTTTGAAAGGTGAGAGGAGGGGGGAGGGGAAAGGGGAGGTACCGTCGTTGACGAAGATTTCGAGGACTGTGGCGGCGTCTTCTTGAGGGGCTGTCATTTGTGTGCAGGAGACGCTGGGGTTGTGGTAGTGGTGTTGGTCGTGGTGCGGGGGTGGGAAGGTTGTGGTGGGGTGGAAAGTTGTGGCGAGGAGTTAGACGCGTTAATGGACGCGTGGCGTGGCGTGGCGTGTGGTTGGAAGAAGGTGCGGCTCCGGAACACATGGATTCGGAATTACGGCTAGTCAGTGCTTGGCAGATGTCAGAATCGAGCGCGAGTGAGACACCAGATTTCCACCAGAGTATTCCTTCGAATTCCTCCGTATTAAGTTCCCTTTTCTCAACCACTAGAGCCCAGGGAAATGGATCGCATGCAACCTGATTCTGGCAACTCAATCCTTCATTCCATCATCTGCGTACGTGTGATGAAAAACTTAACTCTGCTCTAGATTATACCCCCAACATGAAAACGTCTTTCCTTCGCCAGGACTATCCTTCGTCCGCATGAAGTTTCCCCTTTCCAGACCTCCATGATACGATCAGAACATAAAATCTTTTTTGTTGAATTATCCTCGCATGAAGCGTGGAGTGTTGGACCCGCTTCTTCTATCCTAATTAGTGACCTAGGCCTCCGAAATTTCTATCCGACCAAACATGAAAATGGCGAACCACACAAATCCCATTTCGGCACCTCAATCCCTCGTGTCGCCTTCTGCAACTAACTACTCTGCTCTAGGTCACATCCGCATCCCTTCAGTCTCCACCAACGCATTCCTTTTTCCGCATCAAATTTCCCCTTTTCCAATGGAACAGAATATTTTTGTTAACATCGCATGAAACGAGGGGCGTTAGATCCGCTTCTGGATCCTCTATCCTTATTAGTGTGTGCGTGAGGTGCACTTCTTGTGGCCGATGAGTGCCCTTCTTACAGCTATCACGAACGTATTTGGAATACCTGTATATCATGTTTCGAAAACGGTAGTGCACTTCTTGTGGCTGAATAGTGCACTTCCTACGGCGATAACTGACGTATTTGGAGTACCTACGTATTATGTTTCGAAAACGGTAGTTGTAAACCGATGCCAGGAGTTTGGAGTACTAGGACGTTTTGAAAACGGTAATCATAAACCGACGCTAGGAGATTTCATCGTCGCTTCCACCGCTACTAGTTGGGCTCTCGTGGCTGGCGAGTGCACTTCTCCGGTTATCACGAACGTATTTGGAATATCTACATACCATGTTTCGAAAATGGTAGTCATAAACCGAAAATAAGAGTAATCGTCGTCTTATTTCAAAAACGATAGTCGTAAACCGATGCCAGGAGATTTCATCGCTGTTTCCACTGTTACTAGTTCAACAACACATTCTCAGTCGGATCTAATATCCCACATTGCGAATCATATGCGGGAGGACGGAAGTTTGTGGGTGAAGGGGAGTTGAGGAGAGATTTGGAGAGGGAGTCGAGTATAAAATACCCCTCCTCCGTCCTTCTTCCTCCCATCTCTCTCTCAACTTCATAACACAACCCTATCTCAACTATTGCGATACACTCACAACTACCTCGATTCCTCTTGCCCTCTCTATCCTTAAGGAGGGCCGGAAGCTACTTTTCTTATTCTATGGGCCAGTGCGGAGTACGTTTAATAAACGGTTACCTCCCAAGCACATGCCCTCTCTCTGATATATGCTTATACCGTTCAATGAACACAACCACTGGACCCTTGGGATTATTAATTTGGTTCGGGGCCGGATAGAATTATACGATTCGCTGGTGCGAAAGCCAGAAGGCCTCAAGGCACTTAAGGGGCTCGTTGAATACCCAAGGTTTGTCCCTGACGTTGAATCAATATTTCAAGATGACTTCCTGACATAATTGTTCAGTTTTTCCGCTCAGTCGTAGACAGTGATTGAAGCGTTCTAAATTACGACAAATGGAACTACTAGAAAAACACCTCCGCCCTAACGGCAGGGTCCAAAGGGAAATCGAAGAACCCGGCGACCACGGTACGCTGGTTGCCGCATGCACCTCAGCAAACAAATACGAAGAACTTTGGGGTATTCGTGTGTAAGACCGCCGAAATTGTAACAAGGGAAGGACAAGCACAATTTGATGTAACCACGCAGAACATATTCAACATCCGAAATCGAATGATCTTGGAGATTGAAACTGGCGAACTTGTATTCTATGAACCACCATTCTCAATTACTGCATCCCTCCCTCTTCGTAACTAAAGTCATCCGAACTTCACTTTTCATTTCTTCATCATTTATCCACAGCAATCACATCTATTTCCAACCAGGCTCAGCAACCCGAGTCCCAGCGAAATCAACACAAAAAGCCCATTCTCTTTCGAACTCCTGCAGCAATGAACCGGAACTCATTTGACTAAAAAACCACAACTTCATCGAGATATCGGCAGAATTGAGTCCTGAGTCTCCAAACTGGGTCTGGTTTCGAAATATTCGAAACAGACGACCTCGATTTCAAGGGGCGGCAGACGAGGTACCTAACGATTATAAACAACACACAACTGAAACAATGTCAATTACTCACCCCGACACGAAGCCGAGCTGCCTTGTTCTTAGTCGCCTCCTCCTTTTCCTTTCCGCTTTCTCGGAGTTCGTTCTCGAAGATTCTCCCTCCTTTCTCTTCCCCTTCTCCTTCTCAGACATTTCCATCGGACCGGAAAAATCCATCTACTTGTTGTCGACATGTCTCCAGTACCATTCTTGCCGGAAATTCCCTTCGCCAGGTCATACGCACGTTGGATGAGCATATCCAACTTCTACGGACTCGGCTTTACGCCCACGAAGCCACCAAACAAATCTAGGCCGAAGCCGAAATAAATAGGGATCCATACAAAGAAGTCACCCGTAAATTTCCCTGACGGTGGTCAATAAAACGCTACATTGCTCTTGGATATCCGACCTCGTACAACTGTGAACTCCATTGATCGCAAAAATGGAGTACATTAATGATACAACGTCAACGGCCCAAAGCCATAGCCAGACAATACTGTGATTACTGGTATTTTTACTTACATGAGGGCTCTGCGACACGGATATTCAAAAATTGACCCGCGCTCGGCACAGTACTTGGCATGAGAAAGAGTCATCAGATAATGGGAGCCTCCTATTGCTAAACAGACGAAAGAGCCAGACGATTGCAACGAATTTGGAGAGAGTTAGCGAGCTAGGAGAAGGTATAGAATGCGGAGATAGATACAGAACTCCAGACGCCTTCGACCTCGCATTAGTGGACCTAAAAGCCGCTGACTGGCAACCCAACGAAACGAATACTGTCCTGGGTACATCATCTGAGGCCGCATTTACGAGAATAGCGAATTAATTTCATCGACCAACAACGATAAAAATACCGCCATCGACGAATCCACCGGATCAAGGCAACAAAGGATATACCATTCTTTTGCGAAACAATCTCGAGCGCTTGGAACGAAAGTGGAAGATGACATAATCATTCGTCCTTCTTTGAAAAAACTCAA
Source organism: Trichophaea hybrida (assembly GCA_015178995.1). NCBI lineage: Eukaryota > Fungi > Ascomycota > Pezizomycetes > Pezizales > Pyronemataceae > Trichophaea > Trichophaea hybrida. The sequence continues at coordinate 102,843 of WHVE01000027.1, forward strand.
ACTGCACAAAACAGGAGAGAGAAAAACACACCGTGCTATCATATTATGATCGAGCAGAAAAGGTTGAAATAACTATGAAGTGGCCAATTGCATTGGGAGATCGCGGTTGCGGATTATTTTCTCAACAGCTACAAACCGAAGCTCCCACTCGTCAATTTTGACAACTCGGAATGGATTAGCCGGCAGTGGGTGGAAGAGGAGAAGGAAGGTTGGGTGCAAGATAATGCTCCTTCACGTGCCAAATGGCATTCTCTATTTGACCTGTCTTACGACACGTGCTCTCTTTTCTGTCGTCGTCGCGTCCAGATTCCGATCGCTTTTTAAAGTACAACACAGGGAATGAGAATCGGGACTATTGGGATCCTGTAAAAACTCAATGCCGTCAATTATCACTGCAACTATGCCGCCGAAAACGACAGCCACCAATCAATACAAATCGGCCTTCTTACCAACCTTTCTACCAACAATTGTTTGAAGGCAGTATGTGGCAGTACTTATTCTAGTATTGCTGTCGGCGCATTGGATCGAGGATGGTTACGGTTTGCATCTACCTCTAGGTAGCCATCCATATAAACACTCCACAATCGTCCGTATTCCGTTGTTGGAGTGCATCAAGCATTTCGAGGTTTGTCTCTGACGATAAATCAATATTTGTTTACTTCCTAACATGTTGCTCAGTTTTTCCGATCTGTCTTCAACAGAATAACACGGGGCACCGCAAATTGCATGAAGCGAAATAATTATTGGCTGCCCGATGCACCCCAACAACGAAATACGGACGACTGCGGAGTGATCTTATGCAAGGCACCTAGAGGTAGTTGCGAAGTGCGCTGAGACCTTGCACGTCTCGCTGTGGCACTAGAGTTATGGCATTCGATTCTGTGCTGAGTCAGGTTTGCAATGCCCAGGGTCTAGTGGTTGGGCCAACGGCCAGCAACCTCACCCGAAAAGTCCGGATCCAACCCGATGAATCCCAGCTTTCTCTTTGGCCGACTTCAACACAATGTTAACGGCCAGCAATAAGGCCGTGGATAAAATGGAGGTCACGACTTCCGATGCAGTGTTGAGTAGGGGGATGTCAATAACACAGAAGTTGATATGGGGACCGTCGAAAACTGCGGCGTCGAGAGATTTTGACTTGGTGTGCATCATAGGGCCGGGAAGGCGAGACACCACTCTGCATGTGCAGACCCGCGGGTTCTGGAGAATTGTCGATCATACAATCGCCAATTTTGAGGCCTTCCCCCTCCGATCGTCCAGCCGACGCCTGATCCCAATCCGACGACTCTCGGTCCCACAGACGTCCGGGATACCCCGTAGACAGAAATTCTTTTTGGGCCATTCACAATTTGTTTGTCGATTACTTCACCTAGATGTCGGTCGGCGCATCAAGGCAAAGAAGGATATGCCATTCCTTAAGATCTCTTTCGCCTTCAACAAGTGTAACAATCTCGAGCACAGTACTGCACTCTCGTGGGACTGTTGCAATAATGAGGGGAGAACCATGTGTATAGATTAAGATACTAAGTGTAAAGAGAGAGAAGGAGAAAGACTCGAACTATATACAACAGAGTGGTGTGCCTTGTGCCCTACCAGTGCCTTACCACCATCCCAGCTTACAGTCAGCTCCGTCATCGGTCAGGTCTATTTATGCAACAGGGACAATACGGAAACCGCTGGTGATCTGGGATGCAGGAGTGTTACCAGCTGAAGGCAACAAATGTAACAGTCACTCATTCGCAAACGCGAATCAAGGCCAGCAGTACCTTGTGTTAAAACTTGCACTAAAAGCAAAACGGACAAGGAAACTCTTCTATATATAAAAAACCGAACGAGCTCACACTTCGCGACTGCACTTCAGTCGTCTAATGCACCCGACACCTGCTCCACCGTCGCTGGATCCGAGACCAAGCCACCAACCGTCAAGTCACAGGAACTATATGTTTAAGGATGGTTATAAGAGTGGAGTAGCTTGGGTTGAGGAGTCACAATTGGTCAATTTATAAACTGAATGCAAGACAAGAACTTGTAACTTACTACTTAATAGCAACTGAGTTCTATCGTGTAAGTTACTTTTGGTGGAACCTTATTCATTGGATCAATACTGGTAACCTTGAGTAGCGAAATACCCATGACCTGGAAATATGTGAACCGCTCGAAGGCGAGAATGCGAAACGGTTTCTAGCAGTCGAGAAGTCAATACGAGCCTTCGTACCGAAATATCCCGACTTAAAGAACGCACCCAATAAAACCCACAAGGAAATATTTGTGCAGAACCTGAAGGGAGTTTGGGGCATGGTAGCAAGGTCATTCTAGGGAAATGAAGAACTCTCACGATTATATAGGAAGAGTGCATACAACGGATGACTCAACGGCAATTATATATATATTCACCTATCTCCTACTGCTTTCTAGAGGGCAGATCGAAGGATAAGAACTCGAAGCTTGGGGATTTATCTACTTCTCACACGAAGCATGCTACAGACTACAGACATAGACAGTGTTCCTAAGCGGCCTTAGCGGCGGCTTTTAAATGAAGGCCGGGCCGGGCCTGCAGGCTTTTCCGGCCGGCCGGGCGGCTTTTTCTTGGCGGCCGGGCGGCTTTTTTCTTGGCGGCCGGGCGGCCGGCCGGCAGGCTTTATTTGCCAACTTATAAGTTCAATAGAACAAGCATAAACATATTTTGTTTAAATGACACCCATTGCTGCTGCCTAAAGTCCTAAACTAAGAAAACCTCCAAAGTAAACTCAACCATGGTCTATCATAAGTTCATAACCCTGCCATCGGTCCATCACTGTAGTCCAAGACTCCAAATATCCACCTATTCCTTGCAGGCTTTTCATATATCTGCAGGCCGGCCTAGGCTCATTAAATCACGTGCAGGCCGGCTTTTGGTTCAGGCCGGGCCGGGCCGCCGTTAGCGCAGGCTTTCAGAATAGAGGCCGGACGGCCGGGCCGCTTAGGAACACTGGACATAGAACTAGACCACTAGTAACTACTCAGATGACTCCGACTAAATCGGCACCGACTCAGACGCCTATATCCCGTCCGACCCCATCCTCCTCTATAAACCTCACTTCCAGCCAGAGCATGAGTGATACAAACGAGTTTCGTGGAAAACACTCCTCCAACGGACGGCCTGTCCTATCTGGACCCGAATGACTTTATCTCCGATGAGATGATGGATGACGCGTACGAAACGGAGGCTGGTGAGGCTAGTCCCTCGAAATTTACAATTGCGAGCTCAGCAAAAGGTCTTATCCCACGGTCGACAAAGGTTACCAAGCGGCACGACAATCTCCACCCTCTCCCAAATATACCTTCCGAGATTCTTCCCTCCTTCAATTCAGAGCCAAGTTCCAGAGTTTATCCAGCCAATAAGGAGGTACACCTCTGCCTTATCTCGACCTGGTTGGCTGGTATCCACATGGCCAGAATCCTTGTCATCCACCATGGAAACTAGCGAAGAAAAGAGAGAATGGCACAAATCAGGATTTGACACGCCGTATGACGGATCCTTTAAGCCGAAGGATTTCCCGGAGGAGTACATGCGTGGATGCCTCCATCTTGCAAACCGATTATTCTTCTTGCATATCTCGTCAGGCTGGTCTTTGTGTCCGTCGTTCATGCGAGGGCCCTACGCAAGGAAGTCATGTAGGGAGCACGCAGTTTATCTTCTTGAGCTCAATTATCACCTCAGCCAAAACTCAGGCCATTGAGATCTGGCGGCATTGTTATAATCCATTCGTCACACCTTTGGGATGAATGACATGAGATTTTCAGCGCGATGGTGAACCACGAGATTGGCAAGCACCGGAATATCGGGGTCTTCCAAGCGAGAAGCGGGGGTCCAAGCGAGAAGCGGGGAACACTCCATCTGGTATGCAATGCGTGTCATGCTCATGTATTGTTGGGATAAGAGGTTGGAGCGACAGAGAAGTGGCACTGACACACACCTGCCTCCTCCTAATCTCCTCCCCGCAACGATATCCGGCGTGATGATCCATTCATCGGGTTTATGGGATCAGTGGCATCATTGGGAAAATGGTCAATTATCAGAGCGGGTTCTCACCTGAGTGGATCCTCCGGTACCTTTAAGAGAATTCACGACGATTTTGAAAGTTTTAGACCAATCATAAGTACATCAGAATACTTTTAAACAACATAGAGATCAGATGCTGAACGACCCCATTGAACTTGCTATGGGAAGTATCATCAAATATCGACTTTTCCATCCAGATTCGAGCCCCTTTCACGATGAAGTAGTGCACTTTAATATGAATGGCCTAGCCACCTCTGCGCAATTACAATCAACAGTTGGTGGAGCGAGCGGTTCAAGCCCTGGTTACGGAAACTCACCGCAAATCAGTCAGCACCTAGAAACAAAGATGTCGAATCCATATTCAGCTATCGTCTACAGAAGAATATCACGGAGGCAAGCGACCCAAGCACGCCAAAACCTCACAGCAGCGGATTTTTGTCCTTACACCAGCCCTCAAGCCTAGCCCCGTACCCGAATCAGCCCACCTAACCTCCTCCAGGTCAAGCTAAAGCTCCACCCCCACCTCCACCCTCAGCGCCAGCGCATTAGACTACCAGTAAAAGCGATGTGGTATCGAACGATCTTTGCCGGTTAACCCAGACTACATGCCGAACCTACTACGATGTCACGGAGATGAAGCAAGCCCGAATTGCGATTTTGTTCAGAAGAGGGCCAATGTGTGGCATTATAGGATTCAGAAATCACTGGCACCTTCGTCCTCGAGCTCACCTAGTCAAGGAGGAAGTTTGATAACGAACGGGAAAAATGAGGACACAGAAACATCCTTGCGCCCACGGGCAATCGGAGGGGCAAGTGGGTTCTAGCTCGCCTGGTCCTTCCGTCTCACAGCCATGGGGGGAATCAGCAGCTCAGGAACGGACAAATACCCGCGGGGGAGGTTCCATGCGGTCAGGAGTGCCATCGCCATCACCGAGGCCCTCGCCAACACCTGCCTTTCGGTTGGGCATATCACCATCATCCCCATTCAACCTCTCAGGCTCATCCAGAGCACTTAGAATGCAAGATCATTCGCACAATCTATCACAACATTGCAAAAGTGGTAACGACAAGATCATCGACGCGCAGGAACGGGTCGGGGGCGAGTAGAGGCAGCGGAGGAGGGACCAGAGGGACAAGATAGATCAGAGGAGTGATAAGACAAATCAGAGGAGGGACAAGACAGACCAGAGGAGGGAGCTCAAATCACGTGAGAATTGAGAAATTATCTTGTCGGACTTGGAGACGTCGCAATATCTTCGACAACTTGTAGCGTTGTACGTCCAACGCGAAACGACGGACAAGGGATGACGATGGTGGCATACCTTCTGGACGGTTGTTAGGGATAAGTTGCGGACTTCACAAAAAGTGGCCGGGCTCCCATAACCTCCGCCAAGAGCTGGAAACGCACTGTCACCGCGCCTGGAAAGTGTGTACGAAACACTGGCACATGAATACTGTCACAGCGCCTTGATCCCGAAGGATGACGATTGGGACTGAAACGTGTATTTGCAGCACCTCCTCGTTCATGAGCTTATTCTGGATCGGGTGGGGGGGGGGGGGTGGATCGATAATCACTCTATGATACACGACATACCGCGACAAGAAACATCCAGTGGGCGTCAACATCATCGAGTCTGACGGTGCACATATCAACTCTGTACTTTCGAACCGGTCCTTCATAAACGCGTATCGGCCCCTCCGAAATATTCACCGCTGTGCTCTCTCCTGTTCCATGGCATTCACTCTCTTCGTTGTCCTCTTTATTTATTTATGTCTGCCATCGTTGTACCACTACTATCAACGACCACGAATATTTGACGAATCCTCTGGCACTCGGTAGCCAGGCCAAAGAATCTCGATGAGAAGAAGAAAAAATGCTGAAGCGGCCGGAATAGACTCATCGAACGAGGAGGTGCCGGAGATACTCGTTGTTGGGGTGTTCATTTATGGGGGTAGACACCCAAGAATGAACCCAACTAAGTCGGTTTCCTCCTTGCGTTCATCACGCTCTTTTCGCCACCTTTTTAGAACGATGTTAAAAATACAAACGGGGTGGTAAGAAGGGCACAGATCGCTGAATGAAGCGTCTGCTTACCAACGGCGCAGATAGCAGAATCGAGGGATTTTTGAACGGGGGCGCTCTAGCTCCAGCAAACATCACGATATGACTTTGAAGAAGACGAAGATGAAGAGGAATCGGTTTTTATGGGAATGCTAATAAGTGAGGGGGGGGGGATGCCCTGGGCAAGAGCAAAATTATTTCCTCCATAGCGATAATGCAGTCCACGCTTCGGTCGGCCGAACGAGAAGGCTCCTGGAAATTATATATGTTGTCTAGCGTCATCGATGACCACGGAATGGATCTCGCAACAAACGTGCCGATCAGCAGAAGCTCAAATCCTGAACTTCCGGAGATTTATAATATGTCAAGTGATTGAGTGGTAGAAGGTAACTATGGATTAAGTTGCGGCTCTAGATTTTCGGGGGCACTAGTTTGGGATAGGGGAGATCTCGGCTCGTAATCCTAGCTCTGCTAGTGCTGTAATTTAACTCTGTTCGAATATTTGTCTCTCTTCACGTGCACAGTTTCTACTGATCGTCTTTAAGTTGCGACTCCAATCTCCCCCTTGCTAAGGCGAAAAAAATGTGGGTATTAACGTACGAGCGTAGGATATCGGACTACTAGAGTATATTGCTACGCGCAAGCGAAAATATAACCATCTGACAGACTAGAACTACTGAAACTTCAAACGATCTAGAAACCAAACCACTGCTTAACAACCACGACACAGTAACAAGCAACAGAAATCACTCTCATCGGTAGCTTCCTGCACCATCCCCATACCCCGTGACTCCTCTCAAACCATCGATACCCTATAGCTTCTTCATTTGAATGATTCTAGTGATATTATTTAATCGACAGTAGACACCAAAATCACAGAGACATACCCTCCGATCCCTGCCGTAGTACTTCAGAACCAAGCCCAAAATAGCCACAAAGAGTGCGCTGGCGCCGATGACAAGTTGTGCGACATCAAAATATGTATGCGCTGAGTCATTGTATTAGAATTAATACAGGGCTCGGGGCTTGGGGTATTGCCCTACCTGCGGTTGTGGTGGCAGGGGTTTGCGTAAGATAACCGGCCGCGGGTATTGGGAGGGCTGCAGTTCGGGATGATAAGAACAAAAACCCACACATGAAACAGCGTTGAATTTACCGTTTTCTATCGGCGCTCTCTGAGGTATCGAATGCTCCATCACTTTGCCCTGCTGTATAGATATGTGAAACTAGACTAAGGAATAATTAATAAATAAATGCTCGTATAGTGTAAGATAAATTGTGTACCTACTTAGAAAGAGAGTGAGTAGTCTTGATATGAATGTACTGTACTGGTCACAGTGGTTCGGACGCAGGTGGATGCTGACAGGTATTTTCCCATCGGACAGCTATTGCTGACGGCCTTTAAGTAATCGGACAACATGATGCTGTCGCAAAGCTTTACGGTGGTGTGGACATGGAGAAGCAGCAACCGTTATTGATTGTTGAAAAAGCATGGCTAAAACGAGGGTTGTGAAAAATAGACTGGCTGGAAGAAGGAATAGTACCCTTGGGTGTTTTAGAGAGAACAAATACCATCATTATATCAGTGCTGACAGATCTAACTCATCGGACATTGGTTTCCTGACGCTGACAAGTACATATATTTGGCCGGACGGACACCCCCTTCTGACTGCTGACGTCCGAACCACTGTGGCCAGTACAGTACGTGATGTCGGACTTGTGAAATCTCTCTGAGGTATCTGGAAAAATCTGGGTTTGATATACCGGAGATGCTGCTTGTCTAATTAGGGATTGCACCTAAATAACCCATATACAGGTATTATTGCCGACACAAGTGCCTAACGAGGATAATTACTTAAGTTTAAGTATGTTCTGTTCTGGCAGTTGGTACGGTCGGCTGTGTCGTAGCCTAAGACTTTTTTTTTCGCTCCAGTAGAGCCGGATGGACGGGCCCTTTCATTCTTCTCCTTTCATCAGTCAACACTTTGAATGCCCGCCAATAAAACACTCCTCATTGTTCAAGGACGGTATTTGATCCTCTCCTTGTTCATACAGCTCGACTGTCAAAGTACCGGAGCATAGAGCGATACAGCATCCAAGTTAGTTTTCATTTCGACAGCGGCATCGTCAGTTGTGCAGGGTTGTTTTTCTTTTTTGGGTTGTACGTAGGACAAACAGTTTTTAAGGGCCAATCATATGTTTTGACCGAATGAGTGCGCTTCCATGCCGATCATGTACACACCGCCGAAAGCTGGAATCAATCACAGAGGACTATGTGCGAGATGAGGTTCTATTCACGCTGCGGCTAGCATACGCGCGGGTGCTAGAGTACTAAAGTAGTGGAAGACTAGGCAACGTAATCGCCTGCACGTTGAAACTGAGTTCATGTCAGTCTCTCTTACCGCCTCCAATCTAGAAAACTTGAGCTGGAGCCTCGCCCTGATGGGTACTCTGGAGTCTTATTTCGGCGAGTGCCGTCGGAATTTTCCACTTTGAAGGTCTTAGCTAGCAAACTACAATCTCGTACCGGCGAGAAGAAGTCTACAATCTCAAAGCACGAAGGAAGGAAGGAAGGTATGAGGGCTATTGTGATGTGCTGGGTTCGGGTAAGTACGTATCTGCCCCTCTAGATAAAATTCACCACTGTACATCCCTATAGTGACTCTGATAGGTATGTTTCATAGATAACTCCAAACTCCAAACTCCGGACATGTACAAAACGTACCCATCATGCCATCCGTTATCATCGTCCCCCGTCTTTCCAACATAGCCTTTGGTTTGATTTTTAAGTTTTATAATAGAATTGTTTTCCTGGTTTTACTCATACTGCTATACCACCGATGTCATGTCAACATTTGCCACGATTGACATGAACAGATTGGCCGGTCTCCCACAGGGCTAGGTCATGGGATTGAGTAGATTTCCAACAAATTAAGTGCTTCCGAGAAGTTGATAGTAATACGAGGATGGTTCCCTTGCCGATTACTCCGTCAGTGGTATTGGGTTCTTTGTTGACTTCACTTGAAATCTTATAAAACCATTTCAACAAGACTTATAAGGTCGTACTTTCACTATTCTATGTCACCCTCGTCCAATGTACCTTTCCCAAAATCTGTCACAGCATCACCGTACTTGATAAAATACCGGTCATACACCTCTTGTGCTAATAAAAAATCGAGTCAGGTCAAGGGCGTGTACCAACCTTATCGACCGGTACAGTAGTGTAAAACAAATTGGATACATACTTTTTTACCATTAACTGGCAAGTGAGCATCCTAGCCTTGATATGAATATCGGGCTTGTTGATTCTTTGTGAGGCATCCGGAAAGAAAGCTAGGTTGATACTACATGAGGGTTTGGTAGGTCGAGGAAAGTATTTTATTAGTATTTTTCGGGTTAAACTCTATTTTACACGGCTTTTTGACATCCGAATGCCTGTCCAAAAGGCTGAGATCAGACTCTGTGTATGAAACTTCCTAACCCAACTGTACCCTCTAAAATCTCTTTGCTCATCTTCATCTTCCTCCCTGACCTTGCGCTTCACTCCTCACCCATGACGTGCTGCGGCTTGTCACTTCACCGAATATACTTAGCGCATGAAACTGAAATGAACACTCAAATACGCGATAACAGACTCGCCGCCGTCGCCTTCGCTCTCGGGGATATGCATCCGTTTTTATCGGCTAATTTCGCAGTAAAACCGTACGGACGTCAGCTGCAACCCGACAACGACAATTGCTAGTTCAGGATATCTGTGTCGAATAAGATCGACAAAGACTACAACATACGGTTCTGTTTACGATGAGAAAGTAAACGAATCCAATATTGTTGACAGAAGTTCGGCCGAAGGAGTTCCTGTGATTGCCGGAGGCGCTAACTATAGAGATCTGGTATCAATGGTGGAGTTATTTCGACTGAGTGGCTAGTTCTGGATGTGAGCTCAACGAAGCCTAGCTCTACAGCTCCACATGAGATAGCACTCGGGTCTCTGGGTTAGGTGTGCTTTCTTTTAGTATATAAGCCAGCTCTTTTCTCTTCTCTTTGTACAGTAGACAATTCAGTACATTCGTTCTTCCTCTCTGATTTGCTCTCAACAAATATTAGGAGCGTTTCTGACGGAGATACTTATTACTCTCACCATTTGCGTCAACTTCCAAGACTACCGGAGAAACAATATCTGAATCAAACTGAAACCGGAAACGAACCTCCAGCTACAGACAGCGAAACCGGCGAAGCAGTGTCGAAGTCAACCTGAAACCTCCAACTTTTGACAGCAAAACCGCAGGAGAAGACAAGATCGCCGGCGAACGGCACTGTCCTTGGAGTGATAGTGGTGGGAAGCCTTGTAGTGGGGTTACGATGTTCAGAGAGGGTGGATGAGGATGAGGAGCAGAAGGCAACCAGAGATGCAGTGTGGGAATACAGAAATCCCCCGTACCTGCAGTTGGGGGGTCGCACTGAAAGCTGAATTTCCATTGGGTAAGAAACGCACGAAATTGCGACTTCAACTCTTACCTACCTGCCGTGTGAATCCGCTTCTGGTTCCCAAAGTGGTACATTTATTGTACAATACGAGGTTGTTGCAGAAACGCAGAAGCGCAGGTTGTTCAGCCCCGTCTGGAAAAGTAATTCGCAAGTCTTTCTTTCATGCGAGCTGTAAGGTCCCGCAAATGGCGTACCAAAGCGCATGCATGTGAGACCTGAAAATCGGGTTTTCCAAAACTGAGCTGACCGGCAAGATCGGCTTTCGCATTCGTGGTTGAACTGTTTCAGAGTTTCCCGCCACGTCACTGTCAAAAATATATGGTATTTAACCGTGCGTGCGGCTGGGCCCGTTGAGACACTTCTGCAGGGATGACTTTGTACGTCCGTTCCCGACATAAAAAGAGCTCAGAGTACTAACATACATATGAACCCAGTAGCCTCGCAACGTGCCAACAAAAACAAAGTCCCAATGAAAGAAGGAACATCGCAGCAAAAAATCCTGTTATTCCATCCCTCCAAGAACTCCCAACATATCGATTCTCAGCTCTCTTTTACTGCGGCATTACATTATCCGCAAAATAGTTCCCGCCAACAATATTCCCCCTTGGCATATAATGGCACACCACATATCTCCCATTGGTTTGTTCCGCGCCATGTAATGGATTACAATCAACCTCAGCACACCCAAGCCTTTTTGTAGCTTTCCACACCATCTGTGTGAAATGCCCCGTCTCGTGCGAGAAACCAGGGTTGTTGAAGTTATATTTGGCTCGCTCGGCTTGGCCGAGTCCGTAGCATACGTCTTGAGGGGATTGGTAGCCGGCTGCGAGGTTCTCACCCGGTGCTTGGTCCTGGGGATGTTAGAAGCTATGGGAATGGGAGGGAGGAGAGTGTATACTGAGTGGGCAAAAACGCAGCCCGAGGCCCAAGATTTGGCACTGGATTCGAGAGTTTTGTCCCAGGTTAACTGTGGACGTTAGCGGTGATCAGATAGAGAGATGGGGAGGGGTACAGCTGGAGCATGGTGCGCGGCGCGGAGGGCGTTGTGTTGTTCTAACATGATATCGTTGAAATGAGCTTCGTGGGGACTACTAGCTGCGGCCAGCACAGAGAGTAGGACGAGGACGACAAAGAGAAAAAGGGCGTGCATTTTGTCGTTAAGCATTAGTGTTTTGAAAATCCTACGGAAGGGAAGTTTGGCCTTTATAAGCTATGGTGATGGTGGGAGTAGTACGTTATCTGCATGTTCATCTGGTTTGAGTGAAAAATATCTGCCGTTCATGCTTGGGACAAATATGCGCCGAGGTATCTTTTTGCATATCGGCCAGCTGAGGCTGTCCAAGTCATTGTGCTTGTGCTGTCCAAGCCCAGGAGATGCAAATAGAACACCACTGTGTTATTGGGCGGATTATGCGAGTCCACACATGAAGCATTCTCCACGTCCAGTGCAGGATATTGTTGGTTCCCTGTAGCGTTTCATGCACGAATGCAGGCACACAAGGAGTGGGAAATCAGATAGTATTAGTGCAAGACCCAAACTGTGAAGTTGCCCAAGCGTACCTGCGTTGGGGTGATGTCTCTCTTGACCACATAAAACAACTGCCGAGAAATCCTGTGGTTTTTCCAGGCACCAAAGTACTCGTACAAAACCTGACCCTAGTCCCCCCACCTCCCACCCCGCCACTAGTCTGTGGCGTTGAAACAAGCTTTGCACTACTCTAGCTTTCCCGATACACATATTCTAGCCACATATAGGAAAATAGTATACTTACTCTCGAGCTGCTCACGGGATTTTGGGACTAAAGCTTCACATGCGGATGAGCACAATACGAGGGTTCGTTTCTTATGCTTCCGGGGTCGAGTTCAATTGCGAAATGTCACGAGATAAATTTGTTCCAAACTAACTGGAAAGAGGGAGAATATTGGCCAAGGCTAGCACCGCAGAGCGGGAGGATAAGGAGGAGGGGGAAGGGACAAATCTGCGGTGAAACTGCTGCAGTCTGTAGACGACTTTTTTTCGCTGGCGTGTAACCCACCGCTATATCTAAAGCCGTCTACAGACTAGAAACAGCTGGTGCTTAGTTAAAGATGCAAACGGCAGTTTTTTCTAAAAACTAAAAACACCAAAAAGTCTTTAAATTGTAAAGGTGTAGGTTTCATGGAACAAACAGTTGCAGGTGTCAATTAGCACAAAACAGTTTGTGCGAAGTTCAGTACCTACATTCCCTTGCCTTAGCTTATATTGAGTTGCAGTTCGAACCCGGCAGTTCTCCAAACGGATGTCAAAAGAATCCTGAAAATGTTGGTAGGTTGAATTTTGGATTTTGAATTCATTCCTTTAGAGCTCGAAGTACATACAGATTCTCCCAGCTTTAGATTGAGCCTTTCCTCATCCAGGGTGTTGACAGTAGTCACTCGGAGTTTAGCCTGGGATCATTTGACGTCACTCGGTGATGTCTCTGGTGGCGGCCCCGAGCAGTTCCGGACCTCAAGCCACCAAGTCATGGCGCAGGCTCCGAGCACTTCCGCCCCGAGCACTTCCGGCTCTTGGGCCGGGTATGATATTAGGCATCTGGCGATGCCTTCTCATTCTTTATATATATAAGTAGATTGTTTTCTCTTGCTTTTTTAGATCTTTAGACTGTGTACAATAGGCAATTACTTTACACTGCTCTCAACACAGGGCATGCTTTTTTTGATTCCTGTGCACTTCGAATTCGTGGGCTCGGTAATTGTGTCCCACGGGAGTTGCTAACCTAGTGGGGTTTTCTTTGAACTACCTCGTATCTTTTCAACGCTTTTGCCATGGGTTTGTCTTTTATTGAGCACGATGGTTCGGACAAACAATTTTTGTGGCGGATATCGATTTTTTCAATTCCGAATTCGAATTCCCGGGAGTGCGGTGTGACATCCGAATAAGTGTTCGATACTGTATCACCCATCAGGCTACTGTTACAGTGATGGAAGTGTGTAACTTGATTGTTCTAATTCCTCCAGGCAGCCGGAGCTCGAGGAGACTCCGGTTTATATACAAACAACAGAACCGTATACGAATGGTCCTCAGCCTCGGTTAAGCGTCCGTATACGCCTGCATAATTTTTTAGTTCTGTTATACAGCCAGATGAGAGGTCTGGACGCAGTTCTCTCTTCATAGGTACAGGTACACATATCCACCCACCTCATATCCCTTTAGCTCACGGGTGATGAATCAACATAGAGTGTGGACAGGCTAATTGAAATCATATTATGAGAGATAGCTCCATTTCCATCCGGTCCTCTATTAGAATTATAAAGCCGAGGGGAGTGGAGGGTTCACCGTGATAATAATCTTTTACACCCCCACGTAGCAGCAACACATGTGCACACTAAATCACTCGGCATTCCTATTTCCTTGCGTGATAGTGGAGAACCGTGTACATAGACTATAATACAGAAAGAAGAGAGAAGGAGAAAGATTTGAGATATATATACAAGAGAGTCCTCGGATACATCTTCGGGAGTGCCGGTGTCACCTTTGCCACTGTTGCTACTCGCCACCACATATGCATGCAACATGCAGGACCCGTCACAATCCATCCAACACTTTTTGCCGCCGCGATTCCCCGAGCGTCTGAGATCAATAGTGCTCTGGAGGAAGGTCTTTCGATCTCTGTGGATAACTGCTGCTTCACAGCTCTCGGCGTGTAATAACAGTGCTCTGTAGTGCCTCTCTTCATCCAAGATGGTTGGCTTATTAGTACTACTAGCCTATAGCTATACCGGAAGCTCCAAGAGTGGAGGGAAGGTGGTGGAGGGAAGGTGGTGGGTTCATTTACTACTGCGCATGTCTGTTATTTACCTTTTTTTGGGGAGGGTTTTGTTACTCAAAAACCCCCAATTTACCAAGGGACTCAGGCTATCTACCTGTGGCTGGCATGGCTCCGGAAGAAAAATATAGGAAGAATCTGAGTTTTCTCTACTGCCCAGATTGTGTTCAATGGGTCAGGCAATATCAAGCCTGTATTTTAGCTGCTAAACTCGGTGTCGGACAAACTGACAATCACATCTTTTACGGTAAAACGTCTTGGATGGATGGTAGGACAGATAGTCCCTATGGGACCCGATTCCCTTGCTCTGCTTCACGAATCAAATACACAATAACCCTTTTTGTGCTGTGTCTGGCGCCTTACATTAAGTATACACATGATTGGTCGTGTTCACTTAAAGATGCTGCGAACACAAAGAACTAGCTTGAGAGCGTGTTGGAGATGGCAATGGCGCGCTGGAGGTGGTAATGTTGCGCAGGCTCAGCAGCTTACTTAAGGAGCTCTCTGAAGATAGCTATGGTACTTAGGAACGTCCTGGGGTGAGATAAAAGCTGGCTGGGTTTCGGAAGCGTGCCGGAGATGTTGCTCGGCAGTTGACTAGATATCGCGGCGCACTGGCTATCGTAACTCATCGCTCGGACACCGACGATCGCGATTGTTAGCAAGAGCCTAGATGATGACATCATGAGGACCTTCCTACTTCCGAAGCTATGTACCCTTCACCAGTACCACCGCCCCCTATTTTTCGTCGACATTGTATTAATACGACCTACTGGTCTTCGACGACATACTTGTGCTTGGCATTATTGGTATCAATTTTCAAATGCCAGCTCTAAAACGTTAACCCATTACCACACAACTCCAAATTCCAAAAACTCAAATCGCAAAGCCCCAAACTGCTCATTAAATTACATATCCCCTCTCCCCCTCCCCCTCCCCCTCTCTTTCCCTATGCCCTCATATCCTCCTTCACCTTATTAACACACTCACTCTGACACCCCAATAGATCCGGCGGCACCTCCTGCATCTGCACCCCCGGTGCACTTCCCAAATACCTAAGCTGCTCCATAATCCTCATCTTCACCGTCTCAAGGTACTTTTTCGAATTCTTATTCTCATACCTCCCGTCCGTTCCCAGCCGTGGGTGTAACACATATTCCGGCGCAAAATACTCTCGAAACCTATTCCCCAACTGTGGTGGTAGTTCCGTTCCCACCTCTGTATCCGTTGCTATACTTGTCTCGTAACACCACAGACGGCTGACATTCCGGGGTGTATAGCCGCCCCCGCCGACGAGGAGGAGCGGGAGGCCAAACGACTTTACGAACGCAACGCAAGCACCGTGCGCGGATATGTTGAGGTTGAAGCAGCCGAGTCTGTCTGCGCCCAACGAGTCGGCGCCGCATTGGAGGACGATGGAGGTGGGGCGGTAGTGCTCGATCACAGGGTCGACGATGGATTTAAATAGGCGGATGTAATTAT
This sequence comes from Trichophaea hybrida, assembly GCA_015178995.1. NCBI lineage: Eukaryota > Fungi > Ascomycota > Pezizomycetes > Pezizales > Pyronemataceae > Trichophaea > Trichophaea hybrida. The sequence continues at coordinate 118,720 of WHVE01000027.1, forward strand.
CGTCGTCGATACCGTCGCGTAACGGGACGTTGAGGGAGTAGTGTTTTCCAGCACCGCCGCCAATGTCGTCGTAGTTCCCTGTGCCGGGGAAGAAGTTGTCTTTATCGTATTTGTGGAAACTTAATGTCATAACGCGGTCGGTGGAGAAGAAGGCTTGTTCTACGCCGTCGCCGTGGTGCACGTCGATGTCGATGTAGAGTACGCGGGGGTGGTAGCGGAGGAGTTGAAGGATCGCGAGGACTATGTCGTTGATGTAGCAGAACCCGCTTGCTTCGCTCTTTTTCGCATGGTGGAGCCCGCCGCTCCAGTTTATTGCGATGTCGCTCTGCCCGCTCAATAATTTCTTCGCCGCATCCAAACTCGCGCCGGAGTACAGTGTACAGAAATCCCATATCCCCGAGAAAATAGGACAATCATCACCGATATTGAACCTTGGCAACTGCTGTATAAAGGAATCCGCATTCTCGGGGGTAACACGTTTTAGAAAGTCAAGATAGTCTCCGCCGTGGAACTCTGCTAACTCCTCCTCCGACGCAGCCCGAGTTTTGTAACAGTCCATGTATTCCTGTAGGCCATAGCCGAGGACGAGTTGGTTTGTGAGCGTGAGACGCCAGGGCTTCATGGGGTGCGTGGTACCGAAGTGGTGGTTTTCGGATTGCGGGTTGTGGTGGTAGGAGACTTTGCGCGGGGGGGCGCCGGTGCGGTGGGCTACCGGGAGGGAGGAGACAGTTTTGGAGTCGAGGGCGAGGGTGCGGGTGCCTGAGATGCCCCATGTGTCGTACGTTTGGACTATGGGCATGACTGTTGCGGGGTGGAGGGAGGTGGTGAAGAGTGGGGAGAAGGTCGGGTTAAGCTTTTGGTGCTGGGATGGGGATGTGTGGCGTCGCGTCACTGGTGTGGATTTGAGCCGCATGGTTGATGAGATGGTGGGTTTAAAAATAGCAAAGCATTTCGATCGTTCGCTTATCCTGCTACATACTGCATGGGGCTTGGTGGGTCGAAGAAGGTATTTTTCGGACGGCTTTTTGACTTTAGAATGCCTGTCCAAAAGGCTGAGAAATCAAGCCGACAGAGGGAAAAAGGCTCACAAAAGACTTTCTCGAAACCAGCAAATGCCCATAAAATTATACTATCTGAAAAGTGGGGTGTTTTATTGACTGAGTATCTCTATAGAATAGTTGCCAAATAGTCTGAGAAGCTGTAGTAGTGCTGTCGGTTTGTAGTCTGTAGACGGCTTTAGATACGGCGGTGCTGGGCCACGCGCTAGTGAAATAAAAAGCCGTCCATAGACTAGTCGGTTTGATATTACAATGACGATGGGGAACATTTTATTTTTCCTTAGCCAATAGCATTGTAAATATTCGAATCTTTCCCGTATCGGTTGTGGTACGCATGTTGATCTTGCTTGTGCATGCATAATGCGTGACAAGGAAGTTCGCAAGACTTGAGATTATGGAATGAGCCGATAAGATTCGGCATCCTCTTTGAGCCTCAGGCTCGGCGAGTGTATAAATCTATAGCTTACGCACATCGTCCGGATCCCTTACCACCAGTCTTCCAACTTTTTCTCAATCGACTAGCAATAGTCTCTACTTTCCATATACTCCAAGTTATCTCAAAAGTCCAAACTATTTCGAAATATCAACGATGCAGTCAAGACAAGAAGCTATACAAGCCCAGTGGGAACCATATCGAGACGAAATACACACACTTTATTTGGTAGACAATATGCCTCTAAGAACGTCATGTCATACATGAAGGATAAACATGGTTTCGACGCTACGTGGGTCCCTAAGAATGCTTTACTAAAAAGGTAAATAGCTGATAATCTTTGAAGTAAAGCTCAATACGAGCGTCAGTTCAAGAAATGGGAGTTCCGCAAAAACCTAAAGGATTCTGAGTGGAAATTCGTATATCACCGGGCGCAAAAACGCAAACTGGATGCTAAGGGAGCAGTATTCTATGCCAGTGGCACCGAGATTCCAAACAAAAAGATTAAGAAAGAGACATCGCGGCACAATCTTCCGACCCTTGGGCAGAATTCTAAAGTGGATCCCTTTTCAACTGGAAATTTTTCAGAACTGCACTCCAAGCTGCGACGAATCAGGGCAAAATTGAGCTGGTTCAAATCCTGATAGATGCGGGCGCGGACGCCAATGCACCGACCGACTACAATGAATCCACTACACTGCAAACTACCATGGAACGGAACAACATTAAGCCAGTTCAAATTTTATTAGATGCAGGTGCGGATGCCAATACTATATTCAAAAGTCCATACAGAACTGCACTCTAAGCTGCGACGGAACAAGGGAGTGTTGAACTGGTTCGGATCCTATTAGATGCAGGTGCAGATGTCAATGCCCCGGCTAGTGAATATTACGGAAGAACCGCGCTCCAAGCTGTAATGGCATTGAGCAGCCCTAAACTAGCCCAAATCCTACTAGATGCGGGTGCAGATGTCAACGCACCGGCCCCTCTGCGGAAAAGGATAACAGCGCTGCAATTCTTGGCAATATGGGCGTTGCTCTCAGGCTTCTTGAGGATGGTGCGGATGTCAATGCTGCACCAGCTGCAAAGTATGGCAGGGCAGCTCTTGATGGAGCTGCAGAACATGGTCGACTGGACATGGTTGCTTAATGCTGGCGCAATAGACACTGAAAACCTGGGCAATATGCGATATGCAAACGCTGTGAAGCTGGCGACTATAAATGGCCATCATACCATTGCCAAACTTCTCAGAGATTATTCGAACTAATGGAGGAGTGCAGGGACTGGAAAGCACTTCATTGTTCTGTATTTTTTTCTGTACTACATAGCAGCTTTTGGACCTCGTTGGCTTCAGAGAGAGCAGTAGGTGGCGGTGACGGGAGGGTATGAGGGAACAGTTTGAATAGGTACGCGAGGGATTTTAACGTTCAATTAGAGGATTAATGATTCTATGTTCAACTCTGAAGGGCCAGATATATCCCGGCTTCCAGGGAAATAACTACTTGTATGTAGAGTAGTATTATCAATTTGTAATTGAATAGGGGGGATGTTGGTCGCGGTCGAAGACGATACATGGATTGTGTACATGGGTGTATTATTCATATTGTATTCATTTAGTCTAAAGTATGACAATGTCTTGTATTCTGGTATCAGTTAGGCCCGCAGTGCTGAATGTGTAGGTCTCCTAGTAAGTATGGATTGTTGCTGATAGTGGATGCGGTAGCGTGAAAGCAGTAACTATTTTCGCCCATCAGTCACGTGCTACCGTGAGCTTAAAATGCTTGGTTCGTGTCCCACTATCTCAACCCCACACCACCCCACGCTCCTCGGAGCACCACTAAAGCCAACAATTGGCATTCACTTCACTACTCAACACTATCTCCAAGTATGGTTATCAGGATAGCACAATTAACCACTGCCCGATGGGAAGACGAGAATGTTGACAAGAACAAGTACTCTATTCCCACAAGGAAAGACATGTTTTGAGCAATGTTGCTATTGTGTCTTATGCAGATATCAAACCTTTCGGGTTCCAGTATTCACGACAAGCACCCTCCAAGTACGGTTATCAGGATATTTACTGTTCGATGAGAGGTGTTTCGTTCACTCCGTATCATGAAGACATCAAACTTACACACTCTCTTACATCTAACTATTATGCAAAAGCGATTTCGCGACAGTCTTTGAACTTCCTACTCTTCGGACACGCAATTTCATCTCCTTAACTCCTTACTGTTCTGACACGCACTCCGATTAAACTCATGGCACTTCTCTTTCCCACCTTCACTTACTCCTCTCTTCACGCAAGCAAATCTTCCCCCTTACATCCATCACAAGACGTGTCATACGGTTAGCAACCACCGCATTTTACCTCCTCCGCAGTTTTCCTACTCACGGAACAGCTGTTTTCCATTCTACTAAGGTACATGGGCTTTACCTTCATGCAAGCCCCAGATTGTGGATACCGTCAGCACATCCTCTAAGTACGGTTACCAGGATATCATAGTTAGCTTCTGACCGATGGAAGGAGTTTTGCATTTACAAACCCCGATCAACAGCTTCTACCACCTGTTGGTCGTTTCGTGAAGATATCAAACTTACTCACTCTCTTACCTACCCCAAAGTCGCTATATCTTACCTCCGCCGAAATGCCATAACTCGGAACTGCACCGACTAACCACGAAGCAATGACAACGCACTCGGACAGCACACGAAGCAAAAGAAGACTCAACCTAGAAGCTCGCTCGTTTGTTCCGAGACGACTCGCACTGACTCGTCTTGTTCACCACTACCACCAAAGCTGCACGTCTCTTATTCCAAAATCAACCTCCAACCATCACGAGACTCTTGAACGCACCATCTCTATCCACTTGAAGTTCACACATCCTTGGAGCACTGTACGGTTATAAGTTGATCGGAGGAGTTTTCTGAACACCAACTCAGTTCTTTACATTGCATGTCCTACCTTTCAACCCTCACACCTTTCGGTTTTCAAATTTATCTTTCTCTTGTGTTGCTGAAACCCTTGTAATAGTCTCGGGAGCCTGCCCGCAGAAGCACACCACACCGAGTCGGTGAAGAGAGCATAGTAGCGGAGGGAGAAAAGATATGGAATCAATGAGAGAGAGGAAACACGTGCGCGTATCAGAGAGAGCACAGCGGTGGGTTTGTTGTTTACCGCAGCATCTCCCTTAAATCCATACAACCACCAACACCAACATACCATGGCTTTCAACTTTAACAAAACTTTTGATTCCTCTACAATGCCTCCGAATGGACAACCAATTTTGCAGCCTGGTCTAAGTCTACCGGTGCTGAGCTTTTGTTTGCCGGGTCCTCGTCGTCTGCTGGGTACTTTTGTGGGTGAGCTCCGGGGAACCGTTTCTTGTTTTCCATTGCTTCGCTGCAGGACGCAAGCCTCCACCACCACCTCCATAACTACAGACCTAGAGGAAGAACCCAATGACGCAGAGGAATAAGCTTACTAGGCGGACAACGTTCGACAATTCCTCGGCAGTAAACTGAGATGCCTCACTGCAAATGTGCAACACCCCGGACCACATATAATGAGAACCCATTGTCTATCCTCACGGTAGGATGTTGGGAGAAACAGAGATGTTCTCTAATCCAGAAACCGACAAAGTCAGGAGACTCCGACACTCCACTTTCCGTCCAATCAATCTTTCTACTATTGAACCCTTGTTAACTCTCTACAATAGAATGGTTTTAACTATTTCGCCAATTCAGTCATCGCCATACATCTTCGTCCAGTTAGCGGCTGCGAGATGCTGCCGGACGGAATCTTAACGTTTTAACATGACAGTTCATCATTCCTCAGCATCCGTCACGCTCGAGGATACTATCGTCCTCATAGGGAGGTCTGGCATCGGGAAAATAACTGAGATCTCGAGATATTGCTGCTCCCTTATGGTGATGTATGGCGTTTGCGTGGCGTCATGCATCGCAGCCTTCAAATTTAATCTTGAGCATTCACGTCGAGCGGAATATATGAGGATACGTATTTTGGGTGGTATGTGTGTTTGGAAATGTGATGTGGAAGAGAAATATATTTCGTGTTAAGGATCGTTACGAGTTCCATGTCTTCAAGTTTACTTGAGAGGATTGGAAACGGATTGCGTCCTTCCAGATCGTGACGACAAACAGAGAGGCACCTGACCCGCCTTTGTAGAAGCCTTGGAGTTCGAGGGCCGAATGGAACGCACTATTTCAGAGCTAGTTATTGAAGTTGGAGGGTTGCTCAAGACCATGGACGCTATGGAAAGAAGGGGCAAAGGATTTGAAGCTGACAGTGCTAAATTCTCCTTTTTTACGAACCAACCATCTCTCGTGCCCCCACATACTTCTATTTACACTCGATATCAAAATGACCTAGTCTTTTACATTTTGCTGTCGAGACCACGGGGCCAACAAGATATTAGCTAGGATCGAGAGGAAGGTGGGGTTGGACTTGGAGATGGAGTTGATAGGTGTTAGATTGGTTTGTTTATATTATCTCGAGAGTAAGAAGGGTAGGGCACGGGATGCAAGGGAAATAGAGAAATTTATGATTCCGAGATTCAGTTCAACAAACGCGACAAATATCGGTCAGATACCATTGAAGACCGGGTTACAGGAGATGTCTCAAACCAGCTGTAATAGGTCGAGCGGGAGATGGGAGATGGCTCTGGATCAATGGAATGACGCCGCTGGGGTTCCGGTATCGGATGCTAGAGGCGCCCTTGAGGAGCTGTCATTGCAACTTTGGTTCACTACGGTCAAATTACTTAGAGTTGATAGGTAACGGGTGTCAATGGGCTTGAAAATTTACTTATTAATTGGAAATTACGGGCGTTATTGTGTCAGCAGGGTTGGGTGTATGATCAGGGAGAGGATATTATTTTCCGTAGAACGCTGCAGATTGTGGTTGGCAGATTATGTTGCGCTTACGGGTACCGCGGGTGTGGGTGTTTATGTGGCGTTACTGCTGCGTCAGAGGGAGAACATTCGAGTTAAGGTATATTTTTCCATACGAAGAATAACACATGCAGGTTTTCTATGAACATGAAGGAATAATATAGACAGTATTACTCGTCGCCGCTACAGGCTTGCTATTATTTACCGTATTCTATGCTGTGGTCGATCACACTACATTACATACGTTATCTCGTTCCCAGACTGCGAAAATAAATTTTGTAGCTATGTGCTCTGGAACTGGAAGTGGTCACCAATGACCACCGGTGGTTGCAGTAGACTGAGGAGATTTTTGAAAGGCTTAATAAAGTGCCGAGGTTAGATACGTGGTTGCGTGGGTATCGTCTTACGGTGAGTTGGTTTCTGGTGGTAGAGGCAGCGGTTGAGCCCGTGAGAAAGGTGCTGGCTTGTGCGGCGGTTTTGTGGGTTGCGGGATGGAAGACGGAGGAAACACATGTAGCGCGGGAAGGAGGAAACAATGGAGCAGAGAGGAGTCAGCTGGGTCGCACACGTCTCTACAAGAGTAGGCACCTGAATTTAGTTTTAACACGCAAGTGGACGAGGCGAGCGAGAGTGATTGCTGCACCTAGTCTTTCGCACCCACACGGATATCGATGCTAGCCGCAGCATTGATACAACTTCATCTCACGCTTGGTATTCTCTGATTTGATTTTAGCGGTCTATCATTTAACGCAAGTACGACAGTCTCCTTCCCGTCAAAAATCAGTGGGACTTATGATTGGATCTAAAACTGAGCGTCCTGCCTACAGCCCAAAAAAGAAAAATCAACCCGGTACAGCACGAAAGAAGTATCTACCATGATTAGTTCCCGCCCGGATGTCTCTTGTGTGCTTTGAAAAGCCGTCTAACAGCCTCAACCATCTCTGAGCAGGCGATACACCTGCAAAATGATACGGAACGATCATTTAGCCTAGCTAGAAGAGCGTGGTACTAGAAATACCAGTGCTGTAAACGACGGGTGTTGTAAACGACGGTGCGGATACGGCAATATTTCTTTTTGTACGGGTATATACTTATTGAATTCCATGGAGTATAATGTAGGATCTTCGGAGAGTTTAATTAAATTAGAGATTGTCAATAATTGAAGCGAACAAAGAGAATTCTAAATTACTACCTACATATCTAGCAGAAGGATGGCGAGCCTGCGATCACCAGCGCGGCTGGTTCAGGAACCGGTTTTACTTACTCTCCACTGCAATAAATACGTTCATCCTTCTTTCGCACTAGCGTACTTAAGCTTGCTTTGCGCTGTCTCTCTCATCAACGCGGCCTCAGGCTGAGGCTACTTCCTCTTCCTTCACCTACCATGGTTAATCGCATAGCTCTCGCTGGGCTGTAAAGGATTTTCGAAAGTACATCGGCACAATTCTGTCTGGTGCATAGACTGGTAGAAAGGTAGAAGGAAGCGGCAGTTATTACCTACAGTTGCCTATGAGAACAGCCTGGGTGCTGGAACGCCCAAAATGCATCGCAAGTCCGCCCAAATAGCGGCTGCCGCGCAGCCCATCCTCACACGCCCCCGTTCATTAAGAGTTTTAGTGCGGTAACTGACTGGCTGTATTACTAGGTACAATTTTGATGGCGCGGACTCTCTCCCTCCCATTAACCACCTTAGAAGGAGGGTTCGATAATTCGCTCTCAAAAGCAAAATTCCTACCATAAACAAATGCGCGATTCACCCTCTACCAGTTGCTGAGATGTGGATAACAAAAACCGCATTGAACCATACATATTCCCCCATCTCCGTCGATAATCCCGAGCTTGTGCAATGAAACTATACAGTGAGCCAAAATGCCAAAATGCCCAAAAGGTTAACGTCGTTTATTTCGCATGTACACGGAAGTGATACTGTAAACCGTCAGACTTCTGCCCGCCACACAGCATTTGAGTACTTACTACGTTCAGTATACCTACTTGCGTGCATCTGCAGCCCGAAGAAGGGCTGCCACCTTAACGCGTCTATTTTCTTCAGCCAGTTGGAGTGCTGTCTCATTAGATCCACACTCATTGAAATTGGTGTCAGCTTTCAGGAGTTGCTCAACTACAGCTGAGTGACCGCCTTGGGCAGCAGCCTGGAGTGCTGTTTTCCCATAATATTCAGCCGGGGGAGCATTGACATCGGCGCCAGCTTTCAGGAGTTGCTCGACTACAGCTTGGTGACCGCCTTCGGCAGCAGCCTGGAGTGCTGTTTCCCCCCTAAATACGGCCGGGGGAGCATTGACATCGGCGCCAGCTTTCAGGAGTTGCTCGACAATAGCTTGATTACCGCCTTCGGCAGCAGCCTGGAGTGCTGTTCTACCACTGTCAAAGGCTGGGTGAGCATTGACATCGGCGCCAGCTTTCAGGAGTTGTTCGACTATAACTTGGTGACCGCCTGTGGCAGCAGCCTGGAGTGCTGTTTTACCACATTTTCTGGCCGGGGAAGCATTGACATCGGCGCCAACTTTCAGGAGTTGCTCGACAATAGCTTGATTACCGCCTTTGGCAGCAGCCTGGAGTGCTGTTCTACCACTGTCAAAGGCTGGGGGAGCATTGACATCGGCGCCAGCTTTCAGGAGTTTCTCGACTACAGCTTGATTACCGCCTTCGGCAGCAGCCTGGAGTGCTGTTCTACCACTGTCAAAGGTTGGGTGAGCATTGACATCGGCGCCAGCTTTCAGGAGTTGTTCGACTACAACTTGGTGACCGCCTGTGGCAGCAGCCTGGAGTGCTGTTTTACCACATTTTCTGGCCGGGAAAGCATTGACATCGGCGCCAACTTTCAGGAGTTGCTCGACAATAGCTTGATTACCGCCTTCGGCAGCAGCCTGGAGTGCTGTTCTACCACTGTCAAAGGTTGGGTGAGCATTGACATCGGCGCCAGCTTTCAGGAGTTGTTCGACTACAACTTGGTGACCGCCTGTGGCAGCAGCCTGGAGTGCTGTTTTACCACATTTTCTGGCCGGGGAAGCATTGACATCGGCGCCAACTTTCAGGAGTTGCTCGACAATAGCTTGATTACCGCCTTCGGCAGCAGCCTGGAGTGCTGTTTTACCACTGTTAGAGGCTGGGGGAGCATTGACATCGGCGCCAGCTTTCAGGAGTTGTTCGACTACAACTTGGTGACCGCCTGTGGCAGCAGCCTGGAGTGCTGTTCTACCACTTTTACTGGCCGGGGAAGCATTGACATCGGCGCCAGCTTTCAGGAGTTGCTCGACAGTAGCTTGATGACCGCCTTCGGCTGCAAAATATAATAAAGTGCAATATTTATCAGAGCCATATATTTTGCATTCTGGATCCATTCCCTCCCCCAACAAAAGTTTTACAACATGACGACACCCTTTATCAATGGCATATTCTGGTGACAACCGTCGCAAGATATCATAGTCATTCGGTATTAGCACATTTCTGGCTTCTAACAATACCCTAGCGGTGTCGTAGAACTCATTATAGGCCAACCATAACACGAGCGATCTTCCTTGCAAACGCTGTATCCACTCAAGCTCATGTTCCGAGCCAATGTCTTGTTTCCATTTGGGAGGGCTGTGGCCACGGAACCGGGTCTCAAGGTTATTCGCTTGTTCTAGTAAAGGAACAACCAGTGGAGGGCTTGGGCGCTTTTCTGTAAACCAGCGCTCAAAACAATCCGATGCCCCTCTTTTTATTGCAATCAATAAACAAAAGGCATAGAAAGTTTCGAGGTCATTGGGAAATGCATCATAAGACAAGTGTTCTTCGCTTGCCTCCAAAAAAATACACAGAAGTTTGGAATCTATGGATTGTGAGCGTTATTTGACTAAGGGGAAATTGCTTTTATACCATCGACGTGAGGCAGCATTATTTTTGGGACAGGAAATACATATTCAGTACGCGCCTGGGAAGTGCGGCTCAATGTTTCGACTATAATAGAATTAAATCAGCATAGGTTGGTTAGTGTTTGTAAGGGATATGGAGGCACCGTGAAACTCAGCCAATGTGACCCAGTTCTGGTCATATACCACCAACCGCGCTTGTTTCTGTTTTTTGTGGGCGAGGAAGAGTACCAGGCAGGGCACCTGCTGATGGTCTAGTCCATATACATATTGAGCAAATCTGAGATCTCTCGTCAGTAAGGCTCCAATAGACAGACTAAAGAGGATACTTTTGAAAGTGTATGTGCTCATCCAGTACCTCCCACGAACTCTTTTGGGTCTTGGATTTGCCCCCTGGTTGGAAAGAAGGACCTTTAACTTGTGCCTCCCAAATCCGCAAGTCGTCACTGCTACTGTCGAGATCATCGAGACCAGGAAGCTGTAGTCCAAGGCCTTCCAAGCGTTGAAACCCCTCCGTTATAGCCTGTCTAGGGAGTTATTTATCGTTCGATGGGGTGCTGAAACACTATCCACAACGCATACCTCTGTCAATAAACTCACTTCGAGACGTATAGTAGAGTCCAGAAAACTAAGCTGTGGATGCCGCACGACAATGTCGACTAGAATCCAACTTGCTTTCACGAGATTCAGATAACCTTGCCTTGGTACTGCGTCCGAAGGATGAAGCTCCATTTGAGACTAAGCATGTCAGCCATACTATTTCCTAGCCAGGAGAAAATCCGGCACCAAAGTCTCGAAATAGGTAGCATATATATACTTTCAGTAGCCACCAGCGTCCTGCGCGAATCCAGTCCTCAATCCCAATCGACGTCCATTTGGAAGTAATTTCTGCGTTTCTCATACTGATTTCATTAGGTAAGAGTGTATAATCTGTAGAGCTATGATTGAACCCACAGGATCTGACTGAAGGAAATCTTGGACAAATTGTTTCCAACCGATGCTGTAACTATGGGTGGCGAGGAAAGATCCCCAGTCCCAGATCTTCGAAGAAAGTCTTTAATCTCGTTGACGCCACTTTCGATCTTCTGTGAAGTGCTCTCCAGCCGTTGAAGGGAGGAACTATAATCGTTAGCGCGATGCATATCAGAATTTGGTCGTTCAAGTTGGTGTCATACTTCCCGGCTGAAGTGAGCAATAGGCTTAGAACCCCGTTGTGGTAGATAAGCTGCGCAAATCAGCTTGTCCGCATGCATTACATAGCACACGAGGTTACCTTATTTCTTAGACCATCCAGCTCCGATGCTTCTAAGGACCATTTGAACTTATCCCATCTGTGTTTCCATTTAGCTCGGTCATTATCCATCATTTTTCCGTATTTCGCCGCAAACTTCTCCATGGCGTTTAATGTATCTCTCACGCGGTCGATCATTTCATTGACCATTCGAATCCGGTCTTCTCCAGATTTTACCAGAACAGAATCGGGGTTTGCGACTTCCTCGTGAAGGATTTTTACAGTTGTATGTAGTGTTCCGAGTTCTTTCGTGAGTATTTGAAACTCCTGCGGTGCGTTTCGAGCGACAAGGTAGCATTGGCGATAAAGCCTCCAGGCGAGATCGCCAACAGCTATAAAATCTCCGATGCTGAACCCGAACGGCACTGTCATGGCCTGCCGTATCTCGTAGTTGAACGTATTGCTGTATCGAGGTGTTGAGAGAATGCGGAGTGGTGGCGACTCATAGTTTAGCGGCTGTGCTTCAGCGGGGGGTAGTTGATGCCACGCAATAAGGTCCAAGTAGGCGGGTGGATACATTGTTGTACTGTAATTGGTGGTTAGAGCCCTTCCACTTATTATCAAACAAATGTGGTGACACAAAGTGCCGAACCAATCACGCACGGAATAAGATACTCAGGTTTATTTGGGGTTTGGTGTTGTCATGAGGTACCTACCTACTGTACTTAAGTACTTAACTTAGTTCCCAGAGCTCTGTCTCAGATTCTGATACACCCAAATATACGGTAGTAACAAAGTCGAGGTTTCACCCATTTGTATCACTCGCCTCTCTTCGAAGTAGGCTTCCATCCCACCGGGTAACCCACCCCCATCCATATCCCTCCTTCCATCTCTAGCCTCCAAACCCTTGTACTCAACTCTCTCCGCAACGACGATGTCACCGCCGTCCCCCTCCCCCCGTCTCTCCCTCCCCTTCCCCTTCCGCCTCCTCGCCCTCTCAGGTACCAGCTTCCTCGTCGGCACCTCTTTAGGGGGAACACTAGGGGGCCACCGAGCAGCACTGATATTCCGCGCCGAAAACACGCACCGGCAACCAACAACAACGAAAGGATGGTATTTCTACCACAAGACGAAGAACTACCGGACAATGTACGGGGGGATGGTAGCGGGGGTGCAGACGGGGGCGAGGGTGGCCGCGTGGGTTGCTATGTTTGTCATATTCGAGGATGCTGTGGATCGGTTACGTGGGAGGGTGGATGCGTTGGGGACAGTGGTTGCGGGGTTGGGGTTGAGTGGAGGGTTTAGTCTTTGGCGTGAGTATCCTGTGAGGGGAGGGAGGTCGAGGGGCTAACGAGGGAAGGATAGATCGGTTTGGTTATGGGCTTGCGGTGAGAACGGCGAGGAAGGGGTTGGTGATTGGACTTGGCTTTGGCCTGGCGCAGGATGCAGTGAGGTGTATGAAGGGGCAGGGTGGGGGAGTGCTTGAATACCTTGGGTTTTGGGGGGGAGCAACGGGCGGCGGCGGTAGAGGTTGAAGCTACGGGGGTGCCGGCGGCGAGGGAAGGTTAGTCGGCTGGGGTCAGGCTCAGTAAGGCTTGCCTGCCCCTCCCTGGAGACTCTCGTTTGGTCTCAAACTGTGCTCAAATGAGACTTACTCTCGCTGCCTCGCTCGTATACCCGAAGAACGAGAAACGAGGTACTAGTGGAATCTAGGAACGAGACAAGAGGGTTGTATCATACTGTACGGATTCTTGTATCATATCACAGCGGCGGCGGCGGCGTTCGGTGTCAATTATTCAGTCATTTTCCTCTCCGTTACTATCTTCATCTAGATCTGCCAGGGGATATGTCAAAATCGCCGCCACGCCGCCTAATGCATCCAGCCGCACCCCACTCTCATGGATACTACTCAGCACCAGCACCTCACCTCCCTGGCGCTCCACCTCCTCCTTAATCCCCACCCATTTCTTCCGCTCCCTTATACTCTGACTGCGGAACAAGCTATCACACACCAGCAACGTTCCCACAGCGCCCTTCTCCACTGCCTTAGCCACTTCCTTCCCGCCATACCACGCCCTCTCCTCCTCCGTATGTATCATCCTAAAAAACCTCTCCACCGCCTCCATCTCCTTTGCAAACCTCGTATCCGCCAACTTCGCCTTCACCGCAGGACTCAACAACGCCTCATTCAGCGCATGCTTATGCCCACTACTCGTATGCTCGACAATAAATTTCGGCTTCGCTCTCAGCAACGGTTTGTTCTCGCTCTTCTCCGCATAAGCAAAAATATAATCCCTCAACTTCTGCGCATAAAACCCCGGAGAACCCAACAACACGGCCTTCAACTTCTCAACATCAAACAGTCTCAAAAACGCCTCCGTAATAGCCGCATAAAACTTCTCAAGCCCCTTTTCATGCGCCTCAATATTCCCCCCTCTCTTCTTCGGAATCGCCATCTCAATTCGCTGTCGGAGAATAGTAACATGTTCCCCGACCGCGCAGATACACGCAAGTCCATCGTGCAATGTGATCGCCGCGATCTCAGCTTTTTCCCCAGGATTACACGCCTCATGAACTGTCTGCAACGCTATAGAATCCCATTCCGCCTTGAAAAGCGTGAAGTTCCGGTGCAGCTCAAGATCGAGTGTATGGTGTGACCCTACGGACACGAACTTATTTTCTTCGCATACGCGCCCGGAAATGTGAAGTGCGCTTTCTTGCGGGTCGAAGTCGATTTTGTCGACGGTGATAGAGAGGACGGTGTGGACGCGCTGCGAGGCGGTAGAGCCGGTGGTTGTGGAGGTGGTTACTTTGCGGAGGGCGGAGGCGCGGAGGATGTCGGTAGGTCGGATGAGGTTGTAGGCGTGCCACTGAGTGCGTTAGTTGGAGGGACGGTAGGGAGAGAGGGGGAAAGAACCATGTCTTCGGGCTCCTCGGGGTAGAGCGTGATGGAGCCAGAGCTGTCCTTTTCGAGATTGCGCCGTATCAACCTCATCGTGCTTGTTAGGTGTATCAAGGTGGCGTGCGGATTACTTTTCAGCTGGTGGGTTCAGCTGTGAGATGAGATGTTGCACAGAAATGCGGGGAATATCTTATCAGATTGCTAAGCGAACTATACCTTATCAAACCACATCTCGCAGAGCAGCTGTAGGGCCGCGACGCCATATGATGGGAAACCGTGCCTGATTTTGTGTCTATGATGAAATAACCATTAAATGCACCACTTTATTAAAGAGAATCACAGATTAATTTAGACGCAAATTTTTGACCACACACTCAATTTAAGTACAGAGGTCGGTCATGACGAAGTTCACCGGTTTTTGTCCGAACAAGCTAATTTATTCTTGTTCACATTCCCAATTGCTAGAGGTTACACCAACAGATGTATCAGAATACACATGCACCATATAGAAAAACAAAGACCAAGCCCTGACTTTTGACCACCCATTTTCCTAGTTACCCTTGTCTAACCAAACCTGCTGCGCCAAAGATACATATATCTATATATCACAAAAAAACCTACCCTTTTAATACTGAATCTAGCTCCAGCACACAAAGTCCCTCGCATTTATGCGTAGAGTTTCTTGTTGAACTCATGGAGGCCGTGGACGTTACCCTCAGCCTGAGCAGAGACGGTTCTCATCTCGAACCGCACAGTACCCTCTGCAACACCCTTCTGCAGTTCTGTGATCGAAGTTACTCCGATATCTTGGAGCGAGTGCTGTAGTCCCGCCTGCAGGTATGGCACAAACTTTGTGACAGAGCCGCGGTCGAGGACGGATCCACTGACACCCTGCGCGACGCGCACTTTGTCGCCCTCGGAGAAGTAGCGGCCGGTGGCCGCGTTGTCGGAGCACCTCTGGCTCTCCATGGCGTCGATGGATCCCATCCCTCGGTATGCTTTGACTAGCTTTCCCTCCGCGCTGAGGAAGTACTTTCCAGGGCTCTCGGTAGTTCCGGCGAGAAGACCGCCCATCATAACGGTCGATGCGCCTAGTGCGACGGCCTTGACGATGTGGCCTACGTTCTGAACACCACCGTCGGCGATGCAGGGAACACCAAAGCGGTTGGCAAACTCGCAGATGGAGTAAACGGCGGTAGCCTGGGGGCGCCCAACTGCCATAACCTCCTGGGTGATACAGGCGGAGCCGGATCCCATGCCGATTCTCAGGCCGTCAGCGCCAGCGGCGATGAGGTTTGCGGCCTGGTCGCGGGTGACAACGTTGCCAGCAATAACGTCGATCTGCGGGAAGGTCTTTTTAATCCACTTGAGCATCTCAACCTGGTAGATTGAGTTGCCCTGTGACGAGTCCGTGATCACAATGTCGAGACCGGCGTCGACAAGTTTGCGCAAGCGCTCCTTGTCGTCCTCGCGGGTGCCAATGGCGGCGGCGCAGATAAGTTGCTTGCTGTCGGGAAGTTTGGAGGCGAGAGGGAAGTGCAGATTCTTCATGAGGTCGGAGCGAGAAAGGAGAGCGGTAAGGTTGCCGTTCTTGTCAACAATGGGAAGCTTTCCCTTCTTGGAGGAGCGGAGGAGCTGATTGGCCTCCTTGAGGGTAATGCCTTCTGGGGCGGTGATAAGATCGGTGGTCATGACCTCGGACAGAGGGGTGGAGTTGTCGTTAAGGAACTGAAAGTCGCGCATGGTGACAATACCAACGAGCTTGGAGTGCAAGTGGCCATCCTCTTTAGATAATTAAGTTAGCATATCAATACTATGGATCATTGAGATTGAGATAGGAAGATAAACGTCAAAAGGAGCTCAGTTTCGTCTTGAAAAAAAATAAGGGTCCACATGGGGTTTCAGTGGAACGAAAGTATTTATGACTTCATCATCGCTCCAAAACTGCAAAAACAACCAATAGGTGAAGTCTTACCTGTTACGGGGATACCAGCAAACCCATGCTCTTCCTTGACCTTGCGAACATCTCCCACCGTGTGCTTTGGGCTCATGACGACGGGATCCAGGATGAAACCGTTCTCGTACTTCTTAACCTTGCGTACCATATCGGCCTGCTCCTCGGCGCTGCAGTTGTGGTGAATAACACCGACACCTCCGAGGAGAGCCATGAAAATAGCCATGTCGGTCTCGGTGACGGTGTCCATGGGAGAAGACACCAAGGGGAGTTTCAATGTGATACGCTTGGTGATCTTAGCATCGAGGGTAACCTCATGGGCCGGGAAGCCGACGTAACCAGGCAAGATAATGAAGTCATTGTATCTGCGAGGGACGTTAGAGCAGTGGAAAAGAGGGAGCGGTTCATTCAACTCACGTCAGGCCTCCTCGCTTATCGGAATCCAAAAGAGACTTGACATCTAAGCCGTCCCGTTTGTAATCTTTCTGGAGGACGTCGACGGCAGTCCGGTAGTCCAGCACACCGACGGAGGATTCGCCGTTTGCAGCAGAAATAGGCATCTTATGAATAAAGTATGGCGGGTGGGTATAAAAGAGAGATACTTGACTCGACTCCGGGGGAGGTGGATTCAAGGACAAGGGAAACGGGTGATGACCGGTCCAAGCAAGAGAAAAGAAGAAAGAAAGAGCAGCTGTGAGCCAATTTATCTCATCAAGATGGTTTGGAGGGGCTTTCTAGTGGGGTCTTGGCGGGGCAGGGTGAAAAAACTTCCGCAAGAAGCCAACGTTTTTTTTTTCGTTTCTCACTCAGTTCCATGCAGCTAGCCGAGATGTGGGATCGCGTCAAACTGCTGCACGATGTGCCCACCGACATGGTCACTCGGATAGGAAGCTTGACGCTGAGCGGCGGTTGTCGTGGAGACTGGATTGGCTGTGTTGATAAACGAGTAAACACCACTGATGCTGTGCATTTCCCAAGCCTGATTGATCTGCATCCAACAGAGCCAAAGCTCTGACCTTGTCTTGCAATCTCCCCTCCTCCCCTCCTCACCTCCCCCCGACCTCGAACTTAGCCGGGCACTTCATCAGCATAGCCCTAATCATCACGACGACGACACCGATAAGACTCACTTTCTTTATGTGCGCGCCGCCCTCAATTGTTCGGATACTCAACTAAGTGGTTGCCAGCACAGTTCCGCCTCGCTCATTCGGTAGTCCGCTGGCGGCTTTTGTTTACGACCCTCCAGCTAGCTTCAACACAACCAAAACATCGCAACTTCGAGTCGAGTCGCAACCTTCCCCGGTGTCGCTGATTGAGTGGGCAGAATTTTATTGCTCCGCTTAATCACCCTCCAGTGTATGCCATGTCCATCTATCCTCCATCGTCACCTCACAGACGGCAAGCTTCTACGGCATCGACGTCATCTCTCAACAGTTTGTCGAACTACTCGTTCCCTTCGTCTCGCTCGACGACTGTAACTTCTACTTCGTCTATTTCGTCTAGATTCAGCACCTTGGAGAGCAGGTCGGGCGGGAGCCACAAACACACAGCCTCGGTCGGTGGACGGATATCGCCAATGCTATCCGCATATACTGCGAACGTATCTAACAACGACCTGTCATTATCACGACCTACGACGCCCCCACGAAACGGTTCATCGCTCCCATTAGGACCACGGCATACCCGAGGTGCTAGTGTGCCGGCAATCTCGCCTAATGGATCGCCTTCCTCGCCCCGTCCCCAACCACCGCTTTCACCATACAATTCGGCGAACCGTAACTCTGCAATTGTCGGCACATCATCATTGAAGAAGGATGATATCACTCACTTGCGCAACAGTAGTGTATCGCACTTCCGAACGCTATCCCGGTTGACACGCGAGGGTTCTGCAGAAGAATTCGGTATAGAATCGGGGCAAGATGTGGCCGGTATGCATGGAAGAAAACGCCTTCAACGAGCAGCAACAGATAATATGTCGAGCTGGGAGAGGATGACGTGGATGGATAAACGGCGGCAGTACATTCAGGCATACGAATATCTGTGCCACATCGGTGAAGCAAAAGAGTAAGGTACCTAGAAGCTAGTTGATGGGTTGTGTTACTAATTGCTTGGTGAAGATGGATGGAAGATTGCATTGGGGAGCCAATTCCGCCCATAGTGGAGCTAGAAGAGGCGCTGCGGAACGGTGTTGCGCTTGCGAAATTGACCAGAGTATTCGCTCCTGAATTGGTCCCACGGATATTTCAGTCTCCGAAGCTGCAGTTTCGCCATTCCGATAACATTGATCGTTTCTTCCGCTTCTTGCGAAAAGTGGAACTACCAGAGGTAGTTACCTAGATGTCCATTGACCTTGTATTGCTAACCCCGATAGATTTTTTTTTTCGAGACCACCGATTTGTACAACAAGAAGAATATACCAAAAGTAATCTACTGCATCCACGCCCTTTCTTTTCTGCTATTTCGACTCGGTCTTACCAGCCATGCGATTGGAAATCTCGTTGGCAAGCTCGAATTCACTGAACTAGAAATCCAAAACACCCAAAAGGGCCTCGACATGGCAGGCGTGAGTTTGCCATCCTTCCGAGGCGTCAATAAACATTTTGAGGTCGAGGCGGAGCCAGAACCTGTAGAAACGGAAGAGGAGAAGATCGACAGGGAGCTGGGGGAAGTACGACTTGATATTCTCGAATTGCAGAGCATGTGCAGAGGCGCCTTACTTAGAATACGATTGGGGGAATTAATGGAAGAGTTATGGGATGCGGAAGAGGGCATTCTCGACCTTCAAGCTAGGGTTAGGGGAATGTTCTCAAGAATTTCGTTCTCATATCGAGCAGAGATGTCAAAATGGGCTACGAGCCTGCAGGCTATGTCCAGGGGATACATAGCTCGGCAACATTATGCAGAACAGCAGAAATATTGCGACAAGAACCAGCAAATTTTCGCGCGGTTACAGGCCAGAATCAGGGCAAACAAGGTACGGGAGGAATGCAAAGAGCAACGCCGGCAATTAGAGAGCAAACGAAAGGCTATTTCAGGTTTTCAATCGGCCATCCGTGGATTTCTCATCAGACGGAAACTTGCTAACCAAATGGATGATGTCTTCGAAAACGAGGACAACTTGGTAGGACTTCAAGCGCTTGCTAGGGGTGCTCTTGTGAGGTGGCGGTCAGGCGACCTTCTGGCGGAACTTTACAACCAGGAGGAAACTATCACTCGGTTTCAAGGTGCTATTCGCGGAGTAATGGTGCGCAGGAGGATACAAAGTGATTCGAAGGCTTTGGAGGCTGCAGATGATACTTTCGCAAACCTGGGTGCAGCTGTTCGTGGCATGTTGGCCCGAAGGAAGATGCAAAAAACCAAGGACGTTCTGGCGGAGCAAGAAAAGGATCCGAGTAATGCGCTTCCGACCCTTCAAGCCCTGGCCAGAGGATACCTTACCAGACGTGCTGTTTCAGCGGACAAGCAGGCCCTAGCAGAGCAAGAAAAGGACTCGAGTAACACACTCCCCATCCTCCAAGCCATGGCTAGAGGATATATCACCCGACGGGCTTTTACGGAGGACAATCAGGCATTAGCGGCCAATACTGATCAATGGACACAGTTGCAAGCTGCTGCGCGTGGAACCCTTGTGCGGTGGGACTACCGGTGGAAACTGGTTTGTCTGGCGGAAGCGGAAGATGACATCGTCGACCTGCAAGCTAATGCTCAGGGTGTCTTAGTCCGGAGGGCATACGATGAGACCCTTCAGAGACTCAACGCTGCAGTTGGGGTATTATAGAGCTTCAAGCAAACTGCAGGGCTGCGTTACTTCGATGGGAGCTACAAGATCTACTAGGCGCCCTGGAAGACGAAGTCGACAGCGTCATACTAGTCCAGGCACATTTACGCGGCTTCCTTCATCGATTACAACGTCGCCGCTTTCTAGACAAGTTGGAATACAAGGTGGATAGTATTGTACAAACTCAGAGTGCAGCACGAGGCGCGCTGATCAGGTGGAAACTGGATGATATTGTTTTGGCCGTTCAAGATCAAGAAGAGGCAATTCTTGAGCTCCAAGCTGCGGCGCGCGGTACCATCCAAAGAACCCGGTTCCAGAGCAAACTCAAGCATTACCGAGATAATATGGAGAAGGTTGTTAAGCTGCAGAGTTTCGTCAGAGCAAAGCAGCAAGGAGAAGCATATAAATCCCTGATGGGCGGAAAGAACCCTCCTGTTGGAACAGTCAAAAATTTTGTGCACCTTCTGAACGACAGCGACTTTGATTTCGACGAGGAGATTGAATTTGAAGGCCTTCGGAAAAAGGTTGTACAACACGTTCGAGCAAACGAATTGGCCGAAGCATATGTCGACCAGTTGGATGTGAAGATCGCCCTGTTGGTCAAGAACAAGATCACACTGGACGAAGTTATCAGACATCAGAAGCGCTTTACTGGTCACGTTGGCAACTTGCTCAGCAATACCGATATTGCAAGTTCTGACCCTTTTGATCTCAAAGCCCTTAACAATAACTCCAGGAAACGACTCGAGAAGTATCAGCAAATGTTCTACGCCTTGCAAACCCAGCCACAATATCTCTCAAGGCTGTTTCGAAGGATAAGAGAGCAGAATACGGCCGACAAAGAGTTGAAACGTATTGAGAACTTGGTCATGGGTATTTTTGGATACTCTCAAAAGCGAAGAGAGGAATTTTACCTTCTCAAGCTTATCGTTAGAAGCGTCAAGGAAGAGGTCGACAAATGTGAGCGGCCGGAGGACTTCCTACGTAGTAATTTCTTCTGGGTCAAGCTTGTCGGCAGTTACATTCGATCGCCCAGAGACCGCAAGTTCCTTCGTGAGCTACTAGGACCACTCATCAAAGAAGAATTCATTGACAACGACGAACTCGATCTGGAGAGCGATCCCTTACAAATCTACCGTGCATCCATCAACAACGAAGAACTCCGGACAGGAATGAGGAGCCAACGTGATCCCGATGTAGGACGTGATCAAGCTATTAGGGACCCTGAAACTAGAGGGACATTCATCGCCAACCTTCAAGCGTTAAGAACCCTTTCCGAGGATTTCATGAGTGTTTTGGACAACAATGTCGATCGTATGCCCTACGGAATCCGATACATTGCTCGCAAAGCCATCGAAGCGCTTTTGGAACGGTTTCCGGAAGAGAATGAGGAGGTTATTCTCCAAGTCATTGAGCATTTTGTCTTCCAGAAGTATTTTAGCCCTGCCATTTCAGGACCTGATGCTTTCGGTATTGTTGGAAAGAGCTTGACTCCTATCCAGAAAAAGAATGTGGGGGCACTATCAAAACTTCTAAACCAGACCACTTCCGGCCGTCTTTTTGCCAATGAGAACATGTTTTTACAACCACTGAACGAATACGTGTCTATTGCAATTGGACAATTCAAGGAGGTCTTTCAGGCTATCGTCGATGTCCCAACCATCGAAGCCAGATTTGAAATTGACGAGTTTGAGGATCTCACCAGTAAGCAGAAACCGACACTGTACATCAAGATGTCTGACATCTTTGCAATTCACCGCCTTATTGCGCAAGAGATTGAATCCGTCGCCGACGGACGCGAGGATCCTCTCCGCGAAATCATCAATGAATTGGGGAGTGTGCAAACGTCGGAAACTGAGCTGAAGCTTGTCGGTCATACCGAAATTGCCCTACAACTGGATCCGAGCTTCCACGTTATCGACGATCCTGACTCGGAAGTCAAAGCACTGTTTGTGGAGACGAAGAGGTGTATACTATATATCATCCGCGTACAGACTGGTACCAACTTGATGGAGATTTTGGTGAAGCCGATTACGGCTGAGGATGAAGACCGTTGGGATGCACTTTTGGCGGAGGAAACTGAAAACTCAGGTGGAAAACGGAAGGGTGCATACGCCGACCACACAATGTTGACGGATATCAACGCGTAAGTCCCCCCCCCCTTCTCTATCCACTGCGAACCATGCTAATCAACAAAGAATGTCATATGCACAACTAAAACGAACTGCCCTCGAAAACATCATCAAACTCGAACAATCCGGCAAAATCACCCGAAAAAACATGTACCAAGACATCCTCAACCAAATCGCCATCGACATCCGAACCAAACACCGACGCCGTGTGCAGCGTTCAAGAGAAATGGAAGGCGTCCAACAAACACTCGCACACCTTAAAGAAAAAGCAGTATATCTCGAAGGCCAACTCCAAAGCTACAACGACTACATAGAACAAGCCATGGTCACACTCCAAACCAAAAAAGGAAAAAAGAAAACAATCCTCCCTTTCACCAGACAATATTTCCATATGCGAGAACTTGAGCGCTCGGGAAGGGTACCGAAGTTTGGGAGCTATAAGTATACAGCCCGAGGATTGGCGGATAAGGGTGTTCTTGTAAAACTTGAGGGGTTTCCAGAGAAGAGGTGGGATAAAGTCAACTTCACCATCTCCTCCGACGAGATTGGAATGTTCTTTGTCGAGGCGAGTAATGGGAGTATGATGATTCCTGGAGCATCAGCTCAGGTTTTGTTGGATGATTTATTGCAGGTATGTTTCTCATGGACGGGTAGGTGGAGGGATGAGTGTTAACAACAAACAAACAGATGCAATTCCATAACAACCAATTCATGCTACTCTGTGAAGGGATGATCAAGTTCAACGTTAACTTGTTTCTGCACCTATTGTTCAGGAAGTTTTATCGAGACGAGTAGGATCGTAGTGCTCGATTGAGGTGGAGGAAGTTACGTTGGGTGGTGATGGTGGCGGGCGCGTTTTCTTCTTCGAATTCTTGATGTCTGTGTGTTTCTTTTTTTGTCGCGCGTTGAAATTATTAAGGTCTTTTGGCACAAGATAGCGGAGCGGGGGTCATGGTGTTTTTTTCTCCATTCATTTGCTTTCTTTGTTTTTGTTTTCTGGAAGCGTAGGGAAACAAAAGTAGGGACCGGTGGTGGGAGGGAGGGAGGGGGGGATGGGGGATCATGATTCATGTTTAAAACTTTCTTCCTGTGATGATGATGATGATGGGTATTGGAATGACTGCATTTGGATTTTTTGCTTATATTTTTTTCTGAGGGGATATTGGGTTAAGACGACGCGGGAAGGGAGGGAAACGGAGGGGGTGTTTCTTGTATATTTTGTTTTCAGGTTTGTTTTCTTGTTGCGACTTCTTTTACGTATATACCAATTGGATGAAGGGGTTTTTTTCTTTTATTTACCTTCGTGAAGGTCTGGGGATGTAGTGTAACCGCACGGAATTCAATGTAGGTGTGGAATAACCCTTCCACAGCATACAGGTACGGTTCCAGGATGCCTAAAATTTATGTCATACGACGGGAGGTACATGGAAGTAGTCTTTGATGGATACTTAAGTAGACTTTAGGCTGACGATGGAGGAGAGATTAGGTTAAGACCTAGGAATGGACAAGCCTAAGTTGGGCTAACTTCTTGGCAGAGTTTTTTGTTTTAATCATTCTGTATTCACTCTAGAGTACTTAGAGTATGACAGTGCCTAAATCCCCTCCCCCTCCGGGTAAACCAGCTAGATGGGGGAGTCCCCCAACCTCTACCCTTGCTTCCCCTTTCCACGATACCCCTACCCTTTCTACCACACCCCCTACCATTCTCTTCATGTCTGGCTTTAGGATGTACCAGACTTATCATTGGGGGATCTCTTCGTGTCTGGTTTAGGATGTGCCAGACTTATCATTGGGAGATCTCTTCATGTCTAGTTTTAGGATGTACCAGACTTATTGTTGGGGGGATGGCACTTGGATTTGAACCCATAGCATGCAGCCAGTAGTACAACAGCAATACTACTACACCACGGGGGGCCATCCCCCTTCTTGGCAGAGTTCGAGACCACGTCTCGCGATCTCACGGAGAATAGAGCTATCATCGATTCTCGTTATTGTTTGTATCCACCGGATAAGATAGATGCAAGGCAAGATACTGGACGCAATATGACTAGTAAACCCAGAGCGTCTAATCTTGTCGCTGGATATGCATGTAACTACAACTTGATGTTACCCTGATACGCCCTCCTTGCTAAGTATAGCTACCCCGCAAACTTCTCATCCATACCTCCTCCCACCTTCTCCTACCCCAACAATGTCAACCCCCAAACAACCCTCCAAGTCACCTTCCCCAAAACAACCCACATCTTCTCCCCCCCGCACACCTCCCTCGACCTATACCTCCCCCTTTCTCAGTCCCCACCCCACAAAACCTATGTACACTTCCACGGCGGCGGTCTCGTAAGAGGAACCCGTGACTTCCATCTCCCAGACCAGATCCTCAATACCCTCCTTCAAAATTCCTGGGCCGTTGTATCCGCAGATTATAGCCTCCTCCCGCAAGGAACAGCAGCCGATATCCTCGCCGATCTTTTGGCACTAGAAACATGGCTTCTCAATAACCCCGAAATCGACGTTAATCATCTCGCAGTAGGTGGCCGTAGCGCGGGGGGGTATGTAGCATCCCTTGCTGCTGGGAATTGGACCAAGTTTAGGCCAAAGGCGGTGCTGGATTTGTTTGGGATGGTGGATTTGGCGGGGGAGTATTGGGCGCAGAAGAAGAGTGTAGCGCCGGTGCTTCATGGGTGTGAGACGGAGGGATTGAAGGAAGAACAGTTTGCAGAGCTACTGAGGAGTGAGGAGGTGAAGAGTTTTGCAGAGATTGTGATAGGCCTAGGGGGAGAGAGAAGCTGGTTTTTTCTTTGGTCTATTAAAGAAGGTATTCTCCCTTAACCTCCCACCTAAACTGGGAGATGTGGCTACTGACGAGGGAGGCAATTTTTCGGACTTTCTGTTAGGAAGACATGAGAGTCAGCGGGGACGGAATACTGTGCCAGAGGGGGAGGAGTGGAAGTATTTACCCGTGCAATTGGTGGAGAGGGGAGGGTTCCCGCCGACGTTTGTGGTGCATGGGGATGCGGATGATCTGGTACTAATTAAAGACTCGGAGGTGTTTGTGGAGGCGTTGAAGAGGAAGGGGGTGAAGGTGGAGTTTAGGATTATTGTTGGAGGAGGACATGGGACGTTTCCGCTTGATCAGCAGGAGGTGGTATATGCAGAGGCGGCGGAGTTTGTGATGAACACCGTGGGGTGAAGAGTGGATTTGTATGGTCGGAACTCTTTGGTCCAACCTAGAGCGGCCTTTCTCTAACGTTAGGTCGAGAGTGATAATGCGGTACTTTATTTTATAAGTAGAGGCAGACAATAGAATCTCTTCCAGAATTGTCAGATCCAAACCGTTACAGTTCATTATGCTACTAGAATGCTATATCTCGGGGACGTGGAATTAAGTATCATAAAAATTAACTTACCCACTACAGTCACAACAACCCTTCTCGTTTCACTCTAAGTTTCCGCAGAGGTACCCCCTCATCCTCAGCGCATCTGGAATCGCTGGGTCCGGGCCCATTACCAGAAAAGCAGCTATCCAGTAGCCTTAAACAGGTGTGAGAAAAACCTGTATACCAGGGTCAGCATTCCGCAACTCAATCCCGTTTCGTTTTTTCATCGTTTGTTTGGATATCTGGTTTAGTTTATTCAATTGGGTTCTTCTGTTTCCTTTTGTTGGCAGATTCTACATTAGCAGAAACCCGGACTAGAGTAGTATTTGCTTTGCCGAGAAAGTTTCGTTTCGGTGTTTCGTTTCTATGTGCCGTCTAATTAGATAAAGTTATAATAAGGTTGAGAATAGTGCGAGCTCAACCGGCATAGATGGTGATGGTGATAAAATGGTAGTGGTAGAAGTGGTGGTGGCGGTTTTTGTTGTTTTAATCATACTGTATTCACTCTAGCTAGAGTATGACAGAATCAAAATCCCCTCCGCCTCCAGGCGAGTCGGGTACGCCCCATAAAATGCGAAAATTCTACTCCTTCATCACAACAATAGAGATATTCCAAAGGAGAAGTGAGTGATAATAGGTCATCAGAGATGCTTCTATGAAGTTTTCTAAGAAAAATACTTGCTGTGTGACAGACGGAGATCTTGGCATGCCTCGTTGTATACACACCTATGGGAATCCACGAATGTGGGTTCCGAGTCAAAGCAAACTAGATATTTGACGTGCCAGGGGTCGGAGCAACGTGTTTCGTCAAAGCATGTAATATATACAGGCGAACCGGGAGAAGGGATTTATATGATGTACAAACTAAAAATATCTCCCGTGGTATCAAACGCCCAACCGAACTCCCAAACAGACTCAACTGGAATCCCCCCCTTATACCAAGAACTCTACGTGATTGCCATATCCCCATAACAAGATTCTACCATCTCCGACTGGAATCCGCTCGAGATTTTGCCCTCCTCAATCCGCCACTCTCCTGTCTCCGGGAACCCTGGTAATACTACCGCCATCATCCCACCCCAAAACCCTCTCCTCAATTCTCCCCCTGATAACCCCTCTATCATATTCTATTACCTCCTCCTGCATCGCAGCAGGCGAATCAAGAAACCTCCAAAAGCTAATCGGATCAATCCCATCGACAATATCTCTCCACACATCATCATACTCGGGCAGCTGAATATATCGTACATTGACCTCTGGAGTCGGGGCAGGCTGAATCAAATACGGAAGCCGTGTGATGTACAGCTGAATATTATCTAGTTGCCCTAGATCTGATAGCTTGACGGGCGGGGTGGGACGTAACCACTATCCCAGTCAGTGCGTGATATGGTAGCCGACGGAAAAGGGAATAGACCTGTGCACCCTTTGGGACACGGTGGGAGACGACGTGCATAGCGAGCCATGACGGACGGATATTGACCCAGCCATCAAAGGTAATCGGTGCGGACCCGAACGGCGTCGAAAACTCCTGCGGTAAATCGGGCTTCCAGGTGGTAGAGTGAATAGGAAGGTTATACAGCCTTGACGCATGGCCAGCATTTGTGTACCACACCACAGGATCCCACGGACCGACATGTTCTTTCGGTTTTCCAGAGTAGTTCATGATCGGGAGAAAGGTAATTGAAATGTCGTCGCGGGTGGGGCCGAGGTCAAATGCGTCGACTACGAGGACGTAGTGGCTGGCTTTGTATCTTCTGTAGTTTACGGTGGTGAGCTACGGTGGGGCGGAGGGGGTGGAAAGATGCGAGGATAGGGCGGAGCATGGCCCGAAGTTGAAGGGGACGGTGGCGACGTGGTATTCGAGCCGGATAATTTCGCCTTTGGAGGGGAGGAGGCCGTCGGTGGAGTATTGACATGTTTCCCAGTTGAGGGCCATAGCCGTGGAGACGGTGGTTGTTGGAGGTGGTTGCTTCGGGGGAGAGATCGGTAGGAGGCGGTGTGAAGTGTTTAGGTGATTGTGCGGAGCATGATCACGCTTGCGCTAAGCGAGAACCGTGGAAGCCGTACCGAAACCCTGCATATAATAGTAGGGGTATTCAAAGTAGGCAAATATGGATCCATATATGTGACGAGAAATCGAGGTTCATGAATTCTGCAAATATGGATGCTGGCCCACTATATGTACCTATATGTACCTAAAATTTTAATACACATCCCCCAGATTTATTCTGAGAATCTATACATAAACATGAAGCTGAATATGCAATTGAAACGGCTATCATGATCACGTAATTGGAGATCTAAAGTGAGACATACTAAACTTAAACTCAAGCTCAAGCACTACTCTATTCAACTACAACCCTCAACTGCTCTGTTTAACTACATGAAGCCACATCGCCACTGCAGCCTTGTCTGGTGAATAGTGGGAAAGTTTGAACAACGGAAAAGTAAATCTGGGACAAAAGGAAAAATGCAGCAAAAGCCAGTAGAAAGCCTGAAAGCTCATTGTACTTTCAAAGTTGGATCATGTCTGTCAATCCGCAGATTTGCTTTCATGCCAGTGAAAGCCTGAAAGCATCTGAAAGCAACTCATGGAATTTTGCGATAAAGAGTTAAGGCTTCACTGGCAATGGATAGATATTAAATCTAGAAAGGTATACACATTCATATGCCTGGAATATGCATAGAATATGGGGGGTATTCAATCATGTGATTTTTTGGAGGAGAAAGTGACCAATATAAAATTTCCTAATATGGATCCATATTTCCTTAGTTTGAATACCCCTAGTGTGATATTTTGCATATAATAATAATACCACATTTTACTCATATATAGTCGGGTAGTAGTACAAATACAAGTGCTTTCCCATGAATGACTACCACTCTAAGAAATCACTTCCATTTGGACAAATGTTGGTGGGAGTGCTTTCTATTCGAATTAATGTCAATGGTAGTGATTTCAATTCGGGTAGCGGTGACGTGGGTGAAGGTGGGTACGGGAAAAATGAAAACTATTTTGCAGACCAATGGTTGCATTCCAAAACACCAAAATCGGATATAAGCCCCCACCCTCCTACCCCAAACTCCAAAAAAAACACTTTTCACAATTCATCATCATCGTCGTCGTCGTCGCTCACCATGATTGCCTCCTCCCTCTTCATCCCCTCCTCCTTCGTCCCCTCCACATTCTCCATCTTTACATCCCCCCTCCTCCCATCATCCTTCCTCATAATCTCCAACTTCTCCTTCCCCTCCCTCCTCATCCTATAAAATTTCTCCAACGCCGTTCTCCTCTGCTCCGGCGTCCACCCCTCAACCACAAGCGCAAATTCCAGTGGGCTCTCGAACCCGAACATCTTTGACATCGTAAAAAATTGTCTTTTTCGCACGTCCACTGGGGGTCGGAATTTGTACTCCATTCTCTTCTCTACTGCTTCATCGAAGGCTTTTTTTCCGCCTGTGCTTGTGTCCTTAGTACTTTCCATAGCCCGCCGTGAGATTTCTGCTTCCACCTTGCTCGTTCCGATAACTTCGCTGTTTCATGGGTGTAGGATATGCCGGCCTCTGCGAGAATAGCGGCAACAACGTTAATATCCTCGGATTGTTGGGGCGGTTTCTTTTTCTTTGTAATGATTGGGAGATCATCTGCAAGCTGTGATAGCGCGTGAAGGACTCCACCTTCCGCTTCATCTTCAGAGAGAAGGGTTTCAATTGTGTCTTCCAGTTTTGTGTCGACATCAAGGTCTGCGACCATTACCCCCGCCCGACGTTCGGCTATGTTTGTTTTATTAACGATTCCTTGCAAGATGGTGTTTTCTTGGAAGTTGAAGAGATTTTTGAGGCCGAAGAGTTCTCCTTTATTATCTTTGTCGCCCTGAACACCGGTGAAATATCGACGCTCCTCGCTGGCGTCATAGCCAATGTTTGCTTGTTGTTGTTTATAGATTTGACGGGCGTAGACTATTTCTTCGATTGTACCTGATGAGATGAGACGGAAGACTTCGACGTCTCTTGTCTGGCCGATGCGGTATGCACGGTCTTGAGCTTGCAGATCGTAGGAGGGGTTCCAGTTCGGGTCGAAGATCACGACTTTGTTGGCTGCGGTGATGTTGAGTCCTACACCGCCGGTTTTGGTGGAAATCAGGAATACGAATTGATCTAGGTCGTTGTTGAAGTCGTCGACAGCCTTTGAGCGCTCCTGAAGTGGCATTTGACCATCGAGGTAGCAGACGTTGTATTCTGTCTTTTGGAAGAGGGTGTGGAGGATGTAGAGGAGGTTTAGAGAGTAGCTGAAGATGAGGACTTTGTCACCGTTTTGATGCCAGAATTGGAGTAGGCGTTGGAGAACAAGCCATTTCCCGCACATCTGAGGATCCATGTAGTTGTAGATACGTTCTCTTGTTGACAGCTCGCGCCATCGGTTTGGAAGACATGTTTGAAGGAGTTCTAGTTTCTGGGCCTGGACTTCCGAGGATTCGGTATTGTCAGGTATCCAGTTTGCGAGGTGGTTAGATAGCTTTTGAACCCACATGATGGCTGGGAATACGAGTTCATTGACTTTTCGACCCTCAGCGTCATTTTTATAGCAGCAGCTTCTCCGCTTTTTTCCAGTGCCGCAGTCGCACTCGTCACTGCCGTCACGGATGAGTTGGACAACAGGGCTGTCGAGATACGCTTCGTATGCGTCCCGTTGAGTTTCTGTAAGAGGACAGAACACCACCTTGTCGGTCTTCTTGGGAAGTTGATGTGCAATCAGAGTTTTCATCCGACGCATAAACATGCGGGGAAGAAGGTTATTGACCAACTTTAAGGCTATGCTCCTGGCCTTTCCGATCTGCGCGAATGTTGCGTCGTGTCTTTGGCCTACACGAAGAGGACCAGCAATTGTGCGTTCCCATTCTAAGGCGGTGCCGAGGGAACCCGGCCGACACCAGTTAAGGAGCGTCCACAGCTCTCCGTAGTTATTTTGAATTGCGGTTCCGGTGAGGCCGATGCGGCAAAGGGAATTTATATCATTCATTCGTTGTGTTATTTCCGAGGTTTTCTCTAGAAATTTGTGTCGGTCGTGTAACAAATAAGGAATAGAGATCATGAAAACGTACCCTTGATCTTATGACACTCATCCGCGATAACACAGTCCCAATTCACCATGTTGATATCTGCGTGACGTGTTCGATACGTCTCATAATTCGTAATCATAATCTCCAAGCTTCCCTTCTTGGCCGCCTGAAGTGCTATCTCCTTCTCCTCCTTGCTTCCATGATAAACGTAAACGGTCCACCATCCCCACGTCCTTAGTTCATTCTCCCAATTCTTGATTAACGAGCTTGGACATATCACCAATGCCTTTGGATACCATCTGTCCTCACCTGTTCGCCGTCGGAACTGCCGTATTTTACGCATACGCTTCCCATCACGTTCGTCTCCGGTTTTTCCAAAAGCTGCGGTGAGAAATGCAATCACCTGGACCGTTTTTCCGAGACCCATATCGTCACCTATATTACGAAGTTAGACAATACCTAACGCCCGTTCTCGCAAGTGGCACTGAAAACTGACCTAATATACATCCTTCCTGGAAAACAAAACTTCTGTGTAGGAATTTGGCACCGTCGACCTGATAGCTTCGAAGGTACTGCGCGATGGGACTCGGTATCACCCCCAACGATTCTTCAAGGTAGATATCGGTGTATGGCGCGGACGGGGGATTATCAATCTTTGGTCGAGTCTCCAAAGACTCCAACTAAACCCATTAGCCCTCTTCACAGCATAGCCGCCACTACTGCGCAGAACACACACCACCCGTTCACCATCACTAAACTCAATATCCTCATAAGACGGTGGCACTCTAAAAATATCTAACGCAATCTTCCCCTCCTCAAGCCCCTTCTTCGCACGATCCAACCGCGCCTTCTTCCCTTGTAAATACGACGGCAAAGCCTTCCGCTCATGCTGTGTAGCAGTATCAGCCGCCTCGCCCTCGTCGCCTGAGTATTTCCATGTCTGCACCCGCTTCGATTTCGGTGGGATCTTCGAGGTTGAAATAGATTTTAAACGCTTTGCGGTAGTCCCCGAAGAGGCTTTGTCTGTGGTCGTGCGTTTCTTGGTCTTGTCGCCTTTGGAGAGACGCTCGGCGCGTCGCCACTTAAAGTTTGCGAGTACTTCGTCGTCGCTGGAAGCATCGGTCATGATGATACGTTCGCCACCACCGCCGGAGGGGTGAAGGGTTGTGCGGACTGGTTCTTCATCTTGCTCTTCCTCCTCTTCTTCCGATTCGCTGTACTGCTTTCTTGCCTCGGTCTTGCGGGTTTGCGTTTTTGTGGTCGGCGGTGGGGCGTCTTGCGGTGGGGCGGTAACTCTGGGCTTTTTGATAGGAGGGATGTAGTCTAGGTCGTCATCTTCTTCGCTTGCGGTAACGTCGTCGTCGTCGATGGTGGCAGCGGCGGCGGCGGCGGCGGCGGGTTTATTGGGATGCGGAGCAGAAGAAGCAGATGACTGGATCCCTAACTCGCGGCCAACAGAATATGTGATATCAAGGTCAAAATCGTCGTCGTCGTCCGACATTAGGGGTGCAGTAGAGGGGTTAAAGTGAAGTTTCTTGGGGAGATGTGAAGTTTTGGGGTAACGCGAAGTTGGGGTTACGCGACAACCGAAGTCACATGACATCAAATATCTTTGTTGCACGAAAAGTGGACGTTCAGTATATACAATACATCAATTATGTGAAGAAACAGAGTAGAGAATAAAACAGGCGGTGGTAACCAAAAACCCGCACCCAAGAAGTCCCCCCAAGCGCCCATCAAAAAGCAAAGTCCTTTGACCCAACCACTACCTTTTGTTGTTCTGGCGATTGCCCAAGATCTGCACCATCCTGATAAAAATATTGAGAAAGTCCAGCTCAAGTTTAACGCTCTCATTGACCGTGTCCTTCTTTATAGACCCTTGCTCCGCAAGCCTTGCGTGGTACTGCACCTTCTGTACATCGTACAGCGTGAATCCTCCGAACAACGCGAGTCCACCGTAAAGACTGATAGCCTCTGCTCCTGCCAATGCCGCAGTACCTACTGGCAAAACCATTGGTGCAAGACTGGACAACACAACGACAGCGCAGCCAGCAAGCAACGGGCCGCCGAGCCAGAGATATTTATCCTATTACTTGTCAGCACACCCTATATGTCGACGACACACGCGTTAACTCACCTCTTTCGCTGTAGCAGCCACGTAACTGATGCTCCCCATAATTCCAACGGTGTACAACCCAGCCCTCGCGAGGATTGCGGGATTGTAGAAAAACAATGGCGCTAGCGTAACCGCTTGAGTTAGATTGAACGCGGTCCAGAAGGCATGTTTCTGGATGTAGTTGTCTGGGTCTGTATAGAGGGTTCCAAACATTGTTATAAGACTTCCGCCGAGACCGACACCAAGGACAACCCATGGGTTTGCAGCCATCAGGCGATTCGACCACCCCACGTTGTGTAGCGCCTTGGCCGCGACACCAATCATACCAATTCCCATACCTGTGTAGGTAAATGTCTCCTTAAGGTATTGGTGCTCAAATGCGGGGATGCCGCCTTCACGCTTCTCGCTGTTGAAGAGGATGTTAATGCCGAAAAGAGTGCCGCCGAAGACACCCGCCCCATACAGCAGCTTCCTGTAGGCTTCGGACTGGGTGGGACGCGCAATAATGGCGGGCTCGGTTGTAAAGAACCGTTTCGAGGCGGGTTTGGAGAAGGCATTGTTGGTACGGAGGGGAAGTTGGCGGACGATGGTGGGACGGGTGGAGGTTGTGAGAGTTCGGGATACGAAGGATTTGGTGATGGGAGTGAAGGCCGCTGGGCGGCGAAGTGCAGATAGAAGTAGCAGCCGCATGGTGTTGTGTGTTGTTGTATGATAGGCGAAGTAATGTTCGAAGATGGCGAGAGTCGAGGTTGAGGTGGGTTTTGAAGGTAGGATGGTGGCGGGATTTAAAATGCGATGACGTCTATCGGCTAACGCCATTAGCTAGAATATTCTACACTTGGCGTTTGGGGCTGATCACTGTTGTGATTGACGAGTAAACGTGAAATCCGCTCACCTTATCCACCAATTAGAAATCCACCATGCAAAGGAAAGCTGTAGATAACAGCTCTCAGTCAATCCCTTTTATTCCTTCGCTCAATTTATTGTGTTGTGGTGCCGCGATGTTATATTTAGTTGGTACGCGCTCGCGATCTTGAGATCTGTAGCTTGTCCGAGTAATTATTATCGCCTCAGTATACCTTGTCATGGTTCAAGACATCACGGACAGCAACCACTAGGCTTCAAT
Organism: Trichophaea hybrida; assembly: GCA_015178995.1. Lineage (NCBI taxonomy): Eukaryota > Fungi > Ascomycota > Pezizomycetes > Pezizales > Pyronemataceae > Trichophaea > Trichophaea hybrida. The sequence goes on from WHVE01000027.1 coordinate 152,670, forward strand.
TATTCCAATATCACTGACACTTAATCCTCGATACTAGGTACGTACTCGAGTACAACCCATTAAGTCCATTTTATAGGTTTGTGTCCCATTCCCAGTCTACGGTTTTAGCCGGTTGCGGAGATGTTCTTGAGTCTAACTCTCGAAAAAAGGGAGAACATCTCCAGCCTAAACCACGAGCAGCTACTCTATATATGGGCAAAACAACACTCTAGAGCACGTTGGCCGACCTCAAGCTTCTAATGCTTGCCGATACGATATAGAGCCCTGAGACGGCGCCGGCTGGTACTTGAGACAATACGAGTCGAGCTCGTACTTCTTGCGGGACTCAAGGCGAGCTATCTCAATCTTCTTTCCTTGATCTCTAAAGTGCCTACAGGCCGTGATATGTGAGGACTGTAGCGGCAGCTACTAAATCATTCCGGACAGAGTACCATAACTTATGTGCACTTATCTTAGAGTTATTGACAAAACTAGAAATCAAGGACTGACACAGTACATACTGCCGACTCTGAATTTCTGACGTGTTTATATCCGCAGCTTTCTGAAGCGCTGTTGTTGAATTACACTAATGATTGGCGAGAGGGATTTCGGGGTCTGGTTATTGAAAGAGCATAGGTGGTTTTACGAGGAAACAGATCAAATTGGTATAATGAGATGAGTTGTGTTTCGAAGAAGCATACACACACGAAATAATACGAGATATAAATTTTTCTAGAGTCTTGCGGGGCCATATTAAATGTTACAATTGTAATTCCTGAATGCATCACGCCTGCAGAGCTGCTATACCCTTACCATGCAATCGACACGACAAATGTGCTCTATTATAATATGTTTGTAAGATTCTGTGAGCTTTTACTCAACTAGTTTGATGTGAGGTAGTACGAGCCTATGGGGAAAAACCACTATCCTGATTAATATTGATATTAAACTAGCCTTTATTCTGAACCAATTAAATTTATGTACTATACAGTGTGTATTCGAGGTGTTGGTCATGAAGTTATCTTGTATCAGCGAGGACTCCCACATGCTCACCTACCCGGGTAGCTTATCGCCTCCACGTACTTAGATATATTGAATCAGCATAGATAGCGATGACCACGTGAGTTTGGGGCCCACGTTGGGCATTCCTTTCTTAACCTGAGTCGACATCCAATGTTAGGACGATTCTGCTAACGAACCCTCTGGCCCTGGTTTTGGTCGAAGAAATGGACAGCCGATTTATGAGAGCATTTCTCCGAGTTTTTCGCTCCGGGGTTTGATTTAGTATGTACTGGTTCCTGATTCGAGATGGAAGGCTGTTCAGGGAAAACAAATGGACAACCCTAAACCATATAGGGATCTCCGTCACGTAACCGGCTCGCCCGGAAGTGGAGGGGAGAATAGGTTCTGTCATACTCTAAGTAGAGTGAATACAGTATGATTAAAAAAAACCCCCCTTAAACCATATCTCACGACATTCACCTCCTCACTCCCTCCAACCTCACTACATCTCGCACGGTTTTCGATCTTCTGTATTCCAAAGGATGACAGCCCTCTATAATATCGAAGTCTGAACCTCACAACACGGCACTCACACGAAAACCTCTGTATCTACGCAAATTTAAATTGCACATGATGAGATTCAAACTACTCTGCACCAAAATTAAGATTGGTAGGGGTCACCATTCGCGCACGTCATATTACAACTAACAAGCCCGTAGGGAATCTGCATGCTGCTGTGCAACCTCTACATGTGAGGCAGCTCATAGGCACCAATCTGGAGCCCCACAACGCACATCGCGGATCCTGCATATCACCATACCCCTCTTCAAACGACGCTTGACCTTTCTACCAGTCATGCCAGATACCAATCCAACGGCTATGAACATCATTATCTACCTCTACGGCGACATGAAGCTCGTACTAAAAACTCCCGCTATCAACGTAACCTATCTCGTGTCCTCGCATCTACTATGCTCTGCCTCACCTGTCCTCCGGGCTGGTCTCGGCCCACATTCCCGATTTCGCGAGTCTGCAGAACTTCGTCGTTCAAACGCGCTACATCCGGATACACTATATGAAATTCCCGTTGGCAAAGAGCTGGGATGCAGCTACTCAAGAAACTGGCAACGCAGTCAGGATACGAAGATTGGCTATTTATAGCATGGGTGTTTCAGGACCAGAAGGTGTTTGAACAGATGATGCCAACTATTATTAGGAATGGGGTAAAGACGGAGGATGGAGAGTTCGGGGTCATGCTTGATGGAGAGGTTATAGGAATGCATAGCCACCTCCCAGAATGCATTATACGTATATATCCGAAACTCCACAGATTGGGGGTATATGTTCACTTTGGTAGGCGATATGGCAGCTCAACACGTAAAAGTCGGCGATGATATCCTCCGTTGGTGTCGTGATATCTACCACAAATACGATGACGATACTACCGTGAAATGTGTGAAAGGCGCCAAGTACTGCGACTATATTATATTTGCTGCCTTACACAAGGGTCTAACAGCACTAGATTTGTTGAGTAATGAGATAGATGAACATCTAGACGGTGATGCAAATCGCACATTGGACAGAGCCGTTGAAGATGTCTTAAAACTGATTGAAGGGATTCGCGATAATCTCCGGAAGATTTACATTGAGTTACCATCCGGATTGGATAACGGCCGGTGTGGTGCCAGAGAGCCTCAAAACTTACTTGGATAACATTACATTCCTTTCCTTAAAAACGTATTCGAAGAACTTGAAACCGGCTGAAGAGCCTACATGGCGTACGCTAGTTCTGGAAAACGAGGAATTAAAGATCAGAAATATGTGGCTATCTGAGACTGGCGGGCGAGACAACATTTCGAAATTTGTCCATATAGAGATGTTCTACCCCACCGGCCAAGTTTCCCACCCACCAAGTAAATTGTGATTTACTATATTTTTGATGACTTCCTGGCAACTTCATTAACTAAAGTTTTCAGAAGACCTTCCTGATGGTATCAAGATGGACAGCTGTAAATATGGGCAGTGAACAGAAGGTTTGGTGCTGTAACTGTCTCTGTTTCTGTCAATCCTGCATCTGAGACTATGACAGTGACTGTACACAGGCACTATCTGATGCCTTTTGAAGCAAACTTCAGGGGCACATCATCAATGGTCGAATAACAGTGAACAGTAATTCTCAGGCTGAATTTCACTTGTGGTTGTGGTGTTAGGTGTTTACTTGGTGAGTGGGATAGGTCCCCTTGGCCAAGAAGACAACTTGGCCGGTGGGGTAGAACAGAGATATGGATATAGTCCTATCGAATGCAACTATGAATGCTACATTCCTAGTTTCCTCCCATTCACTACGCACTTGTTCTACGGTTTTTCGAGAGCTCCTTAACTCCGCAGAGGCCTTTCAAGAGTACAGTTGGCGCCAGAAATACCGGTTCCTGGCAGTGCATATAGGACCAGGGGAGAGTAGTTCGCATGCTGAGCGGTATAAAATTGTTATCACGAAGACCTACAGTCCCACAGCACTCACAGTAGTCTTGTATGCTATGCATGCATGTGGGGAGAAGATATCTTCGGACATCGATATAAATGGGCTACTCGAGCTTGCCGTGATATGTGAAGATTACCAATGTGCTATAGCCATGTTGCCCTGGTGTCGGGAGTCGATAGGTGGTTTGGTAGCTCGGGAGCCATGGCACCAAGGTTGGCTGTATATAGCGTGGGTTTTTGCTATCGAAGATATCTTTCAGATTTTGGCCAAGGACCTTGTTGGCCTTATTGCTGAAAACCACGGGCGGAAGGTTATTATAGACGGAGAAATACAGGAACTGAACGAACACATTCCTCAGAGGGCTATAGGTAAAGTTACATTGTTTTTTCAGACTTGTAACCCGAACTAACATAGAGATTGTACAGATTGGATCATCACACAAAGGAGCCAGGCCCAGGAAAGGATAATCTCAGCCTGTCAAAACTTCTATGACCGTTATAACAACTCCGTAAATTGGCAATGTCACGCATCCCAGGACTCTAGCCCCATCACCAATTTATGCACCCGGCTCATCAATGCGGAGCTATATTGGGGGTTCGGTCACATAGGAATGCTCGAGTCCGAAGTTATTACGATCCCAACCTCCATGTCGAGGATTACCAGAGCGTTAAGGGACATTGCAGAAAATGTCCGAATTGCTCGAGTTGCAGGCCTCAACCACTCTGCTTGCGCCGCTGCTATCGAGGACGTAGGGAGGGTAGTTCAGGCTGCTCTTGACAGCATTGGGCCACTTAAATCAGCCTCGTCTGGGCGAAGAAAACCAACGCTCTGCATTGAGTGGTGGCAGATTTTGAGTAAAGCATTCATGGAGGTACCTTGACCATGGCGTACGAGTAGCAGCGCACTCGACTAGAGAATGAGATGACAATCTACTGTAATAGAAGGTTTCATGTGCGGGAGAAGTTCAGAAGCAATACAGTATCATTAATTCAGTTATTTTATACGCAGAGAGGGTGGGAAGAAATTGGCCGGTTTTCGGTGTGGTCGAGCAAGATTTCCATTGCTCCCGTTCCCGGAGTTTTTCGTTGTTCGCAAGCATAGCTCGCAAAATTTATATAACGCTACTGGTAGTCTATGTATGTACATTCTCTCAAACCTTATAAGCTCACAACCCCTACGCGGTTGGTTTCCAAGCGTAGGTCCCCCCTCCCAGATACCACAAAACTTTGGGCATTTCACAAATCTAGGACTCCCAGATCTACACCATACCATAATATGCCAGCTTTATAAAGATGGTAGTGTGATCATGGAGCACCCCCAAACTTTCGCACACCCACATACCATTGAATAACCAGCTCTCTTGATCCCATATGATCCTTTTCTTTTCAGTTTCAAGTATACCGCGCCTTAGGGAGAAAAGAATAAGTAGGTAATTGTGTCATGATAGAATTACACTTCCTCTCTTTGAGAATTTACAACACACCAACATATAAAAAAGCCCCACCGTAAACCATTGTGATCCCCAATATAGAATGCGAAACGGCCAAAAACACAAAACAGAGCAAAAGAGGAGGTATGAAGAAGGTATACAACAAACAGCCTTAACACTAGAAAGAAACAGAAAAGAGAAAAGAAAGAAAAGAAAAGAAAATCCGCAAAGCTACTTGTCGGAAACTCTCTTTATGCCCAAAAAGTAATAACATCCCGATCTCCCCTTATCTCCAAAAACCCAGTGGAGTTTAAATTGGCCTTCCTTTCCACTCCCTATTTCCAACTCCCAACCCTCTTGTCTCCAACAGCCAGACCTTCCCTCCCAGCGCCCAGCAATGCCGGTAGTCCCGCCTGCGTCAGTGCACTAAGCCCTTGTACCCCAGCCGGATTCACAGTCATTCGCCTAGCAGCCGCTTTAATTCCCGTACTTCTCGGACTCAGGACAGTGGTTACAGATCCATTCTCTTTCTCACCTTTGGACGGTAACCTCTTTGTGTAGCTGGTTTTCCACATGCTTGCACCCTCAGGGCTGGTCTGGCTTGAGTTGCTTGGCGATCGCCGCTTGACTTGTCGTGAAGGCATGCCGCCGGCCATGCTCTTGCGTAGTGCGCCGCGGTGGATGGCGGGCTTGCTATCACGCCATTGTTCTTCCGCCATTTCGGCGTTGAGGCGGTTGGTGACCTGATCGGGATCGAAGGAGTGCAGGGGTGAGTTTTCTAGAGAGTTGTTCTGGGAATTTTCAGAGGGCTGGGGCTTCTTTGTACCGAGTGGTTCTAGCATTTTATTCCTTGGCCTGATTGGGGGTGCGCTGACTCCTTGGGGAACGGCAACGTACGCAGGCTCTGCTGGGGGTGAGTATGCGCGTCCCGCCGGCTGGAAAGATGGCTGAGGTGGCAGTAGTGCCATGTCCTCGTCTGATGCTGGAACGCCGGAAAAGTACGAGTCGTCGATAACGACACGTCGCTTACTGTCTTCCGAGACGGGGTCTTCGAGCTCTTCATTCCATCGCACACGCTTCTTCTCACCGACTTTCTTGCTGAACAGAACTCCTTTCCTTGGTGACTTGGCTTTTATAGGTCTGGGAGAGCGCATTGGAGATACAGGAGGAGGCATCGATAGGACATGATTAGTTTTGAATGGTGAATATCCCGCTCCATATCCAGTGTGCTTCTTTTTGGGGGATTTGATAGCCGATGGCTGATAGGCCTCTTGTGATACTAGTTCGCCTGAGGGCTTGATTATATGGGAAACCACGTCTCCGGCGCCTTTTTGTATGTCGAACAGTGACTTCCGTGCTTCCTCCAGCGCCTCAGCCCCCGAAATATCGGTATTCATGATCTTATAGATTGTTGCATATGTTTCGAAATGTGCTTTGGCGAGGGAATGCATAGACTTCGAGACATCAATATCGGCAATTGTTATTGCGTGTAATACATCTCTCTCTCCTGTCATCCTCAGAAGATTGGCCTCCGTGTTCAAAGCTGCAATATCACCCTCCGTCACTCCCTCAATTGTCTGAAGGCTGCGCATGCTGTTTTGCAGAGCCGTGTCAATAACTCTTTCCCAGCCGAGCCCAGCTACTCGTTGCTTAATCAGCTGTTCGTTGTTGGTTAATTCTCGCAAAACCTTATCTGCCTCTGACCGCATCTGGAATAGAATGACCGGAGGCTCTTCATGCTGTCGGCTCTCAAAAATTTGATCAAAGGCATCCAACCATGCAGTGACTAACGAAATACGGTGCTCAATCAACCGCAGGTTTAGCAGCAATGAAATCTTTTCGGCCCGAGCCTCCTTTGTTTGTTCGTATGATGCTTTCAATCGTCTCATTCCATCCTTCATTGACATGTCCTTCACTGCACGTTGTTTGTTGATCTTATCAATAGCCTCCTTTGTGGAATCCTTTAGTCGACTCTTGAGGGACTCAACCTCCTGCCGAAGGTCGTAGATAGCCTTGACATATTGGCTTACGTGCCTGTTCACGTTGATAATATTTCTGGAAACCTTAGTCTTGATATTCTTAGCTCGGTTTGCATATTTTAAAGTATTATGAGTTTCGTCGTAGTGCTGACTAGACGGACTGACGCAAACGATCATGACTGTCTTGCAGTTGCCTCCCAAAGAGAACTTGAGAAGCCGCGTAAGTTTGGAATCTCGGTACGGAACATGGTTACTGCTTCTGGGGTCGCACAGTGAATTGATACAATTTCCGAGTGCTATGGGTTGTCAGTTCAATGTGTAGATCAAAGACCAATAATCAACTCCTGAAAATACCTAGCAAAGATCGATTGATATTTGCTCCCTCGAGAAGTCGTTCCCCGCGGTTCTTAGTGACTGACGCTCTCTCACTTCCAGCAAGATCGATAATCGACAATGTAGACGCCATATGGTCCTCAGACACCCCCGCAGTCCTTGGTTTTTGGGTAACATTGATTTGAAGAACCGCATGCGAACGAGACGAAGTTGCGTTGGCCTCGGTTGGTGATTGAGTTCGGTTGGCATTGCCCATCACAATGATATCCATGACCTCCTCCACGGTTGCTGGTACACGTTGTGACAGACCTGACACTGATATATTCTGATTGTTGTCTTCTCGCAGTTGTAACCCAAGCTTGCTACCACCGGGGACCAACAGGTCACGAATTGTCTCGTTGTAAATCTCAAGGTACGAGAGAGTAAGGCTGACTTCCTTCTCGTCGTGCAGCGCCTCTATTCGCTCGAAAAGTTCTGCGCAGGTGAGGAATATTATGCCAGGATGTTGTGGATTTCCGCTACAAAAAAATATTAGCAGAGGTCCCTGCATGAAATCCCGAAATTCTGCCAACCTAATAGTATGCGTCTTTCCACATCCAGTGGCGCCGTAAGCAAACACTGTAGCATTGAATCCATCGAGCACACTGTCTAGCAGCGATTTGGTCGTCGCTTCATACACATCTTGCTGTGAACAAGTCTCGTCAAACACACGGTCAAAGCCAAAGCGCATGTCTTTGACCCGTTTTCCTTGGGGGAGGATCGTCTTTTGATACCGAGCCATTGGGTTTTCTTCTGCCGGATCGAAAATCCTAATCGTGTTAGAAACGTCAACAATAACTAATCGGGTGGCGGTTTGAGCTCACAACATCCGCTCATCTACTACTTTCACAACTCTGCGAACACCTTTGCCGCTGAGCGTAGGTTTGGGAGTATTAGCGAAGGATCCATCGCCGAAAAACCCGGTAGAGTCGTCTATTCGTGATCTGGATTATGTACAGTGTCAGTCTAGGCTATTGCTCAGGAGCGGTTCTTTGGGGCGATTGAATAAACGAACAATTGAGCCGCTTCGCGAATGCTGAACGGTCGAACACGAACTAAGAAAGTTAGTATTCATTCTTGGTCATATGCGGTGTACGAGAGCTCACCAACGACTGAGATTGATGAACTCGAAGACATATCCCGAGGCGTGAGTGTTGTCACAATACAATGAAACTAACTCGGAGAAACACAACAATGCAAAGTTGGGTCGATCGAAACTAAGGTGACTCCACGACGGCTGTGAGGGGTGATTTCCAGTTTCGTTGAAGGTGCCCGATCAAGGAGGGGTTCGCAATGGTCGTAGATTGCAGCGTCGTAAGCTGTTGTCAATTAGTAGAAGCGTCGGGGATGGGGTGTCGAGGAAAGGGAGGATTAGATGTTGGCCAGAGAAATAAGAAGGTTTTTTGGTGTTTCAGTGTTTGTTGTCAACTCGGCTAGCTCCAGGGACCTGTTGCTGTAGCAACCTGCACGACTGACGTGTTAACGGAAACTGCCATTAGCCGCATTTTTACAGCAGTGCTCAAAATAATCAAGAACCTCACCAAAAGCCTCATCATGGCAAAGCTGCCTTACCCTGGAGGTATGAATAAGAGAATTTGTGGAAAGATCGTGACAAAGAACACATTTCGTACCTGTTGAAGTGTCATATAACGATCACATATAATTCGACACACAAAGAACGTGAAACATCAACCTGAAACACAAAGATCCAAGGGAAGAACAGTCAAATTCTCACTACAAGTACAGACAACAACCATAGCCTTCATTATCACCAAAAATCTACTCCACCTACTTCAATCGTCTTTGAATTTAACTAGGAACTTCTATCTCAGCTGTCACACCAACCCTGAACTGCAGCTTCAGGGGACACGTGGGAAATTCGAAAGCTGCACCGTTGCAATTCGGCTAAGTTCTGATTCATGATATCTGACGGACGGCTCAATTCCAAGGAACTTCTTTTCAATTCCAAATCCATTTAATGTTACCGTACATTTACAGAGAGTAACCTTCGAGACAGTGGGACAATTACAGCAGCTATAGTTACGAACAGACAACGATACAGGAGAGCCAGAGATATCGTTTGTCGGAAACTTGGGAGCGTCCTGCCTAGCGTTGACTAGACTGATTATCCTTTCCGTCCTTCTGGAGGTGACCTTTGTGACTATCTCCCTCTCCGGTATCTATACTTTGCTCGAGGAATATCCTTTTATGCCGAGGATTCAGTTCCGTGCTATTCTGGAGTACTATATACAGTTGTTGAGAATCTAGTGATGGCAGGGCTTCTACCAGTTCGAGCTGTACCTCGCCGAAAAAAGAGTCGTGGAGGACGAAAGTACCTGAGCTCGTACACCAGCCGCTTTCTTTTCGCTAACGGTTCTCCGCGCGAGCTTGCGAGCAAGGAGAGAAAAGTCCGGGCACGAGAGGAGAAGTACCCTCCTCTTTCTATATTTCTCGTTTAGGAGTAGTACTTAAGATGGATCGCTTTATGAACCTCCTTTGGAGATAAAGACAGGCGTCTGCGTGCGGCTCTCTTTGTGGCTTGGAATCGCTTGTGATTGTACCATCCAATCCCAACCACCAACCACTATGGTTGGCTTTAATGAGAGCACATTGACGGCTCTCTTGAGTCACTTCAGAAGGTAATCAATTCGGGTATATCAAGGTTAAGTTGTTTTAAAGGGCAGGAAAGGAGGAATAATATTAATATTGTAACAAACCCTTAACCCCAAGCCCTAACTAACAGCATCTTTCATTACAGCAAACCTCCGGATCCATTCTTCGTTACTAAGGATCGTAATTCGCCTCCACCGATCCGTACTCTTTCCCATCAAACATCAGCCTAAACTTCAACTGAGGGCCCTGCGCAATGATTTCTATCTTAAACCTCGCTGCTCACAGGCATATGTCAGAATAAGTACAACATTTGCTTTCCTGCCATGACACATACCTATGAAGTAGTAACTGCCGCCCCGCCTGGTTCGAGCTCGCAAGAATTTAGTCGTCGGCACAGAAGACAGATCTGCTCTTAGGAGGCAAATATTATAGACAGCTGCAATTGTAGAGAAAAGTTAACAATTATACAAAGGATGACTGAGAAAGGGGGAGACTTACAGTCCTCCTGATATTGCCTAGGAGCATCATCCTCATCGCAGGCAGCTAAATGAGCACCAAAAACCCGAGAGTCACCCGGCTTGAAGGTGCGGCTGCATTCGATAGCAGCTCTTTTGGGTTCTGTAGCACTAAGTTTATCACCCTGAACGTAAGGTGTTAGCACGTTTCCCAGCGCACTCTTGTAGGGCGAACTTTTTCGAGGAGCCATTTCATTTGCCCTGCAGACCAAAATCAGTTAGTTGAGGACATTAGCCATACATTGAGATTTGGCCAACTTACCACGCGCCATTCTTTGAAGGGTGAGATCGTCGGTGTAGGCTTCTTCTTCGTCGTGTATACAAGGATCGTATGGTTGCGAAACTGGCGTGCCGTAATGCCGACGGCACATTCGCAACTGCACAAGATGGTTTCCATCGGCTTCCATACCTCTCGCAACTGCTCCTCGGGCCACAGATGACCAGCTTATCGTGTCAGAGATAAATAGTGACAGAGAAGGAGGATATGTGAGTCGACATACGGGAATGGTGGCTGTCGAGTCTCAATTCCCTGAGCGTTGGAGAACTCTTGGACTTTTTTGAACATATACTCCGAACTTCCAAAACCTCCTACAAGCAAAATGTACTATTTGAGGTCAGGACTCTATTCTCACATATATATTAGAATGCCTACCTTTACTGTCCCGCCGTTAGCAGTGACAGCATCCACCTGTTCCTCGATGAGCTCCAGAGTTCTGTTGACATGCGGATCAAACATCTCGCGCAAATCATTAACGGTGACCAAGATTTCGCCATCCTCAATTTGTCGGGATGGGTCGTCATCGATCCCCAACTCCCGCGGAAGGGTCAATCTAATGCCCTGCGGACTAGTACCGGTGAATGCCGTCTTGAGCGCCTCAAATTCATTCATAATCTTGCTGCCAGACATGAGCTTTTCTTTCTTAATTCGGCTGTAGTCTCTGACACCAAGTTTCTCTTTCAACCACTCCTTGAAACTACGATCTATGAAAGTAGAACCGCACTTGTCACCTTTGAAAATTAGAAGATCTGCACAATAGGAAAATAAGGGTCTGTAAATTCGGTACCTGTTCCTACAGCTGCTTCCTCTACTTGAAAGTGTGGCGACACTGAGCAGACTCTGTACGAGATAATATCAACTAAACAATTAGAAAGGCATACAAATGGATAGGGGAGCAAGGTCGTTTATACCTGTTCCTCCGCCTGCGTCGCAGAGCACAAAGTGATCTCCGATCTATTAGAAGGCATTAGCACTAACTACGTATACGTTCCGGTGCCGTGGAATCGCCAACCTGGATATCATTTGATTTATCTCTACCCGCCTCTTCCGCCTTGAGCGCTTTTAGAGCATAAATCGCTGCCGCCTCCGGCTCTGCGATCATCGAAACCTGGAATTCATATGACCCAAAGCCAGCTCCCATTATAGCTTTGAAGGTTAGATCCTTAGCTCTGTCACTCCATACCGCGGGAACTGTGACCACAACTTCGAATGTCATAGTTCTCAACAACGATGATGTAAATTGTTGTTCGAGAACCTTGACCACGTGGTTATTAACGCCCTTTAGATAATCGGTAATCATATCAACTGGCCGTTTCCCTGGATAAGAAGGCGGATTATCGTCGTCTTCTTCGCTCTCTAGATCCAGACTCTCCATGCCACCTTGAAGAAAGCGCCACAAATGCAGTTCATGTCGCAGATTTGCTTCGTCAAGTCGCAGCTTCAGCCAAACATGGCGTGGTACGTTTGGGGGGATCATGCCTCCCCAGAGCTTAGTTTCACCGTCTTGGAAGTTGCCATATGCAATTTGACTAGGGACTTTCTCTTTAGTCGCATTACCACTGGTGCCTGGCCAGTTGTGGACGAGTTGGATGGAATTCACGTCGTCAGAGTTCATGCTACTATCGCAGAATGCCACGCCTACGGGATGTCAGCGACCGATGATATCAAGGAGAAGCAGTTTACCAGTGTAAGTTGTGCCAAAGTCGAGTCCTATGACTAGACGTCTCTTTGAGCTTTCGTTTACTGCCATGGTTCCCGAGTGATGCCGCATATCGGTGAGGCAAAGTGGTGATGATACAGCAACTTGCCCTGATTTTAAAGCCTCGAATGACTGGATTCTTCATACCCGCCCTCAACCCACCGGGAAGTTGTTAAGCAGGGTGGAAACAGTAACAGATACCCTGTTACGGAGGTTAGAAACTTGGTATAAGTCGCATAGAGGTGGCACACGACCGCACATATCGCCCGAGAATGCCGTGGCTCCAATCACATCGATGTTTTCGGTTCTTCTTTGGTTTCAGGTGGGGGTTGCAATGGCTTGTTCATTATTTCCGTAATAAAGATCGTGATCATGATCCTGCTGACCCAGATGATGAAACACTCCCTTGAAAGTCGCACGGTGACGCGGAGGCCAGAACAGAAAAGAATCTCTTCGAAGCTGCAAAAGTGGGGAAAGATAGATTCTGTACCACATTCCAACGAGTGGGGTAGAGATCGATTGGGCAGGAGAACGAGAGGCCGTCTTGACCGGTCTCCAGAACTAGAGAAGCGACGATAAGTACTTTATGCCAAAGGCTGCAAGTTGCCGTACACGATATGATGATAACAAACGGTTAATTTAGATTCTTTACGAGTTGACAAAAGGGGCAAGCTGTTCCTATTTCCGATCGCGATTTCATGATTCATACTTTTGAAGCGCCACTCTGCTGCATCGACACCATAAGATACTTGATTAATAGCGCTTACATTCCAAAGTTTATATCCCAAATCCTAGCGGCGAATATAGGCGCCGCCGATAGTTCTATTTTTAGCGATTATCGGGAACTGACTTCGACCCAGGCGTCATTCCATCTGGTTCTGGCAATTGTTATATTCTCTCAACCTCTGATCACGGTCTATGATGCTCCGATGATTGTCCCCTCACACCACCCCATGTGCCATCGACACACCACTAGTTTCGCATGAAAAAAATAACATACATACTCATACACTGTACGTATATGGAAGGGTAGTTGTTGCAAGGAGTCTCTACCATTTCAATTTCATGACAGCCACCAACTTCACTGCTGGGGAAGCCGTATCCCATGGGTACCCATCCCGACTGCCATGCTCAAAAGGGGCTCTAATGTATTGTCTAGTTTTTCGGTTACAATGAACACAATGACAGAAGAACCGACCTCTGGAGGGCAAGAACATCAGTATGAATCGCGTCATTCAGACAATATGGATGTGGATGGTGGTGGTGGACACCACCTACATAGAGGGGACAATGGTGACGCTTTAGATTCTGTGAGTCTTTCTTCTGCGAGCAGACCAAAGGGCTCACAAGAACTACAGGTATATCAGCAACAGCAACGAGAGCCTGTAAAGGTTGACAAGAACCATTATTCTCAACAAGGGGATCAACAACAAGAGCCTGTGCAGGCTGAGAGCAATTATTCTGTTCAACAAGGAGGTCAACAACAGCAACGAGAAACTGTGCAGGCCGGAAATGACCATTGTGTTCAACAAGGAGATCAACAGCAAAGAGAGCATGTGCAGGCTGAGAGGAACCATTGTATTCAAGGATATCAGCAACAACAACGAGAGTCTGTACAGGCTGGAAGGGATCTTGATGTTCAACAAGGGACATCTCAGGAAGCTAAGCAAGATCATCCACCTCAAAAACCATCCAAAGAAAGCTCAAAACAAATCTCCCCCAGCGAGAACGAAGTATCAGCAAGTTCCAGTACACGAAACTCTTCGCAAGGCCAGTCCAGGTCCCAGCCAGAGCCGCCTACAAAAAAACCTGACAGTAATCGCGAAAATACTGGGCAAGGACAAATAATTTACATCAATGGGAAAATGGAGGTAATCAAGTCATCAGACGGGAGGTTGTTCACCGAGGAGCAGTTGCGCTACCATGAGTATTACTGTACGGTCGGTAGCTCTAACCCCCAGTAAAGACAGTCTTCGAGTTTATCGCCTTCTGACCATCTATAACAGCTCATCGAAAACAAATTCGTTAAAAAGGACCAATTCAATAAGCTCGATCGCGACTATCAAACGCTCGATCGCAACTACCAAACGCTCGATCGCGACTACCAAACGCTCGATCGCGACTACCAAATGCTCGAGCGCCGCTACAAACAGGAAAAGGAATTACTTTACTCACTCCAAAAAGATGTGCTCTCTCGCGTCGATCGCTACCAGCCAAAATCAGACACCGAAATCCAGAAAGAGTTCAACGACGCCAAGCTGGCGGTTCTTGGCTTTTCAAAAAGTCTTGGGTCGGATGCCGTGCCTGAAGCACTGCAGCAGTATCTGAGCGGACTGGCGTTGAGTGAAGATATGAACGATAAAGTGTGGGGATTAAACAAAAGGTGGAATGCAAAGCTGTTGGTAGAATCAGTCATCTGGAAGACACTTTATCGAGGCTTTCTCAAAGATCCGTTTAGAATTTACGGACCTTCAGATGATTACATGGTTACTTGGAGAGAACTATTTGAGGAAGGTATGCTCAAAGGAACACCATCCAGTTCACGGTATCATTGAAGTTTACTAACTCCGAGTCATTGCCAGGGCAAGATAAGGATTTCTACCCAACCCCTAGCGAGTTATCTGAACAATGGCGAATAATCACTGCTAAGTCGCTAGATGCACTCTGCCACAGAGATTCGAAGCTGAGCAACGACGTTGCCATTGGAATGAAACGCTTTCTGGAGCAAAGTCTGGGTCCAATTGGGTATCAGCCTGAACAGCATAAAGATGAACTGAACCACATCATCACATCAGCGCGGAAACTTGCAAAAACGTTGAGTACGCAAAAGGCCCGTCTACGGCTGTTCCTGCCCGCAATTGGGGAGCATTATTCGACGAAGAAGGTCTATGATCACAAGTTGGAGCCGGCGAACAAGTATGGCGACGAGTTGGAGAGAGGAGAGGTATTGTTCGTGGTTGCGCCCGGGCTGAGGAAATGGGGAGATGGGAATGGATGCTCTTTGGGGACTGTTAAGGATGTGATTGCAGCGAAGGTGTTAATTAGTGAGTGAGATGGGATGCCGTTGTCTGTTGATGGAGTCTGTTGTCCACTTTTTTGTCGTTCTATATAGCATATCGGAAGTTCCATGATTTCACAGTACACAATGGTGCCGCTTTATCTTTTAGTTGTTTTCGCTGTGGCACAGGCTTCTCAGGGGTGAATTTACCTGGTGCATCTCCTTTAACATCATAGCATACCACTCACGGTGTCCCAAGAGGTGCCAAAAGTAAGTACCCCGGTATAGTTATCTCGTCACATGAACAACACTAGGATTATCCGTCTGGCGCTTACGGGAAGCGAGGACACGGTACCGCAACAGACTGTTACGCGAAGCTTCTCGAGCCCTTAAAAGCTTGGCTATGGGATCTGTTTTGTTTGTTTTAATCATACTGTATTCACTCTATCTAGAGTATGACAGACCCCTTATCCCCTCCAGGTGGCGGAGCTCCCCTCGTCCCCTCTAACAAAGGAAAAGAGAAAGATTGACCACTTCCACGAACCCCATAATGAAAAGGAAAAGTAAGAGAGAGAAACCACCGCCCTCCGTTCTGCACCTCCACCCCCACTTCCCCTTCGACCCCTTCTCACTTCGGCGGGAATTTCCCAACGTCCGTTGCTGCCAGGAAGTCCATCACCGCCTGTTCCATGGAAAACAGCTCAGAAATTTGCACGTGCCGACATCTGCCCGCTTTCCAGCCTGTTGCCTTCCCCACCGTTTCCAGAGCACTTTCTGCTCGTCATTCCACCGGCTGCAGTGGCGGAAGAGGTGTTCCCGCGTCTGGGTTGCCCTGCCTCCGCACCACCAGCATTTGTCATTGTCTCGGTGCCCGAATCGCTTTAAGTACGTGCCTACTGGTGCATGCCCATACTTTAGTCGGTAGAACCTCGCGGCCAGCGACGGCTATGCGATCTTAGGCAGTATGAAATTCTGTTTCCTAAATTTTAACTCCCAAGGTACCACGGAGATCCGTGGTCTTAAGGAACCCGGGCCCCGAAACCAGAGTCCGGGCGAGGGAAGAGTGGAATTCCGCGCAAATTATAGTAATGCGGATCGGACCATCTAATGTGCGGAGAAGAAGAAAGCTCACATTACACTACAGTGCGCATGGTAGAGTCGGTATATGAGGTCAGCGTCGGCGGGTTTGCTTGGCAGCTTCCGCTCCCGAATTTTGCACTCCGCCTTCTTGTTCGTTGCGAGATTTATGGGACCAACTCGGAACCGGAGTAGATGAACCCCCAACTGCTTGATGTGTTGTCTTCACTGAACACAGCCATCCTGTCTGGGCCGTTGGAACACGAACGAGTGGGTCCTCGTAAAAATACATTACGCCGAAACTAGTGCCGCGTCATGACCCAAGGCTCCAAAACTGGCAAAGGTAAGGGCTTAGGAACCCACAGGAATATCAAGTGCTGCAAAGTTTTTTTTGATGCAGGTACATATTAGTCGGCTCCATATTAATGTTTAAGTAGAGTATTAAGTAGTCACGTTGGTCTCAAATCTTAGAGAGTTGTGTAGTATCCAATGGGGCAATTTCGGGCGGTGCTATGTAGGCAAGACAATCCATACATGTACTCAGGTACAAGGGTATGTCGGGCGCGGTGATACAGGGCAAAAGAGCGCCCGACTTTTGAACCCCATACAACAAGAAATGCCAAGATCCACGTCTTTCACTATAAAACGAATATTTTTATGAGAAAACTTCATAGAAGCATCTCTAATGACCTATTATCACTCTTTTCTCTTTCAAAAATTCTCTCTATTGTTGTGGTGGCAGTGTAGAATTTCTGCATTTTATGAGGCGCGCCCGACTTTTGGCACCCTCCGAGTACATTTTAGAAGGGCTTGGTTGCGTCGATTATGCTTTCTCATTTCTCTAGCAATTCAAACGCGTAGGCCACATAGATGTCCTGCTCGATAAAATTCGGGTTGGAAGGAAATTCGTATATATTGAAATTCGAATTTGCCCTAAAGAACTCCCAGCCATTTTTTGCTTGATCCAACCCAATTCCCATCCCAACCAACGAACAGAAAAACACCATAACATAAGGCACCAAAGTTTAACGATAACCTATTCGACTTTGTCAGCGAATGCCGCGGAGAAGATAGAAAAACGGGGGACAAACGCCAGTATTGTTCGGTGTTGAGACGTTTCCAGGTGTGTCTTCTGCCTGCAGTGGTCTTGTTGTAGCGATGTCCCTTGTTGAGACCGCGAGACTTCTTGCCGGTTGCAGTAAGACCGCGGCATTCGCGGTGCTTGTGGACCGGCTTGACGATCCAGTTGATTCTGGCGTCGCGGCGGATGGCTTTGTGCTGGGGTCGACGAGGATGACCTCAAAGTACTTGTAGGTAGCATCCTGGTTGATCCAGTAAGAGTCTATTTCACGACTCCATTAGCATCTTATTCCCGCCAATTCCTTCCAATTCCATCTCTACAAGTAGAAAAACTGACTCAACACTCTCAAGTTGGAACATCGTCGTCCAACACGCTCTTCGGCAGTGGCCCGGAGAGATCTCTGGTACTTGAGCTGGTTGACACCCTGGTTGGTGGGCTTTCCGTAAGTGGCACCCTTGGGGACGGGCTTCTTGCGGTTTCCACGACGGACACGGATACGGTAGATAACGTAGCCCTGCTTGGCCTTGTATCCGAGACGACGAGCCTTGTCGGGGCGCGAAGGACGCGAAGCACGGTGGATCACATTGAGGGCGCGGTATTCCCAGCAGCGGACACGGAGCAAGAACCGAAGGATGTCGGATTGCTTCTTCTTCTGGATTTCTTCGACGTACTTGAGGGCTCCCATCTGTACGGTATAAAGTCAATTTTTCGTTCGTTTCAGAAGTTTCGCGATTCGGGATTTCGGGGGCAGCGTAGAAAGTCGAGGGAGGACCGTTTCGTAATAAAGACGTACCTTGGCAGTCTGCTCCGGGATTTGCTGGTTGTCGTGGGCGGAGTCGTTGGGCGTATAGGTTGATGAGATCCGAAATCGCCAAACTCGTCTCCAGTGTTCTCCAATTTGTGTGGGTGACGGTGTTAGGGCACGCCCTGTTATGTAGCCACATAATGGCTTGGCATAAATTTGAGCCGCACAGCGACCAAAGCTACCCAGAGAGGTAGTGATAGATGCTCTATCCACATAGTTGATCTATCTTGACAACTCCTGTGTGGTGCTCTCTGCGCAACTCTTCTGAAAATTGATTGGGATCATGCACTTGGTGAATCAGCCACATGGCAAAGCGGTCGGCGACAGCATATCGGTTGTGGTTAGTTATATAGAGCCGTACGTACGCCGTACGCTGGCTGAAACTGAAACTTTTTAGTATAGAAAGCGAAAAAGGATCAGCTCCCTTTGTCTCGCCCTTGTTTAGAGCTCCCAAAATATTTTAACTACCAAGCTCTCCCTCATTGTCACCTTCAGCAACAGCGTCGTTATGATAGTTACAGGTGCAGGATGGATGCACGGCAGGTACGTATTGTTCATTCTCCCGGTCGGGTCAATGAAACTCCGTCCATGCCTGCGCTAATCATCAATATCGATAAGTGTCATCTCTTCCTCACATCCAAGGTTGCCCGCTACTATCGATAGCTCTACGTGACGTGTGAGGGCCAGCGGCATCATCATCCTTCATTCATATATCCCCCCCCCCCCCAAATCGCCGTCGCTCCGGTACTGGCCATGCAGAACCATCCTACACCACCTGCCATCTTGTCACCTCCAACTCCAGACACCCCTAAACCTTCACCAACGGCATCGTTGCATCGCGCATTTGCTCAATCACATTCATCGCTCCAGTCTTCGCTGCGTCAAAGTACGCCTCCGAGCCCATACCCACTACACCCTCAGTCTCAACAGAGCCAGCAACAATACCCTCACCCGCCCCTGGCATCACAAAGTCACTCAGTTCCGCCGTCGCCTGGACAGCTTAGCCCACCGACCACCGTCAGCGCGTCTTTAAAGCTATCTCACGACCACAAGCGACCCCGAGCTTGCGAGTCATGTCGCTCTCTTAAAGTCAAATGTGAGCTAAGCGATAAAGCCGGTCCTTCATGCCGGCGATGCGCCAAGGCTAATCGAGAATGTATCTTCACGGCCCCCATACGGAAACGGCAGAAGAAGGCCGATTCTAAGGTTGCAGAGTTGGAATCCAAGATTGACGCGTTGACTGCCCGTCTCAATGCTACAAGACAGGGGAAAGCTCATCATAGTGATGAGGATGACGACGAGGATGAGGATATGGAAACTGCGTCTAGTAGTGAGCATCACGCTCGTTCCCCGGATGGCCTTAGGCATCAGAATAAATTTCAGAGGGTTAGTGGCAGTAGCGGCTACGACGACGAGAAAAATCTGGATCGACGGGAATTTCAGGATGATATGCAGCAATTCTTACCCCATGGTACCAAAATCGCAATACCGAGCGGGGATAACCCTACCCTACCGTACCTCCAATACATCGATGTGATTGATCAACAACTACTGAGTTTGGATATGGCCACGGAGTTGTTTGACTTATTCAAGGAGCAGATTGCTCCTCATTTCCCGGCTATTGTGGTCCCTCCTGAAGCTACAGCTTCAGAGATTCGAAGAACGAAACCTACCCTTTTTTTGGCTATTCTCGCCGCATCAAGTGGAAGATCCCATCCGGACCTCCGCAGAGCATTGCAGAAGGAAACAGCCAAGGCATATGCTGACCGGATTATGGTCAAGTCAGAAAAGTCGTTAGAGTTAGTCCAAGCGCTACTCCTGACCTCCATTTATTACTACCCGCCTGATGTCTACGAGGAGCTTTCGTTTTACATTATTATCCATATGGCCGCTTCCATGGCATTAGATTTGGGGCTGGGCAGGAAACCAAATTATAATTTTAAGGCCTTACAAATAAGGGAACCTATCCCTCCTACCGCTAACTTTGGGCATCCACTTGGGAAGAACTTCGACGTCACGGAATCATTTAACGAATTATCGACGAAAGAAAAGGAACTGCCTCCAGGCATTCACGGTGGCCCGGGATTGCCGTTTAGTGTGAATGGTCCGCGCCCTCCACAGTGGCCAAGGCCCAAAAATCCCTTCCCGGATCCGACAACAATCGAATCACGACGGACGTTTCTGGGCTGCTTCTGGGCCTGCTCCAATGTTGCGATTGCCCTTCGGCGACCAAATATGCTGAAATTTACAAGTTTCATGAGGGAGTCAGTAGAGATTTTGGAGACAAGTCCTCTGGCTGCACCATCGGACAAAGAATTTTGTCAGTGGATTAAGCTACAACTAATAGCTGACGAATTGGCGGTGAAATTTGAGCTTGACGATCCCAGTTCAGATATTTCCATCGAGGATCCCCGAATGCAACTAGCCATTAGGGGGTTTGCCAGACGTCTTCAGGAATGGAGGCAGACGGTTGATCCTGCAGTTTTAACCAGTAAGTCCTAATTCCACTCCATCGATCCGGAAATTTAACAATATCACAGAGTCCTTGGAACTTAATTACTACTTACTCACGATCTATGCCCACGAGATTGCATTACATGTAGACCACAATATTGAAGACTTTCGACCTCCGTTCGTGGAACGCCTTGTCCGAGAACCAATGCTAAAACACAATGCTCCGATTGCATCCTACCACCTCAGCTCCATCTCTGCCTGCGTTGGCGCCTCCCAACACCTAGTGGATACCTTCTGCACGTACTCAATCGAAGACCTCTCCTGCATTCCCATCATCATGTATGTCCGCTGCGGCTACGCATGTATGATACTCATTAAGGTCTCCGCTACCGCCGCAACCCCTGGAAATGAGCTGAGCAAAGCCATCGACAAGAACGAACTGCGAGTCGAAGAATATGTCAACCGCGCACTTAAACTCCTTGCCTATGCTGCAAAGGGGGATCGGAATCGAACAGCGGCAAAGTTCGCCATGATCCTGATCATGCTGCGAAGTTGGTATCTAAGGCACTTGGCAGACTTGGAAACTCGCGAGCAGCAACAGGACGATGACACCCCGATGCTTTCGACGGAGATTCCATCTACGCCACAGGAATCACAGAAGGCTGAGGTCCCGCCAACTCCCCTTCATCTCCTCGCTGAACAGGCTACGTATCAGCAGCCGCTGCAACAGGAGTACACCGCTGACATGGGGTTCCATGGGTATCTCCCCACAGATGTTGTTGACGCCATGGGGTTTGTCGAGTTCCAGGCGGGCGATGTTGGGTTGGGGTTTGGAGGCGCAGGGGGAGAAGCATTTACGGATGATAGCTTTTGGGGGATGATGGGGCCGGGCGTTGGGTGGCCAGGAGTGGGAGAGGGGTGGGGAGGATACTAGTGTGTGGGATGGCGGTGGGAATAATGATGGTTTTGGTTTTGGTTTTTGTACATCTTTGGCGTTGGTGGATACCTATATGTATACTCTGCTAAGTCTTATTGTTCATAGTCATATGGGCGGCTGGTATCATAGCGTGCGAATATTAGAGCAAATAAATGAGAACCCATGAATCAGCAATTATTAAGAGATAGCCTGTTTTGCTGGAAGACATGTTGCCGCGGCTGTCGCTTATTACGCTTCTTGCGCTTCTCGTCGACACATACATTCTGTGCGGTTCAACGTCTGATCACTACACATGCATATGTTCCGTCCCATAGACGAACCCCCCAGTTTGCGAACTGGAGAGAAAATATTTTTGAACGATTCGCAAATTGGAACCAATTGATATGTCAAGTCCTTTCGTTTGAGTCACGGCAGCAAATAGATGAAGCTTTGAGACGCCCATGTGATCTTAGAACCCCCAAATCTTTTTAAGGAATGACGCTCCACTTATCTACCAGATATTCGAGTTCCAGGTTCACATCAAGACCGATGAGCCCTCGTAGTAACCGTAGCTGTTAGGTTGGCAAGGCGGGACTGATTTCCCTGCCACTAAATTGTTCGCCGGATTCAAGATCGATTTCATTCATTCATGTTCCGAGGAAGTTATGGTTTCAGAATTGGGCAATTTTCGTGCCTGCAAGTGATGGAAGGTGTGAGGGAAATGGTCGAGGTGTGTCAATAGAGGGTATGCAGATGTTTATGCAGGATGTCCACAGCTAGGATTAGCGGCCAGTTTTGGATCTGTGGTTGGAAGGAGGAGAAGAGGAGCGGTTGATATAAGAAGGAAGGATAGAAGCCTTTTGTGATTCAAGAACAAAGAAAATGGGATTGAGGGTTAAAACCCCTAGAAATTGAACCGAGTGACATCATATACATTCGCCATATATAAACGAATAAAAATCACCAGCACTATTACTATTAATATCATGTCGCTAAATACAAACTGCACATCGCCTTTTTTGCTACCCCTCAAGATTGCCATCTAGATTGGTCGGAACACTACCGTTACTCATCCAACGTTCCCCGCCATCGCCAACCATACAACCTGGTGCTAACACCGCGAGCTCGCCAACGTCAGAGATATACAAACCACCCCAACTACACTGGTTTCTGGGAATAAACCTAATAAAGGAGGTAGAATTGGCTGGCACCGGCCCTTGTCCTCCCTCGCCGAGCTTGAGCACCTTTGGGCCGTTCCAATTTTCGTCACCACTGAAACCCCGCTCATAGAAAAATATTGTTTTGGAATCATTGTTATAGCATTAAATAGCTTCGGCGTTGATATCCGAGAAGTGGGCTGATGGAACGGATGAGCAGTTGTGTACGGGTCGGAAGGTTTGACTGCTCTCATGACCAAGTTCTTCGGGTGTTTTTTGTTTTTTGTTTAATTCATATTGTATTCACCCCCCCTAGGGGGGGGGTGCCCAGTGTCGTTACCTAACCGGCCGTCCACGGCGTGGACATGACAAAATTTTAACCTTTTCCCCGGTACTTCTCCAGTGTGACCGTCAGGTGTCCCTTCTTGCCTCTTGAAACAAAGTCGTACCGCTACACTAAAACACCAGTTCCAAACCAAAGCCGGGCACTAAGGCCACTGCACCTCAATTCTTCCCTCCGTCCCAGTCGCTTACTCCTTCCCCCCATTTAGTTCTTCGGGTACGTTGGGCTTGTGAGTAGATAGGACCAGGAAAGAAGGGTAGGAATTCAACACGCACGTATCCAGAACATATCTAAATCTTCCGAGTACTTTCCTGAGAATAAGTTAGCGCGTTGGATTATTTTAGTGCCAGGAAGAGTGCCAGACTGCACATGGATTTCACTCACCACTGATGCCGTACTCATTCGAAACACCATCCGTGGCTACATAAGGAACCAGCAGATTGTCTGAGGCACGTTCATAGTAAAGTCGAAGGCCGTGACTGTTCCCGATGTTGTGGACGGAAATTGGCGATCCTTCAGCTGCCAATGCCGAATTGGAAAGTGCTATTCTGGATCCATCGGGGTGGATTGAATTTGTTTGAATGTACTAACTGATGTATGAGTTTATCTTTTCCTTGGTAAAACAGGACGAAAGTGTCTCGGAATCCTGGTTTCTGTTTTTTCCTCAACAAAGCCCCGCTCAGCTGGGATCCGTTTGCTGCTCCAAATTTTTCAGCTTGCCCTAGATTACCCGCCTTCCAGGAGGTACCGTTGTTTACATGGTCAACCAGTTCGTTGTCTTTGTTTAGGAAGCAAACGGTTATCTAACAGTCCATGGGTATGTCAATATTGCTCCGAACACTCTGAAGGCAAAGGATCATACCTACCGTAAACTCGGGACTCGCCCACACTGGCCTCTTGTCGTAATCATATGGGTAAAACATTGCAGCGATAGGTGACCCAGGCTTGCCTTCGACTAAGGAGAGTGGTTTATCTAGCCACTTGGTGCCATCGTATATTTGCTCTTGGATATGGTTGTCATGACTTTGGAAATAAACTCTCAGCTGATAACCAGCTGTTGTGCTGTTTCCGAGCGATAAAGTTGCAATGCCGGAGTCTGGCCGAATTCCAGTAAAGTGAATTTGTTTCGAGGAAGCCAGATTGTCGTCATGTTTTCTCTTGACTCCGACAACGACTGCGCGATGGTGATGATAGAAACGAATACACCCGCAGTGAAGTACCAACGGTACTTCCAGGCCATAAAGGTTTCCCAATACCCACGAAGGCCTGAAGCTCGTGATGGTTCAATTGGTGTAGGATAGATTGCCTCTTTCTCCGGATCCTGTTTTCCCGGTATTGTATAAATCGCCTCTTTCTCCACTTCGGATCCTACGAAGGCCTCTTTCTCCATTTGGACAACTTCTTTTCCCTCCTCAATGACCACTCCCTCGTTATAGCCCTCCAAAGCAACCATATCTTGCGTATCCGGCCGAACAACAATAATTGCGGACAACTCGTCGTAAGCTGTCCCCATAAGCTTAAGGGAATTCTGAGCCTCCGGCATCTCTAAATTTGATTTATCGAAGCCGGATGAAAATAAGAACGAGAGCCTTTGAAGCTTGGGTGAGACCCACGTTAGAATGAAAGTCCTAGGAATCTACTGGTACCGGTGGCAAATAATCCATAAAGTTCAGCCCTCGGGCACTCGAAGTCGCGCGCAGTTAGGCAAATCTAGGGATGATAAAATCAAGCAATATATGTTTCGCATGCTCTGCGCGTTTCTTCACTCTATACATAGTAAAGCCACATCGATCGATTGAGCCACCTGCAGGTAAAGAAATTATTTGACTAGGCCACCGTTTTTCCAGCCGCATTGATTTTGCCTTCAGCTTTTCTTTTGCATATCAATTCCATCCGCTTCGGAGATGAGCTGGTCTGGTCCCAATAAATCGCCATTTTAATCATATTGCATTCGACCACTTGTCGCCATGGTATAGAATACATCCACTTTTCCCAGGTACTTTAGAAACTAGACAATTCAAGCAAAAAGGCCAAACCCTCGTACAGTCTCGGACCACTACTGGCGTAACGACCAGTAATTATAAGCAGTTCGAGACTACCTCCTACAACCAGTATTACTTTCGTAAATCATTCAGCGATTCTACGCTCTTAATGATGGCCTAAGCCTCCGTAATCTCCCTTTACTCGTAGGGCTGATGTTTCGGCTTCCGCCTCGGGGTGACAGATAGCTGGTATACGAAATGCTCTTTCTAGATCTCGACTGAGAGCAAGTTCCAAAAGCTGATTGACCGAACTTCAGCGGAAACCCAGTAGTTAGCCCGATGGAAGTTGGAATAATACCATCAGGGTGGTACATAGACATCAAGGTGTTTAGCATCAAGGTGTTTAGCATCCTCTTCGTTAGACCAGCCGTTTGAAACAAGCCCTCTTAGCCATCATAATGCAAGTTCTTCGGGAGCCTCCAGATGTCCCCTTCCGTTTATTCCATTGTTCTTGATTACCCTCGGACCATTCAACATCCTTGTAGCCACCTTGATGAGCCAAGGCATGAATAAGGGTTCGAAGGCAAATGAGAAGCAGTCGTACCAACTAGAGCTCGATTTTTGTCGGCCATGTCGTCCAGCTAGGTATTCTGAACGATGAACTTTTGCGGTGAGATGTCATTCGAAAATTTTGTTATAAAGGTAGCATGTTCGTCAATTGCAAAATCTTTCGGGATGCAGTCACACCTCGACCACCTCCTCCAATTGTGTATTCCTGAGGGTTGTCAATAACCTTATCACAATTTTCAACAAAGCAAATACTCTACAAAATGCCTAAAGTATGAGCGTTATCACTGAGCTCATCAGCATCCTCGTTGTCGGACCTGCGGTTTCGAACAGACTTTCATGACACAAGCCTCCATTCTGCAGGTCACGAGACCAAAGCCCTACGGTACAAGACGTCCCGGGCTCTACAAAGATTTCGTCTTGTCTGGATCTCTCTGGTATCCAACACAAGGAGGGGTTCGGGTTTAATCTGTTTTTCGAGAGCGACCCGCTGCATTTGACCATAAAAGAAAGTGAGTCTGCCTGCATGACCGATAGGAGTAGACTGAACATTGGTGCACTGAGCGATTTGTTGCGTAGATGTCGTGTGGGGAGGGTCTAGTATTGCGTACAAGACAAGACGGGACGAGGCCGTGTTTCTGACGAGTCGAGATATCCGGGACTTTTTTCCTTGATCTCCCAGATATTCGTGAGTGATGGCATATGAATCTTACAAGAACCCCTAGGCGGTTCGTTCCTTCTTTCTATGTAGAGCTTTAAGGGTGTTGCGCTAATATACCTCTTGAGGTTCACTATTCATGTCAACCGGAGACTTAAGCATGGAAAGCGGATGTTGTGGAGGTGTACCTGCATTAACATAAACACTGGGTAAGGCGATCTGATGGCATGGTCCCAAGGGAGCAAGACTAAATTCCTAACGAGATGAGCTGGCCGCGCCTATATCATATCTCATCTCGTCTCGTCTTTAGGAGGGCATATGCAGGGTCCCAACGAATTGTCGGTCATTTTAGGGTGTTGGTGTTAATTTTGTGTTTAGGATGCATCGATAGGGCATGCTGAAGACTAGTGGAAGACGCGTTTTGTGTACTTCATACTTAAGTTAAGTACTTAAGTACATTAGTCTCGATTTAACGCTCACCCAAGGCTTACACACTCTGCCGGACGAACAGCACCAAACAACACTACCGTTTCGACTGAAGCTTAGTCCACCTCTTCCTCGACGACCAGGATTTCCTACATTACCAAAAGCAAGTAGTTATGCCGAACATGGCGATTTATTTCCATGGTATGTCAGGGTGGCGAACCTCTTGAAGCTCTTCGAACATCTTGAGCCACTTCGCTGGACCGGTATTGCTTTCACCCTCATAACCATCCACGTACTTCAACTACTTAGCAATGGATATGATGGTACGGATGAAGCTCGAGTAACTCCTTGTCTACAGAAAAGACGGTTTCAGAAGCTTATTGACCAGGCTTCAGTAAGCTTTGTAGCTGGCCCGATGACAGTTGTAATTGTCAGGCATTACTCTCCACCAGTTTTGGCATCCCGCGCATAAGCTTACATATATCGGTATAGTATAGCATAGGTATGATACTCGCCCCAGAATTTGAGGGGAGATGGGGTTTTGACGAGACGAGATATCACAAGGAACGAGTAGAATGTAAAATCTTAGCCTTATAAAAACAAAAAATTGGAGACCATAATCCCGGCAATCACAAAAGACAGCACAACCCGTAAATTCCAACCCCACATCACCGCACCTTCAAACCACCCCTGCATCCTTGTCATTTTCATCCGAACTTTTGTCGTCATTTTCACCTGGAGTCGAAGTTCTTCAAGTCCATGCGGTGTAAGGATAAAATTATGGGATGGATTCTCATCCAGAGAATATCCCGTGATGAATTTGAAAGTTCTTTCAATACTCTCTTTGACCGCTATTGGGTGTTCATCTTCTCATAAGAGGCTTTTTAATGCATATGCGGCTGTATCGAGACGGATCGAATGTGCATTATCATTCAACTCTTCCAGGTGATCGGCCGACATCAGCGAGCTTAACATTCGCTTCGTAAGGCCAACATTTTGTAACAAGTCCTTTTTAGCTTTCATGACACGGGACTTCCGAGAGCCCCTAGAGCCTTCCTTCCTCAGATTCCGCTGTATTTTGTCACTTTCTGTCCACTCAACATCTTCGTACTCGCAATAATAAGCCAAGGCATGAATAAGAGTTCGCAGGCATATTAAAGCCGTCGTTCCAACTAGTACTCGGTTTTTGCCGACCTGAGAAGGCATACGTCGCTGTGTCGAGATGGATCGAATGTGCATTGTCGTTTGACTCTTCAAATTGGTCAGCCGACATTAAAGAGCTTAACATCCTCTTTCTTAAACCAGCACTTTATAACAACGCTCCTGCAGCAACGCCAAAGCGAATAGCTGTAACTGAATGATTCTGAAGTGCATGTGAACCATTCGAAGCAGTATTGACATCCCTTTTTAGTTTTCATAACCCAAGTTCTGTAGGAGCCTCCAGGCATCTCCTTCCATTCTTGATTACTGTAGACCACTCCACTTCCTTGTAGCCGCAATTTCCTTTGATTGACCGTGCAATTTCGTTGACTGAATTGTTCATCGTCCTAGTTTCGGCGATTATTGATGTTGTAATCGTTCGGATGCTCGTGTAGGCTCGACTCATAGGTAGGGTAGGAGGAAGGTGACATTGTGGGTAGCAAGTCTGAGGAAACTGGCTTAGCATCACAATTTAAGGTTCAGAGTAGCCGGATAATGCATTCATATATTGGAAGAGCATCCACCTTTGTGGGTCCCAGACCCCTGGTGTTTGTCATCTCGAAGTACTGGTGGTTGGGTGTGGTGTAGAGTGAATGATGTGTACGGAGGTAGAAGATTAAACATGTGACAGTACATCCATGTTATCTGAGAAGCTGCGAGATATCTCGGGAGGTCGCAAAATTGTTGTCGTGATGAGGGGGGTTGGGGAGGTCCCATAAGATGGACTATTATTTATCGTTCCAGCTGATTGAGATGGCAACTGAGGATATCATGATACTCCGTGAGTGATGAATCGTGATCAGCTGAGGTATTCAATAGTCCACTATTTGTAGAGAGTGTGTAGGGCCAGATCGATCTATACGCACCTTATAAGAAGGCAAGTGGAAGGGAGGAGGAACCGAAGAATTGGAAGAACCTTGCTCTGGATCAAAGGCTGAACATTGGTGCACTCAGTGGAATGTCGCATAGCCGCGTGGGGAGGGTTGATGCAGAGTTCCCATCGAATTGTCGGTCATCTTGATGGTGGTTTTGGGTGTTGGTGTTAATTTCGTGTCTGGGATTAGAAGAGTGTCTGGAGCGGGAGACGCGTTTTGTGCAGGTATTGTACCTAATGTACCTTACGTCATTGTGAGTGCATAAACCTACTCTCCCCATTCACCACCGCCACCTTTACTACCCTCTCCTTCCACCATCGCCTCTATTACTTCCCCTGCCCTTCACTATACTACTAGCTACTCTACAATGTTTGAGTATTTAGATGTTGCCATATCCTCGCCATCTCTACTACCACACACACTGCTCCACCGGTTTTATTCGCGCCATTGCACCGAAAACGGAATCAACGATCGACATCAATGTCCCGTGATGGCAAACTGGTTTTTGTCCGCAAAACCCTCGTACCTCCACCTAGCAGAACGCCACTTCGTGGATTGCAAACAAAGCTAGTGGAATACTGGTACAGTTGGAGGCGCTCTAAATCCCAGATACGAGAAGGCTCGCAAAAGATTTTTGAACAAGCTTCAGACCTCAAATCTGGAAGGGCTGCCTCTTATGAACGGCGGATATGCTCGCCTATATAAAGGCCAAAGGTATGGCTAGATTATCTGTGCCATCAGATCAACCAGCCGGAAACAACACAACGACTCCAGATCATGCTGCAAATGGACCACATTGCCGTTTCGGCGAAGCAACAGCTTGGGACGGATATTTTATCCATAATTGTATGCGAAGCTTCTGACCATTACAAGATGCCGAATACCGCTGGCAGGAAGGAAAATGAGGCGGTCTGTAAAAGCCGTAGAAGAGATTGTGGATGATGCCTATAAAGGTATGTGGAAAGGCACCCAGTTTGAAAACCTCATTCCTTCATACACCTAGATACTCTGTTGGCTAACCTCCTTGGCAATTGGACACGCCAGCGTCTTGGAAGAGAGAGCAGTATGACTCAAGGAGGACTTAAAGTCTCTCTACCGGCTAGTTGTGCAAGAAGTCCTGCGAGAACTCCCTCAGCCATTATCGAGGATGTGATGGACTCCGTCATTCGGCGAAACATTCAAGCGCACCCTTCCCAGGACGTCATATGCCAATACACAAAGAGCTTGACGATTTTGGCTTAAATTCCCCGAGGGGGTGACAATGTGGGAGCAAACAGCCGCCAAATTCTTTCCATACTAGTTCAAGGAGGGTGGGGGTATTTATGAAGAGAGCAGTGATGTGGACGTGGGCGTGGGCGTGGAGGCCACGACGGGGCTGGTGCCGGCGGTGGTGGAGGTGCGGCAGGACGCGTCGGGCTCGGTAGTAGTAGCCGGCGTGGTGGACGGGGACGTGGAGGTGGAAGTGGAAGTGGGCACTGCGGGGTTGATGCCGGCGGTGATGAAGGTACGACTGGGCGTGCCTAAAGACAGCCAAAGTATGACTGTCCGGCGGTGAGGTGGTCGATTTCGAGCGTACTGTCAATCTTGAGAGCGCCTATAAGATACGGAGCCTGGAAACACTTAAACGTTACAAACCTGTTTTGAAAGCGATCTTATACTCACCTATGGGTGGCAATCACTTGACTTTATATGATAAGTGGCTGGATAATGTGGGAAATCTCTTTTGTTTGTAGTTAACATTTTGGATGGGGATCCCCTAGTTGTGCAAATGTGTTCTCGTCGCGTTTTGCTGTAAAGTGTGAAAAAGTATGTGGGTGATGAAAGTTTATTTACAGAAAACCGAACTATGGGACAAAGTTATCAAAAACGAGAATAATTGTGTCAAGACACTGGTTAGGTAGAGTAATTCTGGGGATCATCCGGGCTGTCTATTACACCTACACATTTGAGGGCGTATCAGCATGCTGTTCGATAAATTCCGGGAGACAATGACGAGTTCCTACCACGGTTAATCCACCCCGCCTTTATGGCGGTGTAAAGTGGTCAAAATACCATTTCACGACATCATGCATGAAATTAGCAGAATTGGGTAAATTCATGTACACCAACACCCAATTCCACTAATCCATGTACAGTCCCTAGACAAAAGTGTTCGCGATGGCTTGGCGACACACCTCATTTTCAGGGACCACCAAAACAAAAGCTATCAACCCCCAATAAAGTGCAGCAAGCTGGGTCTACCATCCCTCAGAAATGGATTTAAGGTGTCAGAACTGGTAACCCACTGAATACAAGGCCTTTCTGCTGGTTTGCAGCAGCAATTGAGCTGAAAATTGCAGCAGGTACCATAGGTCCAAAAAAAAAATTTTTAATATTTTAAGGGCTCAAGGACCTTCAGAAAGACCACACTCAGTACTGTGCAAAGTTTGGAGTTGATAGCTGTCAATTTTATTGAGATATGATTAATTATTGTCTAAAAGACAGGGTTTTTGGCTAAAAAGGGCGATTTTACATACAAATTAATCACTGTCTTGGCATCGAAATTTTCAATCCACAGCTGTGGCACCAATATAGCCAGAAAAAAAAATTTAAGACTTTCAAAAATAAGAGCTCCCTATATCTAGTTTGGTTTATTAAATTCTCTATTAGCCATTAGTGGTGGTGGTAGAGTGGTGTTGCTGCAAAGTCGGGTATTTTGGTGCAAAATTGCCGATCACAAACACTTTTGTCTAGAGACTGTATGAAGTCATTTAATTTAATGATGTCATGGTATGATTTGTACCAACTAGCAGAATTGGTGTTTATGCATAACATTGTCAACCATACATGAAGTCATACCATGACATTGTTAAATTGGACGACTTTGTACATGAATTAGTGAAATTGGGTGTTGGTGTGCATAAAGTTACCCAATTCTACAAATTCCATGCATGACACTGTAAAAAAAAAATTTTGACTACTTTACCGCACCATACCGCCTTGTGTGTAGATACGAACAGGCCATAATGTACAATCTCTTCGAGTAGATAAAGTCCTTCTCCTCTGACAAACCGACAACTAAATGAAAACCAAATTGGGATCGGTGACCCATGTTGGTTCCCAGTTTATGAAAGGAGGGAGAGAAGTTGGTGACAGAAAAACTTGTTATTATGATTCATGCAACAAATCAGGCAACAGAAAGAGAAATGGATCTCAGACACAACCACCCACAACCAATCCCCTCTCCCCTCTCCTCATCCACCTCCTTAATAAATTCCCCACCACCTCCCAACCCCAGCACCAATCACCCCCACAGCCATCGCAACACCACTCCACCCAACACACCCCCACTTCTCCGCCCAAAACGCGGGCATCATACAAACCGCCTCAATATTCCTTCCCTCCGGATCCTTCACAAACGCCGCATAATACGTTTTAAAATACTCCTCTCTAACCCCTGGGGGTCCATTACATGTTCCTCCCGCCTTCCTGTACGTATCTTATCAGCCCTTCCTTCTTACACTTATCGGGAGTAGGGGCGGGGTGTGGGGATGGGAGGATATATACAAAGCCTCATCATAAAATTCCCTAACCTTCCCTCTATCCTTTGCCGAGAATGCAACATGGCAGGATCCGGTAAGTTTTCTCTCCGCACTGACGGTTTCAACCTTCCGATGTCTTGCCTCACTTCCATCCGCAGTCGGGGCTTTGGGACCCGCAAGCCAAAAATCAGGTCCCCCGCACGAGGAGGCGCCGAAGCCGCGGACTTCACCATCATGGAATTCCATGCGCATTGTGTAGCCTAGAGGCTTTAGGGCGGCAGAGTAGAAGGCGGTTGCTTCTTTCATGTCGCGGACATTGACACCGATGTGGTTGATTGGCATTGTGGAGTGGGGGTAATGGGACGGGTATGATAAGTGGTGATGGTAATGGTGGGAGTAGATAGTATTCTGACAGAAAGGAACTCGTATTGAAATTAGTATTTGAAAAGAGGTAAAGAGAAGAAGGGAACTCACAACTTGCAAGACAAACACGCGTCTTCATATACTCCTCCCGCCAACGCCAACCCTCAGACCACCAACCACCACACCACTCCAACAGGTATATTTCTTTTCCCACTTCCCTATCCGGAACCACTGAAACGCCTTCTGACTCACGGTCACGTTTTCTCGTATCTGCATGCAGCCAAGGAGACGCGTCCACGCATCACACGCGTAAAGTAGGCCGCCGGTGTAACCAACTGCAACCCCTCACTTCCCAAGACACAAAATCAAGGCAATTCTGCAGATCTACCATCCATTAAAACTTGCAGTAATAATTCGTCTAGGGATATTAAAGAACACAAATCAAACACACTTATAGAGGCTACTCAATATGTCAAGAGCCCGTTATCGCCATGCAAAAAAAGAAAAAAGAAAAACCAGAACAATCCCCTTTATTTCTGTCCACCCCCATGTCCATCTTTCATCACCACATAAACAACCCAAGACTGATTTCATTCACATGGTTTTACGTGATAGGAAAAACAAATAAGAAACACTGAGCCATAAAAAGCCCGGCACTTTTTCGACGAGTAAATAAGTCGTTTAATGTTCCAACAGCCTGCAAACAGTCAAGTCAGCCATTAGTTTCAACCCCGCACGGCAATGTAATGGAGGGGTATAGCATGCAATGCAGGCTGGAGCCTAGCTAAAGTACAGGAATACAAGGAGCAGGTACGAAAGCACTATGATGTAAAATCACGGGAAATTAGACGGGGGCTAACCTCAAAGATCCTTGAACAACCACGTTCTCGAGAATACTTCCGGGAGGAATGTCGATAGTACTACCCTCATTTGCAACAATAATAACGGTTCCTATATCTGAATTAGAAATATTCACGGTACACAGGAATGGAATATCCCTTACCTTTTAACGTAACACCACGCCCAAGGTTCACGGCACCAGTAATCGTCAAGTGGTCCAACTCCAATATCCTGGGGATACTAGGCACTCTCTTCTGGAAATCCGACACCTTCTTAAAGTGGGATCCCAACTTGATCAATGGAGCAGGTCCAAAACGTGCGGAGTCAATGAGAAGCTGGCCGTGCTTCATCGAATACAAGTCACTCTTGACAAGCATCAAGTCGGAGCAAGTCTTGACGGGCAAGAAACGCTTGCGGGGTACGTTGACACCGTGTGCATTCTTGAAATGCCGAATGGCGGCACCAACAGCAGTCTCAAGCTGGATGACACCGAGATCCGAATCACCAGACTTGTCTGCAGGAATAGACTTGTGGTTGGGAATGATCTCGAGCTCCAGTTCGTGATTCTCAACAACACGCTTGATGGCATTGAGGTTGAGCCAGATGTTATTTGTGTTGAAATACCTGAACTTCTTGATCGACTTGAAGTCCTGAACGTGTTCCTTGGGTACCTGAGCAATTTCAAGCAGACGAACGGTGCCTTCGTAGTCAATGATCGTACCGCCCTTGACATCGGCCTTGGTTTTATCGGTAAGCTCCATAATGTACTCCGCCTGGCTCTCGACCATGTGCTCCAAAATGCTTAAATCCACAACGGCTCCCAAGTTGTCAACATTGCTAAGGAAGAGGTACTCGATGCCGCGGCCAATAAGCTCATCTAAGATACCGGAGTTTTCGAGGGACTCGAAAACGTCACCGTGACCTGGAGGGTACCAATCGGTAATGGGTGATTTTGAATCCCTGGGTACGGGAAGTAGGGAGTCCTTCGCAACACGAGGGTAGCGTGATTGGTTGAAGGTGATGATGTCGACATTGTGTCCCTCGTACTTCTTGATGATGTTCTGGGTATCGTCGTCGGTGTTGAACGAGTTCATCAAAACGAAGGGAACGTTGACGCCGTAAATGCGGTTAAGGTACTCGATCTGTCGGACAGACAAGTCCAAAAAGGACATGCCTTCACGGACCTCGATAACTGACTTGGGGCCAACACAACCCATCGAGGTACCAAGTCCACCGTTAAGCTTGAGCACGGCAAGCTTCGAGAGGAGCTCCGGATTCTCCCGCTTCGGTAGGGTATCATAGGGAATGACCTGAGAAGGCTGGGGGGGCTGGATGCGGTCCCACTCACTGTTGGTTGGTTAGCAAAGAGAACAGCCTTCACGAAAACGGAGGGTACCTACAGAGTAGTTCCCTTTGCTTTGTCCTGCAGGTATCTTCTGAACAGGGCAAAAAAGTTGTCCATCTCAGTCTCGAATTTCTATTGCATCACCAATTGCTCCGGTTAGCTGTAGTCTAGAGTATAATCATCCCGTCATCGAGAACGCAAGCAATGAAAGCTATTCAAAGCCGTTATCTCGCAATCTTGAGGAATTCGTACCTTCTTGGCCGCAGGGACCTCGACAGAGTCAGAAAGCTTATTCAAGGCATTTCTCATCTGGCTCGCAGCCACGGAGGTGGAAGTGTTGTCAAAGGCCTAATTCCATGGAAACAAATTGTTAGCTGTCATCTGGAAACAAGCTTCTCCATTCTTCTCCCCTCAGGAGACTCTCGGATTGAGTGGGCCCAACTCACGAATGACGACTGAGACTTTCCGTGTTTCCTCCCAGAACCTGGTACGTCCAATCCACCCATCTTTGCTTCTTTTCCGAGTGCGAGCTCCTTTACAGATGTCATTTTAGCGGTGTTTCTGGGGGATCGAGAAGAAAAAGTAGTTAGAGAAGAAAAGAAATTCGAAAACAACTCCACAGTTGATTGATTTATGGAGGTTGGTGAGGAGAAGATGGCAATGCTCGGCTCAATTGTTTGGTTTATCGAGGGGAAGTGGGGCAGGCTTTGTATAGAAACGGTAGGGAATCAGGGGCCGACGCACCAAAAACAAGGAACAAGTTTCGTGCTGGTGGTTGCACAAACGTCAGGATTTTCAATGCACAGCAATACCAGGTGCGTCGAATTTGATGCAGAAAATTTGGATGATTTAGCGGAGGTGAGATATATCGCGAGGCGTGTGTAACGGTGTTGAGCGCAATAAAGAGAGGAGAAGGGGAGATAGCAAACAGAGATGAAGAGGGGGAGAGGTACTTTAGAGAAATGAAGAACCTTGCTCTCGGCCACGTTAGAGACAGTAGCAGAGCTGGAGAGATTACAGCTCGGGCCAATGGTCTATGACGAAATTGGAAGCTATACCACGAACAAATAAGTGGCTTGACAACAGACAGGAGAAGGCTCGAGCGCCTTCGATTACCGTGCAGTCAACAGCGGCACAATACTAACGGACAAGTACGCAGCGTAGAACATGTACTCTAACTATTATGTGCTGAACGAGGCTTCGTGAAGCGGTGGATGCAAGTAACAAAGGTAGAGCTCTCTTCGATGTAGCCTGGACCTAGCTGTGCTCGTCTTCCCTTCACACCTCCTCCCCGCTCGTTTCTCAAGCTCGCAGTTGTTTGGTGCAGAAATTGGAATTGACTTTCGTAATTAGTTTGCGGCCCGTGCGCACGGGATGACGCAGTTCCCATACGCGACTTCTCGCACGCAACTTCTATGTGCCGACAACTCACCTGCACAACTGCTCCTCCTCCAGAACAACATCTATTATAACCCCGCGATCTCACTTCAATTCATCTTTCCTTTCCACTACATTCTACGCATTTCCATTTATCGCCATCACCAGCCACGACAACTACCACTAACCCTGCGCACCACTGCATTCAAGCCTCTAGTACTCTACTAGGTCCGCTACTACTCAACGGCCGACATGCATCAAGATTGCTCTATTTCTGCGCTTACCCAGTCGGGCTATCAATCAATTGCCCCGCCTGCCACCCCACATGAGCCCAATTTGTATCAATCATGAAGGATGAAAACTCTGCTTTTCACGCACACCCACAGCTGGCGAAAAAATCGGTGTAGACTATAGGTAAGTACGTTTGACAACAAATTCGAATGAATTTGAAGAAAAAAATAATCGAGATAACAGTGCCCACCATGCATTAACTAGCTGCAGGCGCGGTTAGACCGGTAATGGGGTTTCGCACCGCCACTTCGGCGAAATTTATCTCAACCACCATCAAACTCACCACGCTATCATATCAGCAGATATGAAGCAGCCCACCCCGCACCAGCACCCCCCAGGTATGTATTTTGTTTCCCCGGAAACGTAACTGTAAAAAACGACAACATGTGGATTCGCCAATAGGGGTGATTGGTGCGCCAGCGCGCCCACCTTTGGTTCCGAGCGAAGGCGTTGATCAATATATGGTGCGGCTTATCGCGGGCGTTTCCGGTGTTTGTTGCAAACGGTATGCTGAAAAAAACCATATCACAGCTTTAGATGCTGCAACAATGAAACGAACGGCAGTTGGTATGATAGAGTATATCCGTGGAAACAATATGGTTCTAGAACGAGAGAATTCGAACACAAGATATACTATATTCGGACTGAACTGAGGGCAGGCAGGCATGCATATCTGCAATCTCGGACACCTGGGTAATGATTTTCCGACCCCGTACCAAATCTGGTTCAACCCCACCGCGCGTTATCGCCCTGCATCATCATAGCAACCAACTACCCACACATATATTCCGAACTCCATATATACGCCTCCTCACCCCCGGTTCACTTTAACTGCACTTCATGCCATAACACTGCCAACAAACAGCGCGGTCGCCACGACCAGTATGGTCACATTTCACAGCTTAAATCGTCTCCGTTTCTGTTGCTGTAATTGCAACTATTATCTGCTGCCAAGAGCTACCGTTTATGAGGAGATGCAAAGGAGATGGAAGGTTCGTACAACAAAAACTTCTTTTTTTTCCCCTCACGCTCGTGCAGATGCACCGCGACCGAGAAGCGGCACCAGAAGTTTAGGTCGCCCAGGGCTCTCATCATGAAAGAGGATAATGTGATATACCATCTCTTGGATGTGCGTGTTTTAACAAAAAACGAAAACCGTTTTCATTAACGAACGAACGGATGAACCTGCCTGCACAGTGCCAATACCCTCTCTCCCCTGCTTCAGCTGTAATCTGGCATGATAGTATGCAAGATTGCTGAACTTCCAATCATTTTAGTGATGTGGTGCATCAGATCTGATACGAAAAACAAAAAGTATATAAGCAAACTATTAATTAACATACGTACTCATCCTCACACCCAACTACATATGAAGTGAAGTTTTTCTTCCTGCCTAAAAGTACTTTACTTACTTCCACCGGTATCTTTTCCGGATACTCGAAGCGGAATGCGCGTTTTGCTTATCGTTAAGAGCTCAGCCCCGAGCCTTATATGGGAAGTCCCGGAATATGGGGAAGGAGGGGAGGATTTAAGTTTCGTTTCTAACTGCCGGAGGAGGAGGGTGAGATAGATGAGATGAACATAAGGCCAGAAAAAATATCCTCGGCACCACCAAGTGGCTGGCTGACACGCAGCAACTACTATCTCAGCCACTCGGAATGACCGGAGATGAGATCGAAATAAGCATTGTGTGTAGGGCTTAGAAAACTAGCGAGAGAGGTCGCGTACGTCCCTGAGCGGCAAAAGGGGGGATTGCGTGGGGTGGAGAGAGAATTGAAAATCTAGAGTAGAGTACGCTTCAAACATGTTTGTCAAAGCGACTTGATCTAACCGCGCCGTTCCGCGACTCAGGTTCTAGTTCGATTTAAAACTTTCGTAGACACAGCGTTTAACCAAACTCTATATCGTGCAGAAAGGAAGATCCGGGTATCCCATCAAGTATGTGCCCACAAAACCTGGGGATGCCAGAAAATAAAGCCCATGGACTTTGGCATTTCAATGGGGACGGAAGGTACCAGCTTCTGATACCGTGTGTTAGGATTTCATTCTCGTCTGAGAAGTGGGTTCATGATATATCACTCACTGTGTCTCGCAGGAGTAATCTTGAAACATGCCGTGGTAATAGTCTATCGGATTTTAATAACGATAGGTTTCTACACTCACCAACTGGTAGCTAGGTTTACCAATATCATCCACATAGAGAAGAAACGCCCCTAGCCTGAACCCCAGGAACCAAAAGTTAAAGTCACATTCCCGCCAGCGCCGATAACTTATATCGAGTTCCAATATCTTTATGTGTGATGGAGCACTATGTGATTTCATTGCTAGTGATATATACCCCCCTCCACACACTTTAACAGACAATGGTTGACGCGATATTGAAAACTTCCAGGTTGTTGGGTATGGACCGCAACATAATTTGTTCACTCACGTACGCAAGGAAAGGAATCCGGGTCCTGAGCATGAACTAGCGGATGCACTCATCCAAGTGTGCGTACATATATGTGGAGGAATGAGGTGCGGGAATGTTTTTCTCCAGGCTTTCATAGATAATATCAACAATTTCCTCTGCGACTTGCCTCTTACAGTCATTTCTTCGTATATACATTACGTCCGGCCATTTGACCTTCTTTGCCACAACTGTATAAACCAGCGAGTTGGTAAAATAGTAGTACCTACTTCCCGTAAGAATCTGAGCCTGCGTGACGACGGTCAAACTCAAGAAATACTGCTTGGGCTCTGAGATTCTGGAACTGTGATGCGGGGCTTGCTCAAAAATTACCTTGTTTTCAATCTATCTGGGCTTTGGAGACGCTTACGGCAAGATCTCCATTCTGCTCTCTCCCCTTCGGTGTACTTTGCGACTAGAATGGACATCGGCTAGGACCCTGCAAAGACTTGTTTGCCGTTACGGACATTGATGATAGATGATGAGGACTAGTCTCAGGGCATTGTTGCAAAAGCTGTTGCGAGGACCAGTTGATAGATTGGCTGGGGCGAGTGGGTTGCGTCAATACGATCCGTTGCACGGGATAGATCAGGGGTTTCTAGGGGTGAGATCGGTAGAACTTGCGGCTGCAGGAGGAAGGTTTTTGAAGATAATGGTGTCGGCATGATCGCAAGCTCTTTTGGGGATTGTTCTTTTGAGTCTGGTAGAGTAAAAACACTAGCCTGGATTTGATGGCCTGTCATAGCCGGCCTCACTTCAGAGTTGTATTGATCATAGAGTACACGTAGGATTTAGTTAATGGAAATCTTGAACTTGATTCAAGGAAACCTTTTACTGCCGAATCCTCTGTCTACACACAGGAAAATCTCAACGGATTGGAGTGGTGTTAACGTTAGCATGTTGTCATGCTCCAGCCCTAGTAGGTAACATTTGTAATCGTCGGCTAACATACCCTTAGCCCTTACCCTTCCTTCCAAAAATTTCGCCGACCCTCAAACCTATAAAAACCCCCTTTCCCCCTCACCCCTCTTTCTTCTCTATGCGATTTTACTTCATAGGATCATTTCTATAGTAAATCGTCTTATCTGAACTCCTTACAAGAGCCACAGATTATCTCCAACCTGGTTGATGATCTATATCCTCGCTGCCCCAGAGTGAAGACTTTTTTGCCGGTCCTTCGGGATGGGTGATGATGATCTCGACCTGAGCTCCCATATGTCCTTTCACGAGGGCCAGGAGCGAGGGTGGGTGGCGATGGAGGTCTGACAGGGTTTTTTTTCATTTACTACTAGGCTTTCGAGCGTGGAGTAAAGGAAGAAAAATAGTTATGTGACTTGCGTTTTTGAACTTTTGGTGTTTGTCTTCCTGTGATGTCTTTACTTTCGAGATTACTATTTGTACCAGTGAGATGTAAGAAGCTACCTTGTTGCAGCACGGTTTTCTACCGTAGAAGCTCCACCCTTTCATTTGGTAATTACTAAGGTAGAATTCCAGGATATAAAAACCCTTCGGCTAACATATATACACTTAGTCTATTACGCATACAACGTTTTATCTAACTACTTTTGCGAATTGGATCCTATACTCAATACTCTTCTACTTCCTCTTAGTGATGAAGTTACTCTCGAGCTTGTCATCTCAGTATTTAAGGCGTCGAGGCTCCAGTATGAGTCTGTCCCAACATGAGAGGGCTGATGCTCGAGAGTGCAAAGACGCTTTGATAGGAGAAGAAGATTGGTGAACTAGTTGGTGACACGGAAGTTCTCTGTCGACACACGGGAACCGGTGTCTCGCTGGAGTATTGCGCGTCGTCCTCCGGACCTGGGAGTAAGCCATATACTTCGATCTCAAGGGTGTTGGAGTTGGTCCAGTTGAGGATAAGACCCATCGTTCGAATTCCTAAGTCTGCATAGTCCTGTAACTCACCACACTCGCATGAGCCTCGATTTCCACGGTTCCTGGATGGATAATTTGACGTATATAACATGCAACAAACACAAAACTTACTATCCGAACGCCCTCGCCCAACTACATCACGTCCTTCTTGTCCTTGTCGTCCTTCACCTCCTAATTCTCGCTCTCCTCCAGCTTAGCGATCTCGCTGTTTCCCGCATCCTCCAGAATTGAGGCCGCCAGGAAGTTACTTTCCTCGTCGTTCATACTCTCCCATACCTCCAGAATCATCGCCACAATCGCATCCTCCGCAGCTCTATCAACAAGATCAATAACTAGTGCCGCTTCTCAGCACCTCATCATCCTCCTCCCCCCACGGCGCCAACCCATCCTCTTTTAGATCTCCACGCGCAATCTTAAACCTTGCATCCCAATCAAGCGGCGCCCCTCATGCTCCGTATCTGTCTCAGTGCTGAACATGTTCAGAGGGTAGTTGGGAAGGCTAGGCGCGAGATGTGGACTGGGTGCATCGTTTTTTTGTGGCAGCAATCTTGACGGCCAGCACGGGCAGGGAAGTATTCCCGTTATGTTGATTTAGAGCTAGTCAGACGGCAATAGACGATTCGGTAGCGGCTGTTATGTAGTTCGTCGCCGATCTCGAGGGGGTGATATTCACAAAGGGACGTGAACGTGGTCGGTGGCTGTGGATGATGCGTCAGAAGGAATATTTGAATACTCCGCCATAGTAGAGTAGCTGGCGGAGAGAGTAATTGAGGTGATAATGGAAGGAGGAGGGTAGAAGAGGTGTGGTGGTGGTGGTGGTGGTGGTGGTGATAAGGTTCCAACGAAGAGGTAACACTTTCGGAAAGTACTTATTGTAGACGCATAACTATGACGTAACTTTGCAAAACGCGTCTCCCCCCATTCTCCTTCTAATCCCTGACACGAACTTGACACCAACACCAAAACTACCATCAAGACGACCAACAGTTCGATGAGACCCCGCTAGTATTCCAGCCCGGCCAGATTTGACCCCGACCGAGGCATATAATTGCTCTTTCATACCAATTCCACGACTACCTTCCAACGGACCGAATGGCAAACTTGCTCAACCTAGATTAAGAGAGATAACTGACAGTAAGTAAGGAGTTTCAAGTCCGGAGCCTTCAAAGGATTTTGCCGTGCGCTTTTGGAATTCTTTGAGAAGAAGGAGAGCAAGTCCCCAATGGATCAAAGCAACTTCCGCAAAGCCCTCATCGAGGCGCACGACGCAATGGATGACGACGAGAACGTGTATTTCCCGGTACTGCAGGACTACTCGTATCATGAGCGGGTATCCCCCCATCGTGCTGAAGCCGTTGTTAGCATCGGCAAAATCTGGGCGAGCTCAAACAGCTCTCCAATTCTTGCCGAGCCCTCCATGCACTTATCCTGGCCGCCGACACCAACCTTCATATCGAAGGTGTCGTCAATCCCCTGACGCGCACGTCTCCAAACCCAGAAACGGCGGAAGAGGTACACCTGCCGAACAGAGACCTGGATTGGACCTATGCTGACCTGGGACCGAACAGGTATACACCTAAATATTCGCAGACCGAACAGATATCTACAGTCTAGCATCTCCTGAACCGGCCCACGCTAACGGCGGCTTCTCATGTAGTGGGTAGCAGACGATGGAACTCCTATCACCCCCATATTTCCCAGCCTCGGAACCGTACAATGTAGTTAACCCGGCTACTCGGTAAATAATTCGTACATGTCCATCCATTAGTACTGTCTTGATAGCAACTTGAGGGTTTTTTGAACGTCCTGGATGCCCTGCAGCTGCGGTATCATGATGTTCTTGAATCAACCGTAGATGAAGTTGTTCGCTTTCAGGAACATAAATGCAGTTGTGATACATAGGACTTCCATTGTCGTTTTGTCATTCCGCAAGTGTAATAAGTTTTGTCTACTGAACTTCGTCTTCGAGCATTTTGAGTATTTGTTTTGGCATTGGATCAGCGGCGAAAGCTTGTTCAAAAAGTTCAGATATGGATGGTCTTTCCCCCATCGCGTCGATCTTTTATCGCAGGTGATAATTCGATTTAGAGAAGCGCGCACACTCTCCTTGAGGCCGCAATTGCCTTCAGCAAGTCGTTGATGACGTTGGTGGGGAGACATTTCGACGTGACAAGTTCTGCGAAATTGTACTCCTCCTCCTCACTGTCTAACAGATAAAACGGGATGTTGAAGCACTGCTCAGCATCGTGTTCGTCGTCATTCTAGAGCCATTCGAGGCTCAACACCAAAAACGTCATGGCGAAGAAGTAGCTTTAGATGTGCCTATGATTAATGATATCCTCGGCAAACATGTCGATGTTAGGGTGGAGCAGGAAAGTGGTGACGGAATTGACAAAACATTCACTAGGCCATTTCACGGCTCGAAGGTAAAGTCGAGTTTGTAATACACCTCCAGTTCGACAATTTGCTGATCTTATACCAGGATGAAGATCATGAACAAGTCAACGCCAGATACTTGTTTTATTCAATGAGCATCTTATTATCAAGCGTCGCCAATTACCAGATAGACCATGGGACAAATTCTACAGGAAGCACCATCTCATGGTCGAACTTCCCCAGGATGGTTCCGTCTCCATGATAGACTTCGAAGGATCAGCAGAAGGGAAGAGAAGGAAGCACTCCATTACCATACAATTGCTCAAGACGCTATAGAATATAATTCGTAGGGGTGAGGGGCTGGGGTAGCGAGTGGACTCTGCTACATTGCCTCCTCCTATTGTCGCCGCAGCTTCCATCAAGCATCCGAAGGTAGCCCAGCTTTAGGTCCGGAGATGTGGCATGCCTTACTGGTCGAACACGATGTTACAGACATTTACTTCTAGGTTGCTGATCTGACCGGTCTGCCAATCGGTGGTTCTACTGCCAGCTGGACTGGACTGGACTGGCCGCTTCGGAACGCTAGACAGCACATAAACCCTCCCCACGCGAGCCATGCGACCTCTGCGGGGCAAAAATCCACCCAGTGCACCAATGTTCAGTCTACATTGATTGGGATCCTGTCGGTCGTGCTGGTAGACTCGCTGTATTCTGCGGCTGAACACCCTCGAAAAACAGATCAGATCCGAACTCGTGTGTCAATTTGCGGGTGATTTGTTATGAGTTCTAACATAGAGTTTTGCAGACATGGGTTGCATTCGACGACTTGAACCGAAACAAAGGATTCGCCACACCTCGGGTGTCGAGAGAACTCACAATATGCCCGCCGATCTCACAGGCTGCCGAAACTGCCAGCTACTGTTTACTACGGTGGAGCACTCCGAGGACTAGCAGTAACGAATGCCGCGTCGATGGAAGCATCCCCTCCCACGCCCTTGTGACTGTTGGAGGCAGAGGGGAAAATCGGTTGCTTGTTGAGGAGGTACACGAGCGGCATGGACTCTTTTTGGGGCTGGGGCATATTATCCAAGGGGGTTGAAGGATGGTGCGAAGTCGGGTGGTGTGGGGGAGGCGTAGGGAGAAATTGATATATCATTCTTTGAACACTGGGAGTCCTCCCGTCATTGAACTTTTCCAACGCGACCGAGCTTCTGAGAACATACTCCACCACCATTGAATCTTATGTCCGCCATTCACAACGACCTCAACCAATGTTCACCAACAGTATTCCAAGCCCACATTCCACTGTGTCGATGAAATAACATACCCTCACCCATATCAACTCGTCCCTCGCACACCCGCTTTTGCAGCTCCCTTGGGCCGTCCTTATAATCTTATGTCTAATCCATACCCTTAACTGACCCGGCACGTTCG
Source organism: Trichophaea hybrida (assembly GCA_015178995.1). Taxonomy (NCBI): domain Eukaryota; kingdom Fungi; phylum Ascomycota; class Pezizomycetes; order Pezizales; family Pyronemataceae; genus Trichophaea; species Trichophaea hybrida. Next base: position 197,448 of record WHVE01000027.1, read on the forward strand.
TATGATCCCCTCAGGCGTAATTCTTGCCACTGTGAGTGATATCGTATGATCCGAGACCATGCCGCATCCTCCAAAGTGTGTTCGCCGGAGCTGGGAATGAGATATCTTTCGTTTTTGCATACTTGGTTAATGTATGTAGTATGTTTATAAAGATCAAAACTGACCTAACTACTCGCTTTAACAATTCCACCCAACTGCCAGCGGCGGCATGATGGAATTGTACACAGAGCTAGAGGAAATAAACACTTGGGATGGATGGATGGATGGGTCAAGGGGATGATCTGCGGATGATATACGTAAAGTACTAGAAGTTAATCAAGATGGTAATGCCACATTTCGAATTCCAATTTCCGCGCCTCATCAACCGATGTCAGTAAGTCACATGAAGGAAGTGACAATCACCCACCCAACTGCAGGACGAAAGAACAAGTAAATAAACACAAACTTTCTTTGATTTTTCTTTACCCATATATCAATATAATAACATATATTCACGCTCGCTCTCAAAACACCACAAATGCAAAACTCCTCACAAATGCAATCATACCCTCCTAAACACTCCCATACCCCGCCCCCTCGGGCCAAAGACAGTCCTCCGGCACTCCCTCCCTCGCCGTTCTGGCCTCCTTCTTTAACATCTCCCTCCTCTCCTCCCTCCCTCTACTCCTCACAAACGCGACCAACGCGACTCCGACCACGACCACGGCCCCCAACAATACCGCATTTGCCGGCCTCGGATCCCCTCCGCAAAGTCTATACGTGATCGTATCCAGCGCTGCCTGTGAGAAATTGAACAACCCCGCAAAACAAATCACAGCACCGTAGACCTTCCCGAATGTTTCCACGCCGAAGACTTTAGCGCAGTAGTCCGAGACGACGGTGTAGTAGAATGGTCGGTATGCGACGAAGAGAAGGACGTTGATGTATGCGGCGAGATACGAGTTTTCGATTAGACCCAGGATGCCGATGGCTGTGGCAATGGAGACGAGGGCGGTTAGGACTGTGAGGGTGGAGAGGGAGTCGAGGACTATGCCGATGAAAGGGATTGCGGCGAGGCCGCCGAGAGGGAGGGCGATGTCGAAGAAGGTGTTGATGCGGACTGAGTCCGAGTAGGAGTGTAGGAGGAATTCGTATTGTGGCCGGATGGTGGCAACGAAGTAGTTGATTCGTGTCTATTACAGGTTAGAAAATGCTAGTTTAATGTGAGGGGCGGGAACACATACCATCTGGATAATTGTAAACCCGGCGATACCCCAGAACCAAAAGCTGCTGAGTTGTGAAGATACACTTTTTCCGTGCATAACGCCCCAAACGCCAGCAGTTTGCCGCTTCCGCTCAACGCCCTGTTTGCGCATCCAGTCTTCTTCCGGTCCGCCAAGGAGAGAGTCGATTTCGGTGAGGATGCCCTCGTGGTGGTCGCGCATTGCGGGGTTAGACTCTTGTTCGTAGATATCGTACTCAACCGATGCTTGCTGTACGAGCTCTGACGCTGTTTTGTAGCTCTTATTCGGCATGACGAAGAGCTGGAGAACAAGGATGAAGACGGGAACGATAAGGTATCCCAAGAACCACTCCTCCAGTGTAATCTGGCCCATCTTCTCGTAGAGCATGCGGTACAACAGAAAGACCGCGGAACTGGAGTCGAAGGCACCGGTAAGCATCGATAAGATCAGCCCAGAGCGGCGAGGGAACGCATTTGCGAGGTGAAACGAAGGAATGAATATGAACGGTCCGCCGACGGCCATCAGAAGGTACGAAATCGGATACGCTACGACTTGTCAGCTCTGAATTCGACTGGCACACAGATCTGAGAACTTACGATCAATGAAGTGTATGCTCTTGCTAAAGCCCATCCCAAGACAGCCCAGACCGAACAGGACACTTCCAATAACCCCCGCAACCCTTGGTCCGTACTGATCCAATATCGTACCGACCAGCAACGCACATACATTCGTAGCCACTGCCGCAATGGTAAACATGAAATTCAGCCGCAGCTCCTGTTGATAACACACCCTCACGCCCTCCGCCTCCTCTTCGGGAGTACACTGATCTCTGTACACTCCTTCCCGCACCAAGATCGGCTTTAGAGCAGCATAACCAAACACTACACCGGCAGCTAATAGACAGTAGATAACCGCAAACCCGATCTGCAATATCCGTTTTGGCGTCGGGACCTCGAACGCTCCCTGCGGCTCCACCTTCCCTGGACCCTCGCCGATGACTTCGTCTAATAATCTCCGCTCTCTAGTTTCGACGGTGGTTTTGGTCGTGATTTTGTGCATTGAGGATTTGTGGTTCAAGGCCGAGGGGAAGAGACGCTCTTCCGCCATTGTCGAAGAGTGTGTGCCCGCCATATTGGGAGGGAGCGGGGCGAGGTACTTCTAGACACTGCGCAGAGAAAACGTCAGGTCCGTGTCCAACTGAGGAAAGAGCTGGCGAGGAGCACAGGGCGGAGAACTCACAGTGCGCGACGGTTGATGGTAGATGTGTTTAGATGACGTCGCGCTTCAAAGTATGGAGCGATGGATAAGGTTTAGAATTATCGGAGAGAGCTGGCTAGAGCGAATGAGGGCAGCTTAAGAGAGTTTGCCTCATCGTAGGAGAAGCACCGCTCATCACCATCTCTCCCCATCATTCCAGGCATCATGGTCGTAATCGAGGACCGTGTCTTCTGACCGTTCAGCGCAGGACAGGGAAACATAGATGGGCGGCAACTCCTGAGATGGCGTCATGTAAGCAACACGGTGACGTCCAATCGGAGACGCGAATTGAGATTTGATGCATGCGCTAAACCTTACCGGGTCCGCATGCAAGTTCCGGATTGGCCTGATGGCTGAGTAAAAAAATCGAGTAATCTGCATTTTGGACTTGCAGAGAGAAGATTTGCTTTGTACCGATCGGTGGGGCGAGAACGTTCCTTTCCGCTCTCTCGACACAAGAGCTCAACATCATCATCCTCTAGTTAAAGCCTTCGAATTCGTGTCGCCGTCTCTTCCCCTTCCATCGCCGTCTACAATTCCTTTCATTTCTAGCCACAATTGCAAAAAAACGTTCTTCCCCTATTTACTCAAAAGTAGCTCCGGCACCGACTACAATGCGGGCGGCTGCGGGAGGAGAGAAGGGTGATACCGTGTGGGGTAGAGTGGAGCTAACGATCGCGATGTCTTACAGCGCAAACGCTCTTGTGATCGCACACGGGGTTCTATGGCCCGTGCAGAGTCATTCCTCGCCTTCAGCTGGTCAATTGGTCTCTATTATACAGCTGCGCATTAAGTCATGCAACGATAATCCGGGGTACAAAAAAGTCTCAGGGTACAGTGTATATAAAAACCTGGAATCCTACCATGAATCATAAATTAAAACTGCCGAAAAAAATAGTATGACCGTTACAAAAAGAAGAAAAAAGTAGCAGGCTAAAACCATATCACAATCGATAACCCAATCCAACTGCAGCTACTACATGCAGTATCACCCCGCATGGCAAAATGCAAATGCACAATTAAGTTTTGCACAATCCCGTCTATAGAATTGGCCAGTTAGCGTGCAGTTAATATCAGCTGCACCCATGATTTCGCACAAATAGAAGCAGCCGATTCAATCCCATGTTCGGCATCTTTTTGTGCCGATGACATTCCAGGCCAGCCCCATACATATCATCAGGCGGTCATCTGTTGCTCAATCTTATTAGGCGGTCATATGCATCACAATTTTTTGGTTGCCTAAACGTAGGTAGTTTAACCGGAGGCGCGGGTATCTAGCCCATATGGCCGCCATCAGACGACGCCCGTTCGATGTAAATCCAGTACACAACTTCGCTTGATGGCCGCATTGAAAGTGGACATCATGACTTTTTTTGGCATTTTGGTACCTACCACAAGATAAGACTTAACCGATAACGCAGTACTAGTAAGAAAGAGAAGATGCCCATAGTCATAGTAAATTTGTGGCGTCCCCTTAGTGATGTGTACTGTTCCAAGTGATGGGATGAGGGTCTTATGTTCATCAATCCTTCACCCAGGGTCGTCAGTGAAAGAAAACCCTTTCTTGAGCTTTTCAAGATTGATACTACACAAGCAAGCTCACAATGATACTTTCTCTTGAATGCTTGCCCTATATTCCCATATTCCCATACTGCCGGTCTTCTCGTCCCAACAATAAGTTCGAAATGTTTCTGTTAGCTACTTTTTTTAACCTTTTAGATTCTGATCCGATGCAATCGAAGCGGAGAAACTTTTTCGGCAGGACGCAGACCTAGCTCTAAGAATAGGTATGTAGCACCAAAAAACTTCCAGAAATAGCAGCTGTATTTCATACCACAAAACATCCACTTTATCTCCACCACCACTACCATAGAATCCGAGCCCTGAGCTTGTTCTACTACGTAGTGTTAACTCATAACTAGCGATGCCTCTCAACCATTGGATTTTTGTACCTCCGATGCTTCATGCTTCAGGTCGTGCGTAAAACCATCCAAACTCATGAGAAGATACGAACATCCCCACATCCCTATCTCCATCTCCATCCATATACACAGAACTATCCACAATCGGCAACCTTTCCCAATTCCCAACCACTGTCCCTTTCTTCCAGCTATATACAGGTTGATGGATTGTCCGAGGATATAGTTAAGGATGGGAAGAAATGCTTAAAATTGTTCGGGTCGAGTGATGGCCTATGTTCACCCGCGGAATTGGGAGCTGGGGTATAGGTTGCGAGTTACTAGTATGGCCAGAACGGGAGGAAAAGAGAGATAGATGTAGGGTTTTGTGTCTGAGGTATCTGGTAACTTGGTACGTAAACTGCTGAGTAGTATATGCATTGATTTCAGCCACGGTCAGTGTAGAAACGAGATTTGAGTAAATTCGTAACGTTAACACTAGCCTATCCGTTGAAATAGTCTAGAAGATGAGCTCCTAGCTCAATTGTATGACCTTCGGGAGGCTAGAAAATGTATATCTCTGCCTGCCGCTCTGACGGGCATCTATAAAACCTGGACGTACTTTCTACACTGCTGTAATTATCGGGTTGTGTTAGTTATGGCTGGGCAAAAAGAGGTCTCTGCGGGTAATGTTCTTGTTTAAAGCACTGCAGGGATTTGTAGCCTGTGGAATGGGTGTTTTGTAACCAAGTATCCCCTACACTCTCGGTAACCTTCAATTCGTGTCCTTCTCTTTTCAGGTATAGTGTCAGTAAAAGATCATTGTGGCAAGACTTTAATTGGCTGGCAGGATTCTTATGTGACTCTTTTATTCACATTATACCCAAAAGGAAAGGGATTCTTAGTCATTCTATACCCGAAAGGAAAAGTATATGAATTGAAGCATACCGAGCGTTTAGGGGATAACACCAGGTACTATACCGGGCTTTGTGCTTCATATGTAATCAGTAATCAAGAGGGGTATGGTATGAAAGATTTCTGACTTGGTAATTGTAATCAAGGAGAGTATGAGTGCAGCTAGCTGTAATCAATGGGGGAGGTAACTTGTGCTGAATCAATTACAACTTGAAATACATGCAAAAACTACAATCTATGTCTATTCCTGGTGAATCAACACCACTTTCAACAAGTATGATCTTCGGAAACTGTAAGCCTACCCAGTATGAAGTATGAATCATTCTGCCATGTAATCAACACCCCGGGTATGAAGCACAAAGCCCGGTACAGTAATCTAACTGCTTGGTTATTGATTTTAACCTAATAACTTAGAACGAGATCTGAGCAAATTCTGTTGAAATAGCCTAGACTGGGGGAGCACATGTATAATAGCGGATCCGGACTACATACAGTGACGGGTATCCGTATGCAACTTTCTACGTGTGTGCTATGGCCAGACAAAAGAGAGGTTTTGAGCCTTCGTGTTTACAACACTACAGGCAGTGTTCCCAAGCGGTCAGATCGGCCGTCCAGTTATCTATAGATCCATAGACCGGTCAGGCCCAGTAACCTTTAGGAAAGTCTCCCTTGGAATAGATCGGCCCAGTCTAGTATTGGGACTGCCTGGGCACCGGTGGATATCTGCAGACATCTGCCTTGACAAAGATACCTGCCGTTATCTTCAAGCATCTGTGGGTACCCACGGATATCTATTGGTATCTGACGAAACCTTGGTAGGTATATTAACCTATATATAAGAGAGAAGGCTCCGGGCTAGTTCAACTCGAATATCTGGATATCTGTAGACCGGTCAAATTGGGATTCCAAAAAGCCCCCCTTAGCATAGACCGGTCAGATCTTGACTCCAAATGCCACACTTAGCGTAGACCGGCCCGGTCAAGTGTCATATCTGACCGATCTGACCGGTTGGGAACATTGACTACAGGTTTTGCGGTATTTATAGCACCAGGATTCGAACCCGCACCCGGCGTTTACAGCACCGATGCCAGGTGTTTCTAGCACCAGGTAGACTAACCTTTCGGTTGTTGTATATGTATACGTTGGATTCAACCATGGTCATGTAAAGTTTCCATTAAGTACGGGCAAAACAGGTCAAAAATGAGGTTTTAAGCCTGACAATCAAAGTGTCATGAGGTTTTGAACCCGCACTTGGTGTTGTAATTACAGCCTGTGTTTATAGCACTTGCACGACCTGGTATTTATAACGCTGTAAGGTTTCGAACCTGGCATTTATAGCGCCGGCCAACTGGTGTTTATAACACCATACCGGCTAAGCTAAGTCATCAGCTATTGCATATACGATGATTCCCCCCATCTTGTACAAGACCTCATCCGGATCTCGAAGAGTAAAACAAGACAAAAGTGAGATTTTGGGCCTGGAACATGTCTTAACGTTTAGAGCGCCTTGAGATTTCGAATCTGTGTTTGTAGCACTTGCAAGACCCAACGTTTAGAGCGTCATAGACATGGGGTTTCGAACCGGCGCTCTAGCTGTGTTTGTAGCAACCTGGTATTTATTGCACCATACCGGCTAAGCTAAGCCATTAGCACTTGTATATGCGATGATTTCTACCATCTTGTACAAAACCTCATCCAGATCTCGAAGGGGAAAAGCAGTGCAAAGATGGTTTGAAACCCATAGTCTAGTGTTTGTAGCACCGTGAGGTTACGAACCCCGGTTGCCAGCTGGTGTTTATTGCACCATAATCACCGGTTAAGCTAAGTCATCAGCTCAGAATCCGGAGATATACCTTAGCCGAAGCTCGAGTTCGAGGGTCAAGGCGCGCACGGTTTCCCTCACGATGTTCGGGGTTCCAAGGCATGAACTTTATCTCGAGCCGGCTCAGCTCAGGCCCCCCACTAGCTTGTGTGGGTTGCCACCGGGCAAAAGAGGAGAGAATTAAAAAGTAATCTCTATAGGTTTTGAGCCTGGGACTATAGTCTACAGGCTTTATGCCTGCGAAATTGGTGTTTTATAGTACCAGGTTTCGAACCCGTACCCGGCGTTTACAACACCGATACCTGGTGTTTCTAGCACCAGGTAAGCTAACCATTCGGTTGTTGTATATAAGGTTGATTCTAGCTATGGTAAGTACCGCCAGAATCTATGATAGAGATTTGTTGGGTCAAGATTCGCCAGCAATGGCCTACAGAAGCGTTGTAGGTGCTTCTCTTGGAGGTATAAGTGTGGCATCTATGTAAAGTACTTTACTCGGGAATATCCTAACCATGTCCTTCCACCACAGACCGATTAATACACCTCATCTCCGTCCACTCTTTCCAATCTACCAACCCCAACACCGGCCACATGGGTCCAGGCACACATACCTTCCCATCTTCCTCTCTGCACTGTTCACACGACCTCCACATCCCCCAGTCCAACCATCTCATCAATTCCATCGCCCTTCCCCTCCACTCCACCCCATCGACTCCAAATACACCTCCAAAAACACCCCGCAAATCCTCCCCAGCACCACTTCCACGCTATCCTTAATTAATCGCTCCTGCGGCGCCAACACCTCATCCCTCAGAAACCCAGTGTAAGCACATGTACACCTCTCCCTTTCCCCGGGCTCCCCCAGAAACGGCATCACACTAGCAAATGCGATCTCTCGCGCCCTCTCCATGGTCGTAGCATGTGATATCTCCCTGATCCGTCCGCCGTACCGATCCATTATGTCCTGTATGACGCGTCTCCAATCGAGGCCGGAGCATGGCATGGAGGAGTGGATGCTTTCGCCGATTAGTGCCTTGAACGCCGCCGCATCTGCTTTCGTAACTCCTGTGAGCCGGTGGGAGGCCTTTCGCGTAATAAGGTTACTCGGGAAAGACTTAAACGCTGGGTCATAGAACGTAAAAAACCGGCAGTAATCCGGGAGGACCCTAAGCTCGGGGGCATTGAAGTGCCAGGTTGCGGAGCGAATCCATTCCCACCCCGCCGCGTTGGCCCAGGGTAGTGATTCTGTGGTTGCGGCCGGGGGTAGGCGAAGTTTAGAAACTAGATTTAAGCTGCGGTTTGTGCTTGTGAAATCACACCATAGTACTTCGAACCCTGTGTTCATCCGTACATACCCCTCAACTCCATGCTCCTGTGCCCACGCACACAGCGCGGCCGCACGTTCAAACTCGGGTTTATCGCTCCATTCCGGCTCTCCTGAGGCTTCTGCAGGTACAGAACCGTAAAGAAATACCATCTGCGAGTCCATCGTGCCGCCGTTACGGATCGCTGCACTCATCCCGTCGAAGATTAGTACCTTCACATTGCGAGTAGTCACGAATGTGTGTAGCCATGTCTCTCCGTGCTGCCCGCTCATGATCCCGTACGACATCTCGGCGTCAAAGGAGAGCCAGTCAACGCGTGGGAGGGCGCCAGAGTCTTTTCGGGCGTGGTATAGCGGCGTGGAGGCGGGGATGATGCCGATGACGAGAGAGAAGCCATTTGGGGATAGGGTGTTGGGGGTTTGCCGGAGGAGACCGTGGAGGGAGGTGAAGATGAAGGAAGGGTTCAGGTCGGAGGAGGGGTGGAGGAGGGGGAATTGTGATGTGCTCAGTGCTGGGTGGGTGGAGAGGGATAGGAGGAAAAGTAGGAGGAGTAACATGAGGGTGGGATATTGGCGGTCCACCGTGGGAGCGAGGCGACGGTCATTGTGGATAAAGAGTCGTAGGAAGTTCAGGTGGTCGCGTGTCGGATTTGAGACAAGCTCCGCCCAATGTTGCGGCTCTACAGCAACTAAAGGGACATGCTGTGGTGGAATTTTAGCATGCTAGCAGCCCTGATTTGCATTCAGATTTAAGGCGCAAGCTCTCTAACGGACAGTATTTTTCGAACCGATTCCGCATGGTCAATTTCTTCCGACGACTCCCAAAAGCCCATGATTGTAGTTTTGGTGAGGTTGCACACATGCACAAAAATCTGTGGTAGTGCCACATATTGTGAAGTACGTTAGGTATTATGAAAATCATGAGTATCTTGCAGAACTGCAACAAGGTACAGAAACCTAGCGATAGAAAAATATAACCAATTTGTCATAATCTGCCTGAGTATCTTGTAAATCCGGCTCAGTATTATTGTGCTTTTTTCGTAACTCTCCAGCTCTTGCCTTCAAAGTCTCTGCCTCGGGATCATTCAACTCCCTACAGATGGTGGAGAGCAGATAAGTTGTTCTTGCTCGCTCTCCAAAAGCACCAGGCATCTTATCGAAGGCCCTTAGGGCTTTTTCCACCAACTCTCTTGTTCGTGTTAGATAAAGGTGGTGCAAGGTAGGCTGGGTATATACCTGGCTTTCTTGAAGTTCCCCTGCTTCAGGTGCAGCGAGCCCAATTTGTGATACGAGCTCCCGGTCATTAGATGCTTTTCACCAAGCGTTTTCAACCGGAGTTTCAAGGCCTCTTCATGGCGACTTAAGGCCTCGCTCAAATGTCCCTGATCTAAGTGAAGGTTCCCCAAGGCATAGAGCGTACGCATGTCGTTTGCTCTTGGCGATGTTAGTGCGTTAGAGTTGTAGAAATCCCAAATATGATACTTACATTGCATGTTCTCGCAAGCTGGAGTCGTTCCTCCCTTTGCTGATCTCAAGAGAATTTTCTAGTGCTACTCTCGCATCATCGACTTTACCCAACTTTGCTAGTGACGTGCCCAAGTTATGATAAGTCAGTGAGAGCATCTGAATTTGAATGTCGGGCTTCTTTTGTCGTATCTTAATTGAGCGGTAGTTTAACTTGACCGCCTCGTCGTATCTCTCCAGAGCAGTTGCTGATGCTGCAAGGTCTGAATAAGAATTGGCCAACCGGGGATCGAATTCAGTCAGCCGTTTGTTCTTGACCTCTTCCTCACGAAGAACTCTAGCCTTATCGAGGTATTCGTATGCATCTTTAGTCTCGTTCTTGTCCAGATGAAGGGCACCGAGGACCGTGCATATACCAGCCAAAATGAGTTTGCATCCATCAGAGTCTTCGCAAAGCTTGTGTCCAGTTCTAGCCAGGGTAAAAGCCAGGTCTATTCTGTTTTTTTCCATAAGGTACCTACTGTTGTTAGTACAGCCTGTAATAAAGCCTAGGAAGTATGCTATCTCACCAACTGCAGTTATACAGCAGTTCAGCAAATTCTGGAGGGGGTGGGTTCAATGATGATGAAGAAGCTTTATATTTTGCCTCGAGAGAAATAACGTGGGGGAGATATAGTTCGCAGTCCATCCAGAGATGAGCCATGTGAAGTTGACCAGGCAAATGCTTCGGGTACTTAGATGCAACTATTCCCACGGCGATGGAGAAGACCAAGCGTCTCCTCTCGGGAGTCATCTTTTTGATAGCTACGGCTTGTAAAGTTCGGTGAACCTTGAACTGAGGTTCGTTCTTTTCTACCAGCGAGCGCTGCCGTAGTTCTGAGATGGTGTCATGGAACCTGCAATTGGGGTTGGTCAATGGTTCTGTGTGTGATGGCAATGAAAATCCGTGTTCATTGGTAATACTGGATGTGATGAGGCCTTCCAAAATGCGATCTGAATCATAGAAGGCGCAGAGATCAAACATGTTTTTAGCTTCCAGGCTCAAACCATCGACGGCCACCTCCCACACCATACGAATGGACTTGTTGTAGCCCGATGAGGTACATTCAGCCTTTTCAAGATCGAATGTACTTGATCCTCGCAAATATCGTTCGAAAGTCTTCAAAGACCATAAGCCATTTCTGATAACATCCGCGGATATAGTCAAGGCCAAGGACCACCCATCAAGGATGTCGGAAATCTTGTTGGCAAAGACTCGATCAGCATCCGAGCGCATTTTAGCGGGTAGTAGGGAGAGCAGAAATTCAGCGCCTTCACCGGTGGGCATGGGACCCACTGAGCAACCTCGACGGGCCGGCTGGAATGCCGTGTCGGGGTTTTGGCTAGTTATCAGAACCGACCCTTTTGAGCAGTCTGGCCAATTTGAATGTACAAGTTTGATATCCTCAACGTTATCATACACCAGCAACCAATTTTCTTCTTCAAAATTATTAGTCCTACCTGAGGTTATACATAAGTGCGGAGTGATGATTGCATACCACTATTGCGCAACCAATTAAACACCCGAAATTTGTCATTGGAGACTTCTGGCGCACCAAGTCCCTTCAATTGATCATGAATCAAATATTGGGCCACCCCTGAAAATGATTGCGCCAGATTTGAAGGTGTATCAGCATTGAACCAAAGTATTATAGGGAACACATCTTGATGACGATGAGCAAACTCAAGTGCAAGCGCAGACTTCCCAACACCGCCAAATCCATGGAGGGAAAATGATTTTTGCCTGGGCTCTGCCCATAGAAGAAGCTCTGCTGACATGTTGTCGAAAATATTCTCTCTACTTTGTCCGCAAAAAAATCGATCGTTTCGAGCCTTCAGTCCCCACACCATGTGCTTCGTATTCGGACTCTGTTGCGTATTGAATATTGCTCCGTGGGGGCCGAATAGACTGCACAATGCTGCATTGATATCCTTTTCTACCCTTTCTGAAGACTCCTCAACACGTTTCGCCGCAGAATCTAATCTGGATTGGAATCCAAGTACTAGACAATCAAAATATTTCAGCAAAAAGCAACAAGCGAAAAGGCTCTGGTAACACAACTTGCACGCTTGCGTCGAAGTGTATTGAAACATTCTTCGCAGAAGCCGATGATATCCCTGTATACGGCTACAAGCGATTGCTCAACTGATTCCGTGCCTCTGTATGCTCCGCAGAGTCTTGCAAAACGTGGCAATGAATGACGAATATTGTCTAGTCTCTGAGAGATGGTTTCCACCATCCGTTGTGTACTGAACCAAAGCTGTGCAACGTCAAGTTCAACCCCGCAATCTCGGCTCAGCCCCACACTTTAGAAAGACAGTACCTTGACGAATCTGGAAAGTTCCCAAGATCGCACCAGACCCGAACATTGCTGCTGTCGCTGAATTGCAAAAGTTCTCAATGATTGGATAATACTGGCGCTCGAAGTCTTGAACGTAAGAATTTAAGCGTTTCGTTGTCCGTGGTATCTTCTTGGCTTTATTGTCGACAGATCTTTGGACAGCTTCAAGAAGAATTTTTGGCGATTGAAGGTGCTCACGCGAGGGAGTGTGCTTAGACTGCGACTTGTACAGCTGACAAGCAATCTCCCAGGGCGTACGCGGTGGTGTTGGATCTAGAGGAATCGAGGATGGTAAGCTAGATATCTGAGAGGATGCGATGTTCGGAAGAACATCTGTTACAGGCTGTGCTCTTGGTAAGTCTATTGGAAAACTGGAAACGATTAGCCATTCATGCATGCATTAATTCATGTCACTGCGCAGTACTAGTGTATCAATGCAAATGATGTGTATGGCTGCCTGAGCCAAATAGGGTAATGATAATAACTACCTGGAACCCATTTTTTCGAAGTACGATAGGTTTGAAATCGTCAATCAGATGAAAGCAGTTGTACTAAATGACACGGAACGACGGGCCGAGTACCGCATTTATAGAGTGATTCAGCCTACTGCGTGCTCTGTTGATATCGCGGCCGGCGGAGCAGTTTCTTTTCGAACTGCTGCTTCATGTTATTACAACGAAAATCGACATTAAACTTCGGCAGCCTGAGGGTAGCCCTAAGATGATGGCCCCATCGCATTAGAGCTTGACACATCATTGAAATGATTATCAAAGGATAGCATCTCCCAAAAAAACCCCCAATGTTCGCATGAACCAGTAATGAGCTCGAGATAACTATCATAAGGCTGAATAGAGATGCATTATGTATGCCACCATGTTGCACATGCATGGTATTGCAGTATAAGGTACAGACAGACCTTCCCTGATATTCTGGAGCTTTCACAGTGACTCCTGTGTTTATAGGACGAAGATGTCTACAGCCTGATACTGAAAGGTGCTGAACACATCACCGCCCCAAAGTTGCTGGGAAGGCCACCATTCAAATCCTTTAATGGGGGGGCCGTCAGCCGGACCAAAAGCAAAAAGAAGACAACACCAACTTGCGTATCCCAATAAATAGTAAATGGTAGCGGATATGTTTTTGAATCGGTATTGGAGGCTTAGCACTAGGCTCGTATTGATATGGTCAATGCAATTGCTAACAGAGGTTAGATTTTGGTGGCCTGATTTTAATCACTCAGGACGAGAGTCGAGTGTGCTTTGTGGGGGTTACACAAATATGTTGACAAGTCTGTAGGCGATACTCTAGACCCAGGAGTCGTAAAATTCTTCAGTTAATGATTAAAGAATGGTCACAACATGCTATCTCCTTTGGATCTGTATCAGTACCATATATTCAGTGCGATGCTTAAATTATATGGAACCAGTCCAAATCGGATAGTTTTATGTCTCAAAGTATTCCAGCGATCTAGCCGAAACTGTTCCTTAGGTTCTAGTAGTTAGGAGGCTATGTTGAGATAGTCTGAGATTTTGTAGTCTTGATGTGCAGAACTTTGAAGGCACACTGATCGGGCTCAACGAAAGTGGTGTGAGCAGTCCTGAAAACTGCTCGAAACTTTCGGGCTTTACGGCTCCGATCGATCTACAGTTCGGTTCAGGGTTTGCACGTACCCTGTCTAGATGAAAACACCCTCAAGTACATGTTTCCCCGCGTGAAGTTGCAACAGAGTAGAACGAGACCCCGCATTTTGGCTTGGGCCCCACCTAGTCCTGCAGCGAAGCTTGATGGAAGATAAAAGCAGTTCTGTTCGCAATTAAGAACATCAATTTTCTCGCAAGATTTACTCCAAAACCCCCTGCCGCCGGGTTTCGACAGCTTCTGGCCGCAATACTTTAGAATGGAAACCCCAGGGACAGGTGAGTACCTTTGTTACTTCTGTGTCTGAGGTCTACGTACCGCGTCTTCCACTCCATCAGCTGTCGATGATACCCATATTTATCTCCGGAACGTTATATCTTCAAGAAAACTATTAAGCGAATGCTCACGTATCTTCAAATTCGTAGATACACCAACCACTAAAGTCCTTGAGCAGCCCTGGAAGAAGTACTGGCCACCGCAAGCCGACTTCAGACCGACAGATGAGGAGCTTGAGGCGAAGCCGTGGCTCACCTGGAAACCTGATCCAAACAACCCAAACGAGAAGCCTTGGTACACCTGGATGAATGATCCGAAATATAACCCAAACCTTTTGAGAAGCGCCGCAAAAACAGACGCAGCACAGCAGTTGTCGGGTTCTGGCTCGCCTTCGCCAAATCCAACACCGACACCTGAGCCGAATCCAACACCGACACCCGAACCAAAGCCTGAGGCGACTATCGCAGAAGGCGGATAAATCATAAAGAATGGCCATGGTGAGTGATATTTCTTGCAAACCATCCCGTGTGACCCTAACGTTCAGAAGGCCGAGCGGTCGATGAATCACACTCTGTTCCGACTTCTAGCCTTGCCCCGAATGGACACCTAACCTTGAACGCTACATGGGGTATGGATTTCAAATATTTCGTGGGCGTTGTTTATATTTTCAATGCTTTTTAACGTAATGAAATTGAATTTATTTGCCTCAGAAGGAACATGCAGTGACTACAGTTTTTTTGATCGTGTGAGCTATTCAGTACGTATATATACGTACCATACCTGGTATAGCAATACCTACTTACTTAAGTACCTAATGTAGCATAATTCATCAAACCATTATATATTTAAGTAATAACCTAAGTGATTACTTTAGAATAGGCTCGAGGGTTAGGGTACCATACGTCATTCCGTATGTTCATTACATTGCGCCAGGCAATATACATTGCTATATACACATCTTTGTACCAACTGCTGTGAAGGCTAAGAAATATTGCAGCGTAAGAGGCAATATAAAATGTCACTTGAAAGCCACCCTTCCATCAATCCCGCATACTCTCGAGATATATATCAATCGTCATAAAACACTAACACGCGGACCTCGATGCTCTCTCGTGGACGAGAGTCTACCGGCGTCTCGGAATACTCGAACGACGTATGTGCAGCCACTCCTTCTATTAATTCAATATCCAATGGTTATGGACGGGGCAACGCACTTTTAGCTACCGAGTTGTCTTGAATACTATCCGCACATTTGAATAGCCAAACCTCATCAACGTTTTGTCCATCAACAAAGTACCATTTGTGGGATTCATTATGTAACAAGTTGTAGCTCTCCCCTCGATAGTGTGGGAATACTAGGTCCGTGGGTACCAAGTCTCGAGATAAGTCGAGCGAATTATAGTCGCAAAGTGCCAGCGGCCGGTCTTTAAGCGGTCCATGTAACGGACGCCAGACACTAGGTGAAAATTTATCAGCTTCTAGTCGTAGACAAAGAAGCTTTGTAATCCGAGTATTTACTTAACAATTTGATATCGTTTCTTTAGGAGCTCTTCTGCTTCCTCCTTGAGATGGAGGTATATGCGTGCTTTCGCGCTATCTGGCGTTTGATCTATTCATGGCTTAGCCTCAATGCCAAAACGGGGTTTAGAGGTTCTTCATACCAATATGCGCAGCGCTCAATGGTTGGCGCCATTTCGAGGTTCCACAGTCTTGTATGCCCGGCGTGCGGCGACGAAGCTTCAAGGTGTATTAGCAAGCCACACCCGAAAGCATCAGACAGAGCGTTACAGTATGATCAAAGACAAATGCCCGTGCAGCGTTCAGCTTCGATGTCACAAATTGTACCATCTCCGGGTAGTACGTAGACATAACCTTCGAGTCATCATCGAAATCGTCGTGACCAAGAAGCGTCTTATGAATTACCAGCTCAAAGCCCACACCGTCTACTGTATAGTCTGACTCTCGTCCCCTTATGTCGGTAATTGAAATATGTCGTCTTTTTTCATGGTCTAAGTTTGTTTGTTTGGCCCCGGGTCTGTCTCCAACCGGAATATTGAGGTAGTACGGTTTCTGTGTTTTGTAAACTACAGAGTCTCTGAGGTAGAATAGCGATGTCTTAGTGACATGTTTTGTTGCGGATTTGTTAGAGGCGGCCATGGTTGATGAATGATAGAAGATAAGGTATCGTGCGGGGTTTCATAGTGCATCAACAGGATCAAAACTAGGTATGCATGCGCTCTAGATCTACAATGAGCCCTATAATACGAACTGCCGACAATCTACAGTCCATGGAATAGAATCATATATAGACCTCCTCAAACCTGATGTACTTGACAAAGCCGCCCCAATGCTATATAGCTATGGTTATTGATAGCTAGGATATCTATCACTCTGTCACAGTAGCCCCGATGGAGTTGGAACACCAGTGGTGAAGTTGAATTTTACAAGATCCCCGTGAATGTTGCCACTCCGCAACTCTCCACCTGATGGATCTCGTCTGTTACTCACCCGACCGCTCCATATGTCAAACAAATTTGCCGGAAATATATAGAGTACAATACTTACCACTTCGATTTGGGGCAATTCAGCTAATCAGGCGTCGCTGATCAAGCATTTCTCTATGCCAAATACGGCAAAGACGCGACGTTCCTCAACAGTCCACTCTGTTTTGCCACAGCAGCATATAGAGCACACACCCTCAACACCATAGTCTGCGGGAGTTTTGAACTGGGAATCTTTATGAAAAATTAGGTGGTGGTGGGCTCAGTGCTTTTGGTTGACGAAGTGGTTTGTTTCCCGGCCGCCATCGGCCGATAGAGGGATTTCGATATAGCCCTTACTACGCGCGATATATGAGCATTAATGTCTCCCGATAAGTGGGGATGAGGGTTAACATTGTCGTCGTATCTGAACTCTAGATCTGAAAACTACCGAGTATGTACTATAAGTACGTACTTAGCTTATGTACTTCTTAATTACCAAAATCAGAACACCAAGTAATTATTAAATTCAAGAATCCTCTTACTAATGACAAATTTCCACCTCAAATTCTTTGCATGGCCCAAACCAATATTGTAATAATTGCTCATGATGAACCAAGCCTTCATAACATAAAGGGTATACTCCACTGGGGATAGGCCACGTACGCAGAAGAATTCGAAGCTGCGCGGCCATATCATGCATAGGTAAGTAGCCGCTCACTCATGCATATGCGCACCACACCATCACAAATTGCGATCCATACACACCTGCAGCGAGGGAGAGCACCCCCCTAGCAGCCTGAAAATCATTTGTGATTAGCTCAAATGGTTGAATTGTATGGGAGCTTTTACCATCCATCCATCTTTTGGTCACTCCCTCTACTGTCGCAAATACACGTGGGTTTTCCGATTTTTGCATCCATACCCGAGTAGATCTGTCGATTACACGGCTCAACATTTTCTGTTGAAATGCACGAGTCGGCTGAAGAGCTGCAGGTGGTTGAGAGCCGTGCTTATGCCAAGGCGGTTCCTGGGACCCCCTTAAGCTATCATCTCACGCACCCCATCCTCTACCCAGATCTAGTTTTCGCCATAGTCTCGATCATGTTTTCATGGCCACATTTTCTCAAACGAAGCCTTCCTCCACAGCCGCCTCTAGAGCCGGTCGCTCGTTCCCGCAGCCTAAGCACGCGTTCGCTATCGCTCCCCAAGGGGCACCTTCGTTCAAGCCAAGTAGTCCAACTAGATGGCGTTTCATATTATATTCCGCCCGAACCCATCGTAAGTCGAAGTACAGTGCGATTTGCTATGCTTTCAGATCCTTTGTAATTGAAAGAGATGGAATTTCCGACAAATTTAATTCGCGGTTGGCCATCTACAGTTCCACTACAAATCTTGATTAGAAATATTCATCTGCTCAAAATATCCAAAAATGTATTGCGCTGTTTCAAAATGGATAGCTAATGGTCTTCTAGGTGGAGATCGAAATCGAGGGTATACATCACACGTATCCTATAACTATCATAGGATGCCCGTGCCAACTTGATGCTTTATTTCTTGTGTCGAAGAAAGATAATTTCCTGGCGAATGACGATGTCTTTGCACCTGGTTTCCTCCGTAAAATTTGGGTTCACTTAGTTGATAATGAAGTCATGCCGGAGACCAGTATTGAAGCCGAAGGTCTTCTACAGGATTGGGGTTGCGAGCTGAGCTCATTTAGAGCGTCAAATAATAGGAGGTTACCGGAAGGACCATACTTTGCAACTTCATTGGGCATTCACCACGCATATCGCTTCTATCCTGATACACACGGCGCTTTTATATCTGCTACACGCCCGACTAAACATGATCCAAATACGTGAGTGGACACCCACTTATCAATGTTTGAATCCTCGCTAAAATAATATCACTATAAAGCTATATAACTCTAGACGTTGCTCAATATGGGGCCCACGGGCTATCAATTGCTGTTCCTTCGCGCCATTACTATGGGGTAGCAACCAAAGAAAAGCCGTTAAATGGTGTCCGTATCGCTATAAAGGATAATTTGCATCTCCGAGGAGTTCGAACAGGTGGATCTTGTCGCGCATTCCATAACTTGTACAAACCGCGCGACAAGTCCTCCGCATTGGTGCAAAGCTTATTGACTGTGGAGCTATCATTGTGGGAAAGACGAAACTCTCTGAGTTTGCAGATGCTGAGGACCCAACTGGGGATTGGGTTGATTATCACTGCCCATTCAACCCACGCGGTGATGGTTACCTGAATCCTGGAGGAAGCAGTGTTGGAAGTGGGGCGGCTATAGCTACATATGAGTGGCTTCACATTGCTATTGGACTGACAGTATGACGGTATATGCTTCATATGTGCATAACATAAGCTGATTATTTTCCAGCGGGTGGTAGCGTTAGAGTTCCGGCCGGAGCTCAAGGTCTTCTTGGCTTTCGGCCCTCAACTGGTGCAACTAGTCTAGATGGAACCTTAGTAGTTAGCGAGTAGGTCATTACGTGAAATCTCCCTCGCTTGTTTTTGCAGTTGATTTTTTCATAGGTATTTGGATGTAATCGGCCACATTGGAAGGGATGTAGGACTCTTTGAAGAGTTCGGGAGAGTGTTACTCAAAGACTGCGGATTTGAGAGTTTTGAAAGGGTTGGTGTCCATCAGAATGCTTGACCTGAATCTGATAATTGATAGTTTCCTTCTAAACTTCTTGTCAACCGCGATTCTTTCCCAGTGGAGAGCGCGGCCGCCCAAGAGCTGTATGACCGCTTTATTGAGTATCTTGAAGATTTTCTCGGCACGACACAAATGAACTTTAGCACGAAGCAATTATGGAAATCTAAGGGATGCAACCAACAGAGTTTAGACAGTTATCTTGAGGCGGTGGGTAAATTTGGAGATCACTTATCGTCGATGGCTAGGAAAATTCTGACAGAGGCGGTTTGAGACATTAACGGATTTAGTATCCTATGGACAGTATCATCGGTACAAAAGATTTCAAAACGATCACCTAGAAAAGTTTGGAGAAGCGCCATATGTGAACCCAGTCACGCGCTGGCGTTGGTAAGTATCCCCTTTCCCTGTATATCCCTTCTAACCTTGAAACACAGGAACCGCGGGGAACACACTACTCGAGACCAGTTAGAAGAGAGTCTTCGGCATAAGGAAACTTATGCAGATTTTTTTGCAGAGCATGTTCTAAGCCCAGATTCAATCACAGGATCGAATGCCTTGCTGGTGTCACCATTCAATCCCGGCAATGTGGAGTACAGAGATGTTTATCGTCCTCAGTTTGTGTCCCCACCGCACCATGTACCCAAATTAATGCCCCCGCTAACTTTTACTACCTAAAGACCAAAGGAGAGAGATATCAGAGAATTTGGCTGGGGATTTCGGGATGCATTTAGTTCGTCCTTAGCTGGAAACCCGGAAATTATTATTCCAAGTATGCCCTTTTACCATACTACCTTATATTATAGGATCGATACTGATAGTTTGGAACCCAGTTGGGCAAATTCCATACAACTCATCTGTTTCCTTGAAGGTCGAATACGTACCTGTCACAATCTCAATCCAGGGGGCCAAAAGTAAACACTTCCCTAGCAGGTCAAAGGACGATATTGACAATCTTCAGAATCTGACTTGATGCTTCTCAACCTTGTTCGTCAGTTATTGGTAGATGAGCGATCGAAATCCAATGGGTTCAATGGTGCGGCCGAGATATTGACCGGAAAATACGCATTTGTACCACCGAAGCCACAACCAACCACCGACGGTGCCACGCATGCCCCTGGGAGCTGAACATTGAAATGGGGTCGAGATGACATCATCGTTCAACGCAATATGTGGTCGGATCCTGCACTCGATATTGCGATCAAAGAGTGCTCAACGTCGTGATTCATGTTGGCGCATGTCGAACGAGAAGTGGTTGGTGGGGTTAGTGATTAGCGTACGTACACTGGGGGGAGGTCTATGTAGAGCCTGAAATTATCTCACGATCAGCTACAAGTATTTAATTTAACGTAGAAGTTTCATTTCTTATTCATGTGCCACGCAACCAATCAGTGCAAAAATCAAAAAGCCCCCAACTAATCTAGCCGTAACCGAACCATAAACCTCTAAAAACCTACAAAATTATCTACAGGGTACAAGATGATGTCGTGGCATTTATTTTGAAGTTGATGAAGTTCGCAAACTAGTCTAAGCGCTTTTACCGCGCTATTGTGAGTTTTGACATCAAAACGCTGAACTAAGCATATAAGACGCTAGAAGCGCGGAGAGCTAATCTATCACTACTATAGATGTTATGAAGACGTCACACAGGGAAGATTTGGGGCAAATGCATGATTTTTAGTGCAATGTTGCTTTCAAGAGGAGGGTTGGTTTATGCTGCATCATCGAGCGAGTACGTGCGATTGTCATTTATATAGCATGATGGGGCGCCGTCGGGCTTGTGACATGAGGTTGACTGCATCGAGCGAGTACGTGCGATTGTCATTTATATAGCATGATGGGGCGCTGTCGGGCTTGTGACATGAGGTTGACTGCATAGAGCAGTTTAGGTATTATTGAAAGGACATCTCTCAAACATCCGGATCCGGAACGGCAAAGAAACGGAGTTCAACGCCTAGCTTACATAGTGGAAAGACCAACCGGCTACTTCTGTACTGAGTGGGGCCGAGAAAGCCAGAATTTCATCCAATGGTGGAGTTTTCGACTTATGTTGTGATTAAATGTCGCGAGTGATCAACTATGATGAGATGTATGCTGTAACTCGGTTCTTGAATGGCCGCTAGTAAGAAGGGCAGTTTAGGGATTCAACGCTCAAGTTTCGTAGGAGTTAAGATGGGAGGTCACTAAAATCTTTTCATTGGTCGAGTCTCCTGCACTTGCAACGAACGGCATGCATTGACTATGTGCCTGATCAAAGCCATCGGTATGTTTGGAAAACAGCACGTGTAACGAGAAATATAGTCTCGGACATAGAGCCGGTAAGCAGTTCGAGACTACTTGCTTGTAGCTTGTTTTGTGATAGAGAGGTAAGTTCTGTTCCCATGTGTTTATTTATCCCCGTCGGCCTCGGCATCATGCCATGCCGGCGCCCGCTATGGCCGCACGTCACACACACAAATACACAAACACACCCAGCCTAGCTGAGCTACCTGCCCACTCTTCTTTTCCCACAGACACGTCCATTTGTCCATCACCCCCATCACCACCTCGAATCATCGATCGTCCATTTATCAACCCATTATCTTTTGATTGCATTGCTGTCAAACTACCCACTCTTCTCTCCTACCGCATCTCACTATACACAAACGCATCTCAATGTTGAATGCCAATCCCCGTGTGCCGCCTCTGCGGGGCTTCCTGGACATTGGACAACCCCTTCACATTGATACCATCCCACCCTCCTCTATCTCCCCTCCGCATTGCTAATGCCCACAGATAATCCCTAGTCGGAGGCGCAACAATTTCCTCCTCCGACCACCATCCAGCCTCACAGTTCCTCAAGCACAACTGGCCTTTGAGCACAAACAGCGCCTTGAGGAGCTAGAACATCGCTTCCAAGAATTTACGGCCGAAGCCGAGGCAGACAAAGAGGAGAGACAGTGTGCCTCTGACCGCCTAGCGGGTGAACTTATTCTTCGCGCTTTCTACGGATTGTCAATCTAGGGAACTCCATTATCTTCTAGGTCAGGGGTAGCACATAGACGGCGATAGACCTACGAAGGGATTACGCGAAGAGCGCATCCGCCATTTCTACGAAGAGAATAGAGGAACGGAAGCCTGATGATGAACTAGAGGAAGAAGAGGAAAGCGAGTGGATGATTGAGACCCGTGAGCCCCTCAATAGAGGTCCACGAGGATCATATAAATGAGTGCATCAGGGGCGTTCATAAAATATGCCAGCAATACCGGGAGCGTTTGTACGCATGGTGTGTCCTGATAGTAATGAGTACCTTCCCTCGTAACAATCTGAAGTTGTTGCTGGCAGGAGCTCCAAGTCTTCCCCAATCAGGAGCAAGACTCTACCCTTCCTCAACAGTCTGGGGACTGCTTTTCCCACACAATCTGAGACTACTTTTTACCACACAACCCGTACAACTTCCTCAAAAGCAGCAGGATCAGTGCACCGACAATTCCCACAATCAACCAAATCATACCCTTCTGCAACAACAGCCCTAGATAGCCGCAATCTCTGAATATGCCGAGAAACAGGCGCTCAGGATCAACACTACGCGGTTCTCAAATTGTCCCAGACGATGAGGTTGAGCGGATTCACCGTCACAGCGATTTTGAACCTACTGGCCACATGACTCGTCTTCCTCCCGTGGTTCAGCAGACTCAGGCCCAACCAATCGAACGAGGAGACACCGACCACCCTTCGAGACGGTCGCGGAACCGCCAACAGCCGAACCAGACCCGTGGTCAGGCCGTCCCTAATAACGAGCAGAATCCCGCTGCTCGGCCGTATCTCAGGTCATTTTATTACCCGTCTGCAGTTCATCCAATTCCACAAGACGAGTTCCTTGCTCATTTTGCCTTTAACTCTTCAGATACACGTCCTCTTACTAATGAGGAGGAGGAGGAGGAGGAAGAGATTATTGATCAGCCCCACGGATTGAATGCATTGTCTCATTCTCCCTCTCATTCTTCAGATACGCGTCCTCCTACTTATGAGGAGGAGGAGGAGGGGGAGGAAGAGGAAGAGGAAGAGGAAGAGGAAGAGGAAGAGGAAGAGGTTATTGATCAGACCCTCGGATTGAATGTGCTCTCTCATTTCCCTTCTCATTCTTCGGATACGCGTCCTCCTACTTATGAGGAGGAGGAGGGGCCGGCGGAGATATTTGATCAGCCCCTCGGACCGCATGCGTTGTATCATTTTCCCGAGCTGATTGAAGTCCTCAGAATGGAGCGCTCAATGGAGTTATTAGCCAGGGGATACGACAATCAGCACCTTCCTTCCGACTTTCTCCCGATCCTCGAGGAATCGGCAGAACACACTCAGGCTGCACAGGAAGAGCCCCCTCAGTGGGAGTCTGAACGTAATCGTCTCGAAGCACTTCGGGTGCTGCATAATCCAGAGCTCTTCCGACAAGATCATACCCCTCAAGAGCTGGCTCAAATTACCAACATTCTTGGGCTTGGCCGACCAGCACGGGATGCAACTCATCTTCCTCTTCCAAGGGGGCTATTTGAGAACGAGGACGGGGTGCCATTCCCAACCAGGGAGATAATCATGGAGAGGCGGCGGCAAGATCAAATTGAGTCTGTTCGAAACCAGCGTCTTGTTCAACGAAGGGAGCGAAGGGAGCGAAGGGTCTGGTTCAACCTTGCAGAAGATGGAGATATTCCGGTGGTCCTGACAGAAAATGAAGTCCGCCAGGTTGGCTTGGGGCATATCTTTGACGATGATCCCGTTGCCGACTACCTACGAGGCTCCAGAGCGTTCCTACCTAGGTAGAGAGATGAACTTTCTTTCTTTCAAGGAATGCACTGTACAAAGATCCTTTTGTTTTCTGTGACGAAAACGAAAGATCGAAGGTCTCTTCTGGTCTCGAAGAGATGTTCACATTCTATAGTTTTGTTTTGTATGGAAATTTACGATTGTTTTTCCCTTTTCCTTTTGAGACAGATGTATCATGGCTGTCATTGAAAGGTATATCTCATTTTGTTTTCCTGTACGAAGACGAAAGGTCGAAGGTCTCTTCTATTCTCGAGGAGACGTTCATTCCTCGGTTTGTTGTGTATGGAGATTTGCGATATGGTGTTTCACTTGTGTCTTTTGAGGTTTATAGGGCTGTGTCGTTGAAAGGTGTTTTCTAGACGAAACTCGAAGGTTTTGTGTCTTTGAGAGAGGTCTTGTTTTCCCTTTCTCTTTGTACGGTTGTGTACGTTAAGCTATTTCTGTTTTCATTTGTGTTCAATGGGGGTTTTTCGGGAGAGATATGCACAACTGATCATGAATACAATGCGGTTTACTGGGAGTCTCTTTCTTTTTTCTCGTTCGGGAAAAGTTGAATGGTAAAAGCGATACATTATTGTCTCGAATCCGTCATGCCCACACCCCCATCGCTGACCGCCCGTTAAACAAGTCCAGGGAATGTTATCCACAGTTCTACATAACAACCGTATTTGAGATGTTGGGAGGTCTTTGTTTGTTGGTTCCTTTATCCGGCCAAAGCCTACCTTTTCGAACAGCACCTGGCGGGTACCTAGATTCCTAGGTCTAGTCGGGGGGAGCAGTACTATGCATCTCTCCTCCGTGGCCCTCGGCCTTCCCAGCATTGTATACACCAAGAACAAGCAACTCCCAGCTTACAGGAGGCTTCTACAAAACACTCCAAGATTTTCAGCAACCAACATCCATCACTTCCACCTTTTGTTGAAGCCGTACCGTCAGGTGGAGGAGAAACTTGTACAATCTGTATATTCGTATCTAGAGAACTAAAGAAAAGAGAGAAGAGAAAAGGAGAAGTGACTAACTGCTTCTCGTGAGTCACGTGCCATACGGCCGAGATCTTAGACAACACACGAACCATAACCTATGAACCTGTTCAACACCTTTAATTTAGATAGCCAGCAAGGAATGCCATGAGAACCCCTAATGGCTCATCTCTCCCAGCTGGTCTCGTATTTGCGCAATAACGGTTACATGAAGCGTATATACTGCCCGCCTCATCAGCTTCCCATGACAGCAGCCCCCGATCCGCGGGAGAGGCCATAATCTATCATACTATCAACCGAGTGACAGCGAAGAAACCAGAATCTCAGAGGGAAGGTTGCTGGAGGTTTTGGATAACATTGCGCAAGTTGCGGAGGCCTAGGGATAAATTCCACACTTAGGTAGCAATGTGTGGTTCCCAATCATACACTCCAGACTGGGAGTTCTGTGCCTATCATACAAAGTCTCCGTAACTGCAGCCGCATACATGACGATCATAACCCTCGAGTCTTTTTTTTTGTACATATGTACAAGAAGAAAACGCAGAATACACGGTGTGTTCCAAAATGAAACTCAAAAAAAGGTATCCGAGTGATTCAGTGTGACTTGTTGTGAGGATGGATATTGTGGGATACTATCAAACTTCCGTATACGCTGTGTGTGCTCGAGGCTCGTGCTCTATCCACATTACTCTACGTAGATAGAAAAATGAAGACTTAAGACACCTACGTAAATTTCACACGGCAATCGGTATCCAGAACGCAGTAAGTGAACCTTAAGCTTTTGATTCCGCTAAACATAAAGAGAAAAAATGACTAAAGGAAAGGAAATGAAAGGAAGAAGGGGGGGGAAGCATTTGATATTACAAGAAAAAAGTGCTCTCAAACAAAGCATGTTAACGAGTGGAACAATTCCACCACCAGCGTACATCTACCCAACCCCCCTCCCCCACCACTCCCTTCTGCATACAATTAGCGTTTCCTAACTAGCCAAGTCGAATGATACCTATTCTCTATTAGTTCTGCGTTTTAGGTGGTTGGAAGGAAGGGTGGGAACTCACCTGCAGCAATCAACTTCCTAATCTTCGTTCCAATCATTGGGTTCTTCATGTGCTCGTTCAGTGCCCGCGGGTTCTGTTTCGCCTGCTGGAGGATACTCTGCATAACGGGATCGCTGATGATGGATACCAACTCCGGGTCCCGTTGGATACGCTCCATTGTCTGCTCTTCCGTCTCGCCTTCCCGCGCGGAGTACATGGCCTGCATACACTTGCGGCTTGTTTCTTCAATCTCACGGGTGTGCTTGTGTTCAGTGTCTGCGGCGGTAGCCTCGTCGCATGCGTCGAGACACTTGTTGTAGTCCTTCATGGCGAGGTAGATCTGGGCCTTGCGGATGTAGGCGCGCATGAACTTAGGGTCGCACTTGATGGCGAGGTCGCAGTCCTTGATGGCTTCCGGGAGGGAGATGAGTTTCTGCAGTGCGGCGGCACGGTTGGAGTAGCCGCGGGGGTCCTCGGGTGCACGCTTAATCATCTCGGTGTATGCTTTGACGGCACCGGCAAAATCGGCGGCTTTGAAGAGACGGTTGCCTTCCTCGCGGGCTTCGTCGGCTTTTTCGGGGTCGATGTAGGCCTGGCGCTCGTCGTCGATCTTTTGCTTCTCCGCGTTGCGGAGCTTGGTGAGGATGTCGGGGGTGCGGTGCTCAGTGAGGGAGTGCTGGTAGTATTCGATAGCTTTGCCGAGGTCGCCCATCTTCTGGTAGGCGGTTCCGATACGTCCAAATGCCCTTTGTTGCGTTAGAGTGTGTTGATGGTAAGCTGGTGATAGGGACATACTTTGCAACTAGCTTGAAGTCTGCGCGCATCTCTCTACCTTCTTCGATGGCACGCTCACACTCCTTGATACATCCATCATAGTCACCAGCCTCGAACTTGGCGGCGGCGATGTTGTTCAGGTAGGTAATATCCTTGTACAGGTCCCATGCCTTCGAGTAGTGCTCGATAGCTTCATCGAATTTGTGCTGCTTATAGTATTGCGTTCCAATTTCCTTCTCCTTGTCTGCGGCTGCCTTGGTCTCCTTCTTTTCCTTTGCCTCTTCATCCTCCACTGCCGACTCCTGGTACGAAGGCGGGGGAGTAGCTTTCTTTGGCGCATCGGGCATCTCGGTATCCTCGCTCGAGCCAGCATTGGCGGCGGCCGCAGCAGCATCGGCGGCGTTAGACGGCATTTCCATCTGGATTCCGAGCAGCACGGCAATGACCTGCATCATCCGAGGATCTCTGAGTTCCTCCTGGATGGCATTGGGGTTCTGTCGAACGCGGTTGAGCTTAGCCATGAACTCGACGTCACCAAGAAGCGCCGATGTCTTTGGGTTTGCAGCGAGCTTGGTGATGAAACTTGGGTCCGAGAAAATCGAGCCAAGCCCAAGATCGGGCTGGTTTCCATCCTCCTCTGCCTCACGGCGGATAGCTTCGTTGACGGCAGCAAGTCCAGCCTTTGCCTGTACGTTTGAGGGCTCGACTTTAAGGGCCTGCTCGTACGCATCCAAGGCGCCCACTGTCGTCGGACTTAGCATTTGAGGATACAGAGAAGGTGCGTGTAGAAATACCCAAATCACCCTGACCATGCAAAGCGGCACCCTTCCTCGAATATCCTTTACCCCAATCCGGTTTCAATTCTGCAGACCATAAAATCAGCAGTGACTCCCGACCCGTGGCTTGGATCAAAGACATACCAGTCGTCTTAATAGCATCCTGCAAGGCACCGGCAAAGTCCTTGATAGAAGCATAACACGCAGACCGATTTGAGTAGAGGACATGGTTATTCAGGTCGAGCTCGATTGCCTGGGTAAACAGAGAGCTGGGTGATGGCGTCAGCAAGGAACCCACCGAGCAATCAGGCGGCCTTCACAACATACATAGCTCTGTCGAAATCCTTTGCAGCAAAAGCCGCGTTTCCTTCGGCTTTAAGCTAGTGTTGTTGTGTTAGCGGGTGGTTCGAGGAGACTGGACTATCACGATGTACCTTGTCAGCCATGGTGGAAGACTATGAAGACGAAGACTGCAGTAGCGGTTGGTGGAAAGAAAAAGGGAAGATGGCAGATAGTAATGCTGTGTCGTGCGGTAGAGATTGTATGGTGAAGTGAGGGCGAGGATTGGGAAGAGAGGGATGTATGCCACCGGGGGCTAAGCGCGGGGTTGTGGAACGAACCTTCCAGAAGCAAACGACGAATCCATTCGATTCCACCGGTCTCTTTCCTGTGCCCTGCTCAATCGCTTGCCGCCTGCAATCGCAGAGAGACAAAGCAGATGCCCATTCCTCCGCCGATCTGACCAGTTAAGCTGCCCTGTTCTGCTATGTGCTGTCCCACAAGTTCTCGCATTGTCTGGCCATCGTGAGGCTCTGCGATGCGGTCGATAAGGCGGGGTATCCTCGTGTGGCTGAGACTGCGGCGTCTGTGGCTGGTGGGGCGCCATTGAACGCGTGCGCTTGGCTGTCCGGCAGTTTTCTTGCGCCCGGAAACAGACAGGCGGATAGTAGCTCTCCCGGGATACGTGTGGCCTCCCCTTGCGGTCGAGTGATTAAATTGGCAACCGACAATCGTCATCAGATCAGATTGTCCGCTCGGTCCAAACCGGGCGCCGAGCCGCATTGACGTAGCACACTCATCAAATGGCGAGCAGCCTATCAGACGCAGCACAGCAGTAGGACTTGGTTCAACCTCCTTCTCTCCTCCTCATTAATCTCACTTCTGTCTCCATCGCCCGCCTGTCTCTGCTGAGAAACGCTTGTTAGCCATAGTCACCGTGCATCCTTGTAGCCGGACGCTACTCCTCCCACTCGCCAACGCGCCAAGCCCCTTTCTGTGGTTCCTGCCGAAAAGCCAACAAATTATTCTTCCCCTGCACACCGCATCAGTACTTACGACGACATCTCTTTTCTGTGAAGGTTGAATCCAGCTGTCCTGAGCCCTCCCGTGCATCTCACCCTCAAGGATTGTGCCCTCTGACTTGGTCTGTGTGTTTAGAACAATAACATCTCCAGCCTCCTCACATCGCACTCCTCTCGTCGTTACTATTACTCGAAGAGCTCGGTTCGATGTTTAGCGGTTTAGTAGGCGGATATCGTGATCCCGCAACCTCGCACCATGGCCGCCGGAGGTCTTCGTTGGGCAGTCAGTAATCCCGCAGTTGGTCTTTCTCTGGACGAGCCTCAGGATGGGAATGCTGCAATCAACATCCCTGAACCGGCTTTGTCTTCCTATGCAACGCTGGGCGCCTAGTCACTGACGTTTTTGGGATTCAATGGGGTAGGCAACAAATCAACAGATGGGGAACGGGTGGAGTCAGAGGAGGAGATGGTTGTGGATGACAGCGAGAAGAGCAGTCAGTAGTCTGCAATCATACAACTTGTGCCGGACTGCAATTTGCTTACTGGGAATAGTGCTCATGTCCATAATCTCGCAGTTGCGGCCAGGCGCAGACCTGAGTCGCATCACCCTCCCTACGTTCATTCTGGAACCAAAGAGTATGCTGGAGCGGATCACAAAGTATGCCGTTTCCGGTGGTAACACATGATGCGGAATCAGTTGATAACGGTGAACAGCTTTATGCAACACCCGGAAACCCTACTCCCGATGACAACGATCGATGATCCGGAAAAGAGATTCATATCGGTTTTGAAATTCTATTTGAGTGGCTGGCACATCAAACCTGCGTAGGTCTTCCATCAATAGCTCGCAATCAATATCTAATTTCAATAGGGGCGTCAAGAAGCCGTTAAATCCAATCCTTGGCGAATGGTTCACCTGTCACTGGGATTTCGAAGCTGCCCCTGGAACCCAGGCATTTTACATTTCCGAGCAAACATCTCACCATCCCCCGAAGTCGTCTTACTTTTACATGTCTCCGCAACACCATATTAGGATCGATGGAACTCTGAAACCTCAGTCTAGGTTCTTGGGAAACTCGGCGGCATCGATGATGAATACCTCAATCGTTATCCTGCGGCTGCTGAACCGAGGAGCTACGGCGGGCGAGCAAGGCGGCGGAGAAAAGTACATTCTCAAGCAACCCAACATGTACGTCCGAGGCATACTGTTTGGAAAGATGAAGTATGAACTTGGAGACCACTCAAATGTGCAGTGTACAGAGTTGGACCTCGTTGCAGACATTGAGTTCAAGGTCAAGGGCTTCTTCACCGGTGCATACAATGCTATTGGAGGTCACATCAAACGGGAGAGCACCGGAGAGAATCTGTATGAGATTTCGGGCAGCTGGAATGGAGAGATGTATATCAAGGATTTAACGGTGAGCAATCTTTGGCATATTTGCCAAAAATGGGGGTTAACGTAGGAACAGACTGGAAAACGCGAACTCCTATTTGACGTAAGTCACGCATCCCCGACACCGCCATCCGTCAGACCGATCGAGAAACAAGACGAACGAGAATCTCAAAGACTGTGGAACCCCGTTATTTCGGCATTGAAAAGGCGAGATCAAGATGTCGCTACCGAAGAAAAGTTTAAGGTTGAAGACCGCCAACGAGAGGAGACACGGCTTAGGGAAGCCGATGGCGTCGAATGGCAGCCTCGATACTTTAGACCCGTGGAGCCTGGTAGCGGGGAAGAGGATGCCTTGGACTTTATCCTGGCAACTCACATGTAATACCTTCCCCCCTCCTTAATGCCCGATGACTAACACCTCTTAGCGACGAGGTGGCCTCGCCTGAAGACCAAATCAAGCAAATACTTTCGATAGCGCCGATTGTCGATGGTGAGCGTCGACAGAACAAATATGATATACCGCCTCATCATCCTCAAGCTAATACGGCAGGGGCGGCCAACCCATCGCCACCACAGCCTAACCAGAGGGAATCAGACTTAGTAGACTTTCAGGCGCCGGTAGAGAACCATGTGGTATCCCATGGAGGACCCACACTAGTACCAACTAATAGAGGCGTCACTCCCGTGGGTAAGCTGGGCGGTAGTGGGCTTAAGAATATGGTGGATCTACGGGCGGCGATGCCTAAGGAAGGGGATAGCGATGATGACTTTGTCGACGCATCTGAAAGGTGATAAGATCTAGAATATCCGGGATTCGGGGGACGGGAGGGGGAAGAGGAAGTAGAATGGAAAGTGCATGAAATGATTCAACATTTTTCGGGGTTCCTTGCTTACTTGATTGCTTGGCTTTTAGGTTGCGTGATTGATTGATCGTGTGTTTTTTTTTTGCTTCGCGTTTGAGTGTTGGGGAGTTTTTGTCGGAGTGCATGCCACGATGTAGACTTTTTTTGATGCGATGTGATAACTTGGAACTTAACTTACAGAGGGGGACATTCGATGATGGGCCATATATGTATGACGAACACGCAGGTGCTGCTGATGTATTAAGGAATTTAAAAGCTCAACCTTTTAGAATGGGGAGGGAGGCGAATGATGGGGTGGTGTTTTGACTTGATTGAACACAAGGTACTTGGTACATCTGGCTCGCGTGCGGAACACAAGGGAGAATGAAAATGTTTGTGGGGGAAGGAGATGAATTGGCTTGTGGGTATGGGGAGTGACATAGCCTGCGGCATCGATCATGGATAGTCACTCCCAACCCGCCTGTCAGCTGTTACTTTCTATGATGGGTAGGTGCTTGATTGTGATGTCTAAATCTATGTCTAAATCTATGGTCTATATAGAGCCTGCCATACAGTCTAGAACTCACGTGCTTATGCACCATTATTATATGCATATCCTCGTATCTTCATACACGTCTCAGGTTCTCATACAAGTCATGATCATACAAAGTCTCATACACGATCCTGATGCATATATGCAACAGAACCGACTCGTGGACAGCACTATTTAAGACTACGACACTCCAGAACGACCTTCCACCAATATTGTGCGGTGACCATGGATGGAATCACGACGTCGATCCGCCAGGTTAAACCTTATCTACACCGCCATATATGACGGCCCAAACCTTATTTCTACCACTGTCTCCAGCATTACCAGCGGACTCTGTAGCCTCGGACTCCAGGAATCCAAGCATTCGGGGCCGACATTTCATGTTGGTGATCATCCATCGCTGCGGCAGTGATGGTAAGATGGCCAACGACGTGTGGAGGACTTAGACGGGTAGGCAACGTCACCATACTCTAATTTGAAGTTAAGTCAATCTTCTCCTAACCTGCCAGAGAGCGGGCATCTCAATGAAACACGCAGTTTCCACAAACCGCGCACATATTCAGGGCGGGAGCTGGCTACAGAGTGTGAACATGGTGGAATACCCTCCAACTTTCAAAGAGTGAATTTCAGAAAGCACTGTCAGCTTTCGCAGTTTTCCTCCGTGTCTCCTTTCACAACCTCATAACTCAGACGCATGTGAATTTTGTGTCTTACAAAGCCTGAGAAACTCTTGCGGAAACCCCGCAGGCTTGCAGTGTTTCTCAATTATTTGGTATGATTTTGGATGTTGTCTATAGTTAGCAACAGCGGCCGTTTTCGTGTTTTTAGGCACTAGAGAAGCTCCAGTCTCGGCCGCTTTTAACTATACAACCTGCCTTTGCTTCACACCAAATACCTTCACTCTTGAACTACGTCCCATTTCAAATGAAGAGTGACTGTTTAGAGTATACTTTTTCCTAGAAGCCTCTCTTTTACAGTTCTCAATTAGTGCCGTGGCCAAATGAGCTTTTTTCGGTTTGTGCTTAGAGCGCCCGCCGTCCAACGCTAGTGCCGCGGCAGATTGTGGGTTTATGGCCGCCTACTCCATAAGGGGCATCGGAATCGAATGAGCTGGACCAGGTCAAGAGATGAGGATTCCCTACACCGCCTAGAGATATGGTAGATTTAAGTAGTATGAGCTTCTTCTGTTGATGTGTGCTGCGGGAAGGAGGACGCCAGTCTGTAGCGTCCAATGGTGGGTGCTGCACATGGGAGCAAGCTCAGAAGAGTGAGCACGCCTTCGGACGGGACCGGAGGTAGAGATGCGGCACGTAGTCCATGATGAGTCTTTCATGATGTAGGAGAGCATGTGTATATGCCATAGCCGCAATTACGCAAGCCTGCCCGGGCTGTCCATAACGCGTAACCGGCTCTGTCCACCCGATGCACTCGAGTCTGTAAACGGACCTAAATATCTGCCACTAGCATCTTCTCTACTGCACGTTCAAACCTACAGAGTAACCACTCATTGCTGCCTAGCTGCGTGATTTTATCCCTCTGCAAGGCTGGAACTTACATACACCCATCCTTCACAATTCTATACCAACTTCCTCGCCTGCGTTTATACAATGGATTTGTGATTACATTCAGTGGATTACGAAGCAGCTGCAACCTTATCTATGGCCTCATTACAGAATACCCTTTGGCATATAAGATCCAAGATTCTGATATCGATGCTGTTTATTTAAATCTACCAACTCTCAGTCTCTACGTTCCGTAACTACTTGAGCTCTCTAATTTCCGGTTTAATCTTTGTGAATCCTCAAAAATACACCATGACCTCCATAACCACCCACTCCCATAGCGCAATCGAAAAAACTCAGAACACACCGCAACCCCGACTCAACCCCCGGGCGCGGCGGATAACTTCGTGCTCCAGTGAAGAAGAAGACAGTGTGCGCTTCCCCCATATCCCCCCCCCCCCCCCAAACCCCATTTCTAACCGTTTCAGGCTTCTGACAACGAAAACCCAGAAGCAAAAACCCCCGACCGCCGCGCGCGGGTAAAGAAGTATAAAGTCGAGACTGATGTATGATCCATTGTCCAGCTAGCTCTTGGTGGGATCTGACGAGGGATTAGTATCCTACGGAATCGATGTACCAGAAAGATGAAATTGTGTGTATAGTTGTGGACGGGAAGGAGACGGGGTCATATACTATAAGGAAAGTACTGGGGGGTGAGACGTATTTGCTTTATTGTCTGACTACGGAGGTGGAGATCGAGGGTGTGGTGGCGGGAGAGGAGTTGAGGAAGAAGTGAGAGAGGCGTGGATAGAAATAAGATACAAAGGATTGAGATTCCGAAGGCTGGGTTTTGCATATGGGGTCCGGCCCTGATACTGTACCGACAGATTAACAACGAACGGCCGTCTGAAAATGTCGGTTTTTATAATCGAACGGGTGCTAAATGGCAGATTTCAATAACGGGCCGAAGTGAAATGACACATAGTACGAACGGCGAGTGCTGTTGAGTAGAATTGGTTCTAGGAGTTGGAGGAATGAAGAGGAAGAGGAGGATCAAGTGAACGAAGAGGATGAAACCTACTTGCAAGCTCTAAATGATAGATGGCATGTCGACAGTACCTCTTAGTTAGCGAATCGACCCCCAAATGACACTTTTTTGTCTGCGTACCAGCGCAGCCGGCGACAGATGACATTCGTTGTTCATCTGTCGGTACAGTAGTTGAGGCCCTAAACGTCAGTTGAGAGCTCGGATATCGATGGGAGGCCAAATTGCAAACGCACAAATGGCGGATTTGGTTCACATGCTGTGAAATTGTGCTGTGGATGGTCAGAAGTGAGCTTAGGAATTGCTTGTCCGACAGGTTGCAGCCTTGTACGTATAACGTGGGAACTGCCAATTGGCCATGTCCGTTGTATTGTTGGTGCTACACAATTTCTAGGCTGAGTAGTTTGAAATAGTGATGCCACTTCATCCAGGAGCTCAAGAACTGTGAAATTCGAACTTCAAGCTTCAATTATTCCTCAGCAGTCGTCTACTTGCGTCATCTGCCTCCAGATTAATAAGCACCGATGGGAACCGTTACCGAACTCACGCCATCCGGAAAACAATGGCTCATCGGGACATCTCTCCGGTTGATTGGTGTAGTTGGCCGCACGATACGCGCCACCTTCGGCTCGAAAGAAAAGCAATTACCCATATTCCGATCTTTGAGCAAAGGTATGCATACCCAATCTGCATCTTCCTGTATATCATTGCTAAAGCATTTCATGATCAATTTCAAGTCGAAAACCATCGTCGAGGTTACCCACGATATGCCGCCTTCATCAACGCCGACCCCACATTTGCAATATTCCGACGGTTCGGAACACTACGCGCCCGCTCATTACTACACAAGCAAGCGGAGCTCTGCGATCTGGAAGCGAAGCTCGCCACAATCGATATGGCGGAGACAAGACAGGTGTATCTGAGCTCGTGGCGTCTGGATGGGAATGAGCAGAGGAAAGACCTTGTTCGGAGCATTGATGAGAAGCTGGCTGAATACGGTGCGAGCTCTTCAAACCAAACGAAGCGGGTGCTTATAATCTAGATTTGCTGCTCATGAATTTTCGTGCGGTGCTTGAGTTGCCTTCGGCGACTGAGTGGAACCTTAAGAGCGTTCTTAATTGGTTGGGAGGGACGAAACCGTTGGTTGCGGCGGAAAGTGAGCATTTGAATGATCCGGCGGACCTTGTTGCTTTGTCCAGCACGGCCGATAGTGGTGTCTTGGACTGGCTGGTAGAGTCGGGACTGTATAAAGCAGGTTATGGAAAGGTCTATTTTTATTTCGCAGCTCATTATTGGAAGGGCGGTGCTGACTCGAAGAATAGCTCATAGAAAACCCCGTATGTCGTTTAGCCCTCTCTCTCTTTACCCTGGTCCCAGGGTTCTTCCAACGACTGAAATACGCAGAGAAGGCATTTGATTACAGACGACGAGAACATAATGTTGTTTTCGAATTCCCGCATCGAAACACTAGCACGTTGCCTAACTGCTTTTTTAGCTACAATAATCCTCTCCCTACCGGTTGTCCTCTTGTATTTCTTTAACCAACCGTTGGTGAAACTTCTAATCATTTTGGTATCTACATTCATCTTCTCACTCGCCATAGCGGTACTCACCCGTGCTCGCAAAGCTGAGGTGTTTGCTGCAACTGCTGCGTAAGTGGGAAATCGTTAACATGTTGGGTTGAATTGTACCTAACACAAATCTATGTAGATACGGAGCGGTACTTGTTGTATTTGTCAGTACAGTTAATTCGCATTAGAGCTCGGCAACTTCATGGAAGATATATGGAAGCCCATGCACAGCAACGGTGGGTGGGGAGGAAACATGCCTGTTAACTTTTGTTTTATAATCCAAAACTACGCGAAAGACAAAAAAAGTGAGCGATTTGCAATCTCAAGAGTCTCTGACAGAAAAACCTCGTTTAGTACCTGGTTTCACATTCTAGTATAGTGCGATATTCTCTGCTGGAAAAACTGGCGGAAAATGGTAGGTATCATATGGTGTGTTGTTCATCTGTTGTAATTACTTTCTAGATGACTACTCATTGAATTATAGTCCCAATTATGAAAATTCACCATTTGCCTCTAAGCACTTAAATAGGGAGTCATTCGCGTAGTTTTGTCACATGACTGCATAACTACATGTATTTTTGCTATCAATATATCGAATATCAGAGGTGGAGAAGACAAGTCCGTGTTTCACGACCCAATGCTTCTCCCTCATAATAATGGTTCTAGATCACTTTGTCCACCGTGAGTCCAACCGCCTAGCGCTTTGCAGGAGTCCGAATAATACCTAGACTCGCGATGATTCGTTGAGCGATACATACACACACTGGAAGATAAGACCAACCGTTGAGAGATTCTAGTTCGCACGTAGCGATTCCTCCGGTTCCGGTGATCCAGACGAAGCCGAAAGTGGGCGCAATAAGATGCTCCGGCAATGGATTTTGGACGTTCCCCAACGGAACGGCATTTCGGCCAACCGGGCAACGTCGGTAGTAAGCCACCAAAAAAGAGCTTCCACTGTTATACTAGCACTAGTTGCCGAACGTGCCACGCGTCTCAGCTCTGACAGGAGAGCAGTTGTGAATGACTGCTTGCCAACCCCTACAGCAGAGACGTTAAGGGCACAGGCAGCAAGGACTTCAATGGTGGCTCCATGTAGACTCCGTACTGCTAAGGAGGCATGGCAACAATCAAGAAGCAATAACACATCGCCTTCAGAACTAAGAAGGGTAGGTTGAACATCCGTCCACTTTAAGGTTGGACCGCCTTCTTGCTTCCTATATTAATAGTTATTAGGCAGTTCACAAGCATTTGAGCCAGTAAGAGGATACTTACGCTGCCCAGATGAGCTTACTTAATCTCTCGTCAGACCCATTATCTGGGGCACCATGGCCGGCGTAGTAAATGATGGTCAGGCCTAACCTACACGCGGTTTCCGTTATAAAGTCGGACAACGCCTTCTGTAATTTTGCTTGCGAGCTCTGTGACGGTATGACGAACGTTCGTGTGCGATAATAGAATCGGTTTTCGAAGGTGTCTTGCACTTTGTCAATTTCTTTCTTACACCCAAGGTCATCATCTTCCCAATAAAGTAGTAGGGCATTCACTTGGTTGTAGTACTCAATGGTCGGAAAGTTGCTAGTCTCATCTGTAGACGTATTTGCCTGTGCATTGCCCGGAGAAGTACTCGTTTGAACTGGCGTTTCCGGTTCCGCTTGACTATCCTGTGATACTCGGAGTGCCAGACGGACTGGTTCTTCAACAACGAGTTTCTCCAAATCCAGCTCCTTGAAGTCTGTTATGCCCGTGATTGGATCTCCAAATGGCCTTGCGCGGTCAAAAACAATTGGACACGATGCTCCTCTTCCGACCAAGGTTTCGTACTTGTATTGCAAACCAGACAGCCAAGAAGCTTGAGTCACATCCACATCAAAAGCAGCCGAAAACCGCCCGCAACACTTGACTATTACAGCCCCAAAGTACTTTGGAATGACTCCTCTGGCCTTCTTTCTCGTTTCCTCGCAATCCCAAACGACCCTATCGTATATCGCACCCTTCAGATCCGAACTCTTCCTGGATCCCTGGAGCGACAACACATGCTGCCTAGTAAACATACTATCGGCATTGGCCTGCAAGTCTGTCCCGAGATGAGGAGCACCGAGACGAACCCCAGCGCTCATGCCGCGAGTGCACTGTTCCTCGAAGATCTCGCCGTTCACTTGCTCCGGTGCCATATTAACGACGTAAGGAGCGGGCTCCTCCCCTTCCGTCCGGAACAGTGCATCGATATTCACCGCCTTGATGCGTTTTTGCCCCGAGCGGAACTGGAAAATAAACTTAAACACTAGAAGCGCCGCTGGTTCGCCGTTGTAGACTCCGAATTGCGCCAGGTGGAGCTGCACATTCAGGTGGGTATGTTTGCCAAGCTCTTCTTCGTAGATATCCTCACGGTTGATGGGGTCAAGAGCTGAGAGGTCCTTGCGTTTGAGCTCGCCTGTGGGGGGGCCGAGGATGAGATCGATTTGCGGTGGGGGCACGGAGGTTGAAGAGATTCCGAACATATTGTCAAAGGTCTTCGGTGCGAGAACACAGGAGATCGTTTGGTGACTTTCTGAGACAAAATTTATATATAGGTCCACGTACACCTGGAATCTTTGTGCGGGGTAAATGGAAATGAGCTGATACAACTTGTTTGCTGTTTGCTTTTGTGTTGGCAGGCCTGGCTCTGCAGTGTAACGTTGGACTCATGAGGGGCGTTCGAATGTGAACCCACACTCCCATGCATGATGCGCTGCTGTGTGTGTGTTTTTCGGTGTCTGGATATTAAATAGATGATAAGCTGCTCAAAATGGGTGGCCTCTTCGATCACCCAACCCTAGCTCTCAAAGGTCTCTTTAACAACCTGATCTAAATATTTTTTCAAATCTTTCAAAAGGTTCTTTTGCTAGGAATAACTCAAACGACGATGAGCACCACCATGTCGGAGAGCGATTCAGGATTACTTCGTCAATGTATCAAGACCAGTCGAAACAGATGCCTGGTGGCAGACTACGAGGGTGCCTTGACAACCTTGTCGACTGTCCAAACGGACTCGTTTTCTTGGGCAGCGATCTTCGCGGAGATGGCACGCGTCCATGTTTTGAACGGAAATTATGGAGCGGCCAAGGCTGTGTACCCACTAGAATTGTCTCCAGGAGAGTATCTGGACATGAAACTGCTTCGAATCCAAAAAGCATATGTTGAGATCATGACGGATTGCAAACTTGCCGAAGCAGCAGACATCGCTGGGGAGATATGGAATTCCTTTGAGGAAGTACCTGAACAAGGCGCCTCTGAAATTGAAGTACGTACAATATAACCATTCCTTGCCATTAAGATTATGATCGCGATGCCCTTATGCTAATTGTATGTCAATCACAGATACGGATCTTCTACTATTGCTTAATAATCTTCAACTTCATCAGAATTTATGGCAACAGAAAACATAAGCGAAAACTTCCCATCAACGAAAAAGCGCAAAGGTTCCTTGACTACATGATTGCACAATATTTGTTCGAGTTTGAGGGGTTGCAGCTTGAAGCGCTGGATATGGTGGATCACTTTGCGGACTATGAGGTGGCTAATAAATTGTTGTCCCAGTTTGTTGAGCGGGATCTGGGGCCAGTAAGGGTTGATGTGTCGTTGATGTTGTTGCGGATCTCGGCCACTCTTGACGAAATTTCGACAGACGATGAAGGCATAAAGAGATCACACGCCGTTGAGAGGCTTTCTGGGGGAGTAATGCATAAGACAGGGTCCACCGATGCAAGAGCTGTCCGCTTAAGGTACTTCGAGACTGAGACGTCCAATTTAAAGAACCGGATTGAGAATCTCATGACAATCTCAAATCAATACATTGAGCAGGGATACTTCGAGAAGTCAGTATGGGCATTAGAGGCCGCCTGTGAGCTACTTTGTACACCCACACCCTTCGACTGGAGGGAACGAACCGGAATCGAGCTACACGACCGCTTGCAGGATATCAAACAGCAATGTGACGATCGGATCGGTTTACTCCAAGTACAGTTCCGCAAATGCGATTTTCTAAATTCCATGACACCCCACCTTGTTCAAGCACGGCAAGAAAGACAAGACGCATTGAAATCCTCCTGGTGTTTCAAGGTCCCTGCACTAGGGCGCTACCACGAGCGGCAATGGGCAGAATACCTGATGCTCAACCAATATAAGGATGCATTGTATCACGCAAGGAGATATTTCAAGTATTCCAAAAAATGCCTGGAGAAATCTGAGCAGTCGGCGGCACAAATTCTGATTTTTTATACACTCTTTCACCAGAAAAGAATGTCGTACGACGCAAGATTCAACAGCTGTGTGTTACTCCAGTCTTACCTAGATCGTGCCATCCAGTACGATCAAGCCGCTTTGAGTCGTCTTCAGCACAAGCTCAAAGTGCAACAATCGAGAACCACGGGTTTGGAGGACGACTTGGACCATCTTGATTGTCAGACAATATTGAACTTTGACAGGAAATATCTAACGATGGAAATGGACCGATTTTATCTTTCGCAAGCCGAGAAATACCTGCTGAAAGTCGAAGCCCGAGAGAACCAAGGTCGATTGGAGCAAGAGGAGAATAATGATATGGTTGCAGGTCTCCAGAAGCTTCTTGCGCGTGCCGAAGAAAATTGTCGACAGGTTGTTAATCGAGAACGCGCGAGAACGCTTCGAAGTGACATAGCAATGCTGAAAGCCACAATTCTCGTATTTGACGAATCCGTTCAAGGATCTGAATGCCTGCCTAATGTAATGATCTACGACACTGCTGAGCAATTCAGTTATTCGGAGTGGAACAACCTGCTTGCCCTCGCCATGAAGTACAACTCTTATGCCATGTTAGAAAAGGTCGTTGATATCGGAAAGCAAAAGGAGGCGAAGATTCAAAAGGGAGGCACACTAGGGCAGTTGCAGCTGTTTGTGTTTCAGGCGACGTTAATCGCCGTGATTATGAGTCTGACAGAACCAGAAGCCGAGCACATTTGGCGGAAGGTAGGCTTTAAGAGTTTGTTGGAAGGACATCATCTCCTGTTGTCAACCATAGAAAAAATTCTCCAAACCCAAGACGAGCTGATGAAGATGCTCACTCGTGGCTCTCGTTGGGATGAATTGAAGAGGAGACAAGATTTGCTCACCGCCAGCAATTCAACTTTCCTGTTGGAAGAGGCTCTGGTAGTTTGTTACTGCCTGGAGGACCCCAAGCTGACTTGGCTGTGGTCACAAAGAATAAAGGCTCGCGCGATTACTGATGGATTTGACAAATTTCGCGGGTATAGTGGAAACCCGTCTTCCCCCATGATCGCCACTGTCGACGATATGTGGTTTGTACAGACTGCAACAGCAAGGAAGGTGGTGTTCATCGACTGGGTGACGACTTTAGACAACGACACACCATTCATGTTGGTTGCTCTTAGCATCGAGTTCACGGATGGATCCCGATCATACTGGAAGCCGGAATATTCTCAACAAACCATACGAGTGTCGTATGAGAAGGTTATTCAATGGACGGATGGCTATCGACGCAAGTTATACGGGTGCGATGCACAAGCGTATCTAGATAACCTTAAGGCAGTCATCGCTCCAATCACTCAATGCTCGAAGGAGGGCGATCTTCTAGTTCTATGTCCGACAGCGCCATTGCATAACTTTCCTCTACATGCACTTTATCTTGGAGAGACATTGCTTCTTGAGCGAAACCCTGTAGTTTATACACCATCACTTATGGCATTGGTCCAATGCCTTCGTCGCCTCATGGCACCCGAGCCTGGGGCGGAAATGCCGCACTCCTGGAAGGCGGCTGTCATGGGTACTTATGAGGACACTTCAACCGAGGAAGAGGCTATCAAGGAAAGGGACAACATATATTCCTCTTTGCGAGACCTTGCAAGGGATTTTGATGACTCCGAACTAGTTGGACCGAATCTCAGCACAGCCGCTTTCAAAGCTCACGCTTCCTCAGCAAATCTTATACATTTCCATGGTCACGGCTCCTACGACCAAAACGATATCGAGCAGCAGTCCCTTCTGTTATCAGGGTCCGATAAGCTTTCACTCTCAGAAATTATTCAGAATCTAGAGTTGAATCAATCGCCCCATGTAACCATCATTGCCTGCGAGACCGCCATCCAAGACTTTTCCCTGGGAAGAGATGAGCCACTGGGGATTCTCACGGCGTTCCTCCTCGCCGGAGCTCCCTCAACCATCGGATCTCTATGGCCCATAAAATCAGAGGACGGTCGACTATTTTCGCGTCTGTTTTATCAGTATTTTCTCCATGGAGATGCTCGCGGGGAGTTAGGACCGATGGTGAATCTTG
Source organism: Trichophaea hybrida (assembly GCA_015178995.1). NCBI lineage: Eukaryota > Fungi > Ascomycota > Pezizomycetes > Pezizales > Pyronemataceae > Trichophaea > Trichophaea hybrida. Next base: position 239,676 of record WHVE01000027.1, read on the forward strand.
CGGTGGGGTTGCAGAAGGCGGCGTTGGATATACGGAAGGAGAAACCGGAGCCATATCATTGGGCAGGGTATATGCTCTACGGCTCGTGGTTTTGTCTCAGGAAACCGGGGACCTGGTGATTTGATTTCATGGGTGATAAAGAATGTCTTGCTGCCATTTTTAAAGTGAGATTTGTGTACAAAATATGCGATTAGGAAGCGAGGTATTCTATAGGGAGGATATGGAGACAATGGATTGGATAAATTTGCGGTTGCTGAAATTCTTGTCTTTTTGCGAGTTTAACGTTTCATGTCTATCATATAAACCCCCTGGGATATCTTGTGCAATTATTATATCTGCTTGCTTTTCGGTAGTCGCCCATATACTATTTCTTTATTCAGGACAAGTCCCACAATATCGCTTCTTGGGAATTTACTGGCGTATGTACAGAACTTATTATGTTCGGTTTTTAGTGTGAAATTTATGCACCAACCACACACAGTTTAGTGAGCACTAAAGTACGAACGGACTTGCATAACCTCGATAATTGATCATCCTTATCTATCATAGAGTACCCAACTGAGCAGTTAGTTGTACTCTAATATCAACAACCTAAAAACATCAAGTAACTTTGCTTAACATGCTTGTACAACGACAATGATAGTCTCAATGTAATACCATACAAAGATAAAGTCAGAATTAAGGAGTCAGAAAAAGCAGCCGAGAGTTACAACACATTACCGTTGCCCATACATGCTATATCGATACATCAGACATCCGCCCCACTCTATAATGCCTTTGCTCCAGCCCCTGGAAAATCCTTCAACAAATCGCTATTCCACTGCTGTATCCCTGGGCATTTTGGGTCGAACAGCGGAACCAGAGTCTTGGTCAGTAGGTTCAACGCAATTTTAATGAGATTTCCCACCAGTCCTCCCTGAAAGAGATCTGGAACAGCGACTAGCAGCAGCCTGAATATAAAGCATACTAGCTTCGCAGGATCAAGCAGATCGAGCGCGTTATATATGCCTCCCGTGAGATCTCCAAGATCAACGCCCACAAAGGAATTTACTTTGCCAGTGTTCCCACCAACTTTTAGTAACTGCGGAACTTTTAGTGCCATCTTGACAAAGTCGGCTGCAAATGCGACTGTTCCGTAGTCTCCGATGAGTCCGCCTGGCGGCCGGCGATACCAATTATCGGGTATGCGCTCCCATCCTTTTTTATGTGTGAAGATACCGGTAACGGGGTTCTCGTAGACTGCGAAGATAGACATAAGGATCTCCTTTGATAAGTTGCCTTGCGGATAATCTTTTGTGAAATTCGAGAACATTCCTGGGACGAAACAGTGACCAGCGTTGCTGACCAGGAGTCCGCTAAAGGGGCCGTAAAAGAATTGCGGATTCGTGGAAATTGAGTCTTGGAGAGTGAATTTGCGATGCTTTATCCTTCAAGGTTGTTAGTACAGATGTTGTAGTCCACGATATAAGAAAGAAAATTAGTTACATTACGTCGAGATCATAGTTGGGGTCCGGTTCGTTTTCCTGGTGTGAAAGTAATTTCTTGAACTTTGGTATCTGTACGGACTACGGACTGTGAGCTGTGGTTTTGGATGCGGTATTGACGCTCTCACATTGACATCGCCGTCGAATAAGTAATAATCTCCATGTGTAACGCTTGCGTCGGTTTCATATCTTGTCTCGTCAGCGTATGGAAGTCGACCAACCTTCGTTCAACTTACTTGTTATGAGATCCGCTGAGTCCTTTACCTCCACCTAGTAATGGACTAAGAAAGCTCGGGTGTGAATCGCCGATGCTCCACGAAAGGGTGCTGGAGACAATCAGCTAGGTTGCGTGATATAGGCGGCTATAGCATACAGAATATCACCCGACAACAAAGTTGCATAAAGAGACAACGCCAATCCCAATTCCGTGCCCATTCCTGGTTGCATCAGCGTTTATTCCCCGGTTAGAATTTTAAGATAGACCGACCAAATACCTCGTTGACAACGTTTGGCATTGTGAGCATGTTTACCAACCCGCTCCTGGGTAAATAGTTATGGTTTGCAAGTGCATTGAGAGCTGGACATGGTCCCCGTCTATTATGAGGTTGATTGTCAATGTTGATTGAGGGAAAGAAGGGGGTAAATACTTGTCATTAGGACCTGGAGCCTTCCAAGCGTGAGCACCAGTTACGTCAATCTTTTTGTACTTGACAGCTTTAGATGTGGTGTTTGATTCCGCTCTCTTCCGAAACCAAGAGACAGTTGAATTTTCTGGTATTGTAGTGGAACCAAAGGCCAACTGAGGCAAGCAGTTCCCTGGTGTGAGGATGAAGGTGCAGATGATGAACGTATGAGTGAGCAGTCGCCGCATTTTTGATGGTAAGTGTCTTACTCCCAGCTCACGGTTACACCAATGACCGAGTAGGTATGTTCTGTGTCGTATAGATATTGTTTAAATACTGATACGGTATCGATATCTCGGGTATGCAGTGAAGTTCAGATTTTGCAGAATTCAAAGACGGGCGATTGACCGAGCAATTTATGAAATTCAATCGAGAGTAACACACGATATCCGGGGGAACTCAATCTTACAGATCGAATATGACATTTCACTCAAGTGTGCACAAATGCATTATCCGGCGGGGTGATGGATGAACGGGGACGTGATCATCTCTTGTCCTCCCGGAACACAAAGTACGATGGAGACTTGAAAGCATCCGTTGAATTTTAAGTGGGGATTTCATGGAGAGCAATCCAAGCACTTGAAACACGCCGTCGTCGCCCGCATGTTGAAACTTTAACGTTCCCAACGGAAATCTCGTGAAACAAAGAATCTGATCCATCCTGTTGGGTAGATTTTATATCTCAGATCATACCGGACAGTCGCAGATGACTCTAAATCGCGTGTGGCGGTATGTGGAAAAACGTCCCCAAACAGGAGAAGAATTCAGTGTCTCAAAAGAAAACCCACCATTCTATGTACGCACCTGCCTGTCAAGCTTACGAGTTCATGAACGAAGGGTGGATTCAAGGAATATGATCCTAAATCTGGAATCTGGAAATGGCCAATCAAGATTCCAGCTGCAGTGAGACCTTCATGTCGCGTGCACGATATGACTGCTGATTAGATCCGGGCTGTCAATTTACATTGCATACTAATATTCCATTGCTCCTGGGTCATGACGTTGTTGACTTTGAACATCCGGATACCCGACGGAAGACAGTTCCAGCAAGCAGACTGCTAAGCTGAAAGAGGGGAGCCATTTGTGCCCCAGCAGACGAGGTACAGAGCGTGTATCTAACCATCCGTGCGGTTACAGAAAGACAGATGTCCCCGAGGTTTGTGGTTGGAACAACCTCACTTATTGTCGGCTGCTAGCATTATTGGAGCTTCAGGATGTATCTCACAAGAAAATCTAGAACAATTGGATCGAATATGTAACTCCAACTTTCATGTTACTTCTCTCCAAGACCACTTAATCTGGGGAACTAATAATAGTATAAACGCGAAGCATCAGAAGGAGTGAGTCACCTTATCTCTCTCACTGTTTCCAAATTCTTTTGGCGCAACTGGTATTTACGTATCTGAAGTCAAGCTTTTTGCCACGAACTGAGTGATACTAGATGACCAAAGTAGCCTACAAACGGCAGCGGGAGAGTGGAATGGTCTCCCTCAAGTGAGAGGGCTGAACACAGTACTTTGCAAGCCTCGCAACAGTACAAACTGGTACAAGATCGAGTGCAAAACTGTACTGAACCATGTAATACCAACTGTTTGAATCCACAAACCGGTCCAGACCTATATACTGGTATACTGAACTGGTTTGTACCAGTAAACTGCCGGTACAAAAACTGCTAGTATATACTGGTATAACTGAAAAACTGCCAGTACAAACAAGCACAAATAAGAACACAGTCATTCATACGCAGGTGTGGTACATGATTTGCCATGCACTAGTAAGTATCATCGAGTAATTATGCTATTCTCACATGCATCGCCACTTCCTTTCAAGGCCAGCACACAAAGTTAGTAGGCGAAAGTGCAGCCGCAACCATACCAACAGTATAATCCAGTATACCAGTATAATTTTGCATCTGTACTGCAGTTTATAACACTCCAACTGTACCAGCAATTTCTCAAACTGTACCAACCAACTGTTTGTCTGTACTGGTATTTGCTGGTATACTGGTATGAACCAGTATACTGTTGCGAGGCTTGGTACTTTGATGGTGCAAAAATCAGAAACTAGTTTCCCAGTGGCGTTCATGGCCAACACACTCAGGTGGTGGTGCAGATGTATTCATAGATACGTATTATTCCGAGCTTAATATAAATTTCAAGTGCTTCAGAAAATCCGGCGGCGGCGGCGGCGCCTGGTTTCCTCGAGAAACGTAATCCAATGAATGTGCCATACTAGGCGTGATAAAGAGCTTAGAAACAGCTATAGCTCAACCCACGCGAGAAAACTTAGTCTGCGAACCTGCATTTCAGGAACGGTCGGAAGTTTTCCCCGAATTTCTTGGCCGCATGGGCGTGGGGGTTTGTCCCTGGATTTTCTGTGCTATGTAATTCCTATGCCCAATATTCGCATGCAATGGCAGTCATAATTGTAAGTAGCGAAAAAACGTTGGGTAGATGACTTTGGTAATGACAAAAGGTATCAATTTTGCCCACGACCTACCAACCAATCTAGGACAACGAAGTTTCTCTGGTACCATCTGTAATTGATTCGAGTAAAGTACATAAAATGCTCAAAATCCTCTGGAAAATAGCTAACTCCTATCACTGCACTCTGTATTTCATTCCTGTCGGGTCTGGGAAACCATTGAAACGTAGCTAGTAGATAGTCCGTCCAACTAAAGACAGCGCATTCATTTGAAACATCAAGATTATGGAACATGCAAGCATCCTCATACGCTCGTGTCTGCGCCTGATCTTCACGGTAATCATCAGCTAGGGTGCCAGGTTTGCCAGGGTTTTCATACATAAAACTGCGAGCATACGTATACTGGGCAAACGACCCGCTGTCCATGCATGGACTAAATGGGACGGCGTTTCTCATCCGGGCTTCCTCTTGGATTACACTGCGCATTTCATTCGTTTAATTGAAACTGTTCATACATACCTACCTTGATGGTGAGTTATAATACACACTGCCTTTGCGATCGGCGGTGGCCGATTGGTAATTGTTTCAACTTGGTCCGAAATATCAGCATGGTACATACATATGGCGAGCAATTGCGCAAGCAGTCGCACTCATTTAGTGTTGTTCATAAGCTGGAAGGGGCTTAGTTCTGCATAGGCCAAGCAATTTGTCAAGGTTCCAGCATTTTCTGGAGTTGAAGCTCGTTTGCAATTATTGACACCGAGTGATACCATTGTGAATGAGTTTCATGAGGTTCGTTCCTGTACATGTCTGCATATCTAAGTCTTTCATTAGTAATGCGTTTATCCGAAGTTCATTGAACCGCCATATTCAACCATTCCAATCATATCCAGTCCCTCATCAATGCGTCCTCAACGAGAGCAGTCTTCCACCACTATGGCGCCAGTTTCCAAATACCATCAAGACTCACACAGCAAGCGCGCGGTTAACACGCTTCAATCGCGAACCAAAAGCCGGAGCGCAGAGTAAACTCAAACCCCCACCGGACCAGCCTCCTAACAGACATTCGTCGGGTTTGAGACTACACAAACGGTTAAGATCATATCAGCTACACTAAGGTAGGCAGTCCGTATTTGGTAGCGGGCGTACCGAGCCTTCTGTGCGTTGGTGATACTGTTTGATAATGCAGGTGAGAAACGTTGGGATCGATCGAAGACGAACTCGTGGGCGAAGATTGTAGGCATTATTGCAACAGAAGGCTCAACAGTTGGGATTTATGCACGCAAGGATAGAACAGTAGCAAGTTATAAACAGGATTTATCCTGACCATGATCGCCGTCTCAATGCGTTCCCACGATTACTAGAGGGATGGTAGAGCCGAAACCCGCACAGGGCTAACCATTTGTTGGATATGCAAGCGGGGTACTTGTTTTAGGGATTTTACATATGCACGATACGATTGGTTCAAACCAGCCAATGGTAAACGTGGATATTAGGTTTAGTCAGTAGAGTAAGGGACCCCCGGCTCCTCGCTCCATCGAACTAGAGCCCCAAATACCTGTGGATAATCACAGTGGGACTCAATTGATCAAGACTACGGGAAACAAAGTTTGAAAACGTCTTTCATTTAGCTCGCGAGCGAGATCAGACGGTGGATACTCAATGATAACGGCTCGTCCAAACGGGAGAAAAGACAACCCTTGAGTCGGAAAAGTTGAACCAGAGAGGAAGGTTCAAGGCCGAAGGAATGGTGCGCATTGTCATACGACGATTAGTGATGTCTCAGAAGTGAGAGGCCCAAGGTTAGATGAGATGAGATAATCCAATGAAACTTAGATTAGATTAGATTAGATATTAGGAAAGGTGATATAATTCATTATTGGACTTCATCCAACAGCTCATACTCAGTCAAACATGTACAAGGGAGGAGAAAAAGGTTTAACCACAACATAATTTCCAATCTGGTCTAAGATTAGCTGACTGACTTGGAATTATTTGCCGGGATTTTGGTCGAGAATTCGAGATATTGCATAATTGTACCATAACATTGAACTTTTGTGTGCGCCGCGCATGTATGCAGCATGGCCGGCCATATTCCCATCTCAGACTGGTGAGCGTAATCTTGAGCCACCCACAAATCGCCCTCGAGATTCCTTCTTATCATCACTAACGTCATCGATGGAACAGTCGCGGTAGGTATAGTCCAGGGAAATATTAACGTTGTCAGGAATCGAACCTGTGATCATAAACTGCCAATAAGCTAACTTTTAATTGAAGCCAACAGATAATTAATGCTGACTACTATCATTCCGTGCATTATATGATAGCTACTCACGAACTAAGGGATTCTCTTGCCATCGGTTCACCTAACGACTTTACTGTGACGATTTTGTAGACTTTTGATGAACTCCAAACCAGATAATCTTAAGTGTCCCCGCCCCGGAATTCAACGGGGCCGAGACTGCAGTCTGTTATAGATGGTCTGGAAGGCTGGATGAATGATCCGAGAAGTCGGACTGATCTCCTATCGAAATCTTTGGGGCGGGGCAGCGCTATTGCCGTACCCCGCGCGAGTCCTTGAAGATGCAATTTGTGAACAGAATACTCATATATAGAGCTTACGCTAGGCCTTTCTTGTTTGTTATTGGTACGAGGAAGAGCGGTTGCGGAGTATAGTATGCCCGAGACAGTGTGGGGTGATCCATGTTATATATATCTTTGATCGATCAGATTTTATGGTTAGGATAACGCTGGTTCTGCGTTTACCGCGTTAATATTACATGCACATAGCCATGTACCAGAGAACATATCGACGTCGTGTCCTGGCTTATGGGACTGTGGGGTATATCCATGTAACTCCCAAGCGCGGTGATCACCCCGTACGTACCTTGCGGATATATTACTATGTATACAAGACCAATATGTATCTTGTCGTCATATGATGACAGGCCGATGCACTATAAAATGGACCGGTTGCTAGACATGCTGTTTCTAGAACTGACACTTAGTCTAACAGCTGCTACGAAGTAATCTTGGGCTCGTACACTTCACCCGCCTAGAAACCACTGTTGAACGATCATGTGTTTAAATTCAATTGCAACCCAAGTGATTGTTTATGATCGCGGGTTCCGAGCTCCGACGTTGTATAGTTTGGGTGAAGTGTTTGGATGGACAGCCGATCGCCGGTCGGCCGTTTTCGCCAATATTCTCTTCGTATGTACATCAGACGAACTTTGTACAGATTTGTGATTAAAATGGTGTTCACAAGATGTGGGGTGATACAATGTAGCCAATCGCCTTCTACCCTGCACAACATACTTTGTGTCTGACGATTAGCGATCGCGATGGTTTCATTGACATGTATCCGTTTGTATTTGGTTTGCAGTTTTCTGTTGTTCAGCCCCACTTCTCGTTCGAAACAAGTACGCCTTGCATGTAGAGATGGCCTACCGTACGAATTCGTACTTAGTCCAGATATATATCCCAATCATACCCGTAAGCATCTCTTGATGTTCTATAGGTCTTCTTTCAGGCCGTACAGACGACTAGCCAACTCCAGAGACAAATAATAATGATATTTAAATCCTGCAGATGTCCGTTAGTACGTTGTGACATATGCGGGGCCAACCCAGTGGGGCTGTCATTGGCAGAGAGGCGTGGAACAGGTGTTTCGGGCTGTTGTTCTAGCGAGGTCTTCGATATACTGACTTCGGATAGTTCTGTTGGCGACGATATGCAGGATTTACCGGAACTCGGGAATGCCCATTGGTTTGCAAAGGAGATATTGATTTCGTGACGTTATAGTGCTGTCTAGCTTTGTTGCGTTCGATGTTCTATCTCCCCTCTCACAATGAACGCTGTTATCGCCTACTCGAAGGTGCGTCTATGCAGGTGCTACATGCAAGAACATTGGGCTAAGCTCGCCACTTTTCAAGCCTTGTCATAGTCTGTTCGTACACATGTAGGTAATTCCATCGGAATATTTGCTTAGTACCAACCTAATACATTGTGCTTTCCTTTTTTTAATCTCTTCGTTTTGCTGTTCCGGAACCAGGGCAGCGGGCCTGATCTACAACCCAATAGCGACTGCAGTTATGGGGTTGCATGATCATTAAGTCCCAAGAATTTCCTACAGTTTTCAACTAACTACCCCCGCACGGACGAACAGATACTGAAACTCCAGCCCTCCTCGATTGTTCCATCGCCGAAGCATTATGACGACGATTATGGCTACGGGTGCACAATGTTTGCCAAAGCCAAAGCATTTGTTTATTGGGCCTTCCGACAGACACGATGGGTATAAATCCCCCTCCTCTTGCCTGCGTCCTTCACTTTCACCTTCCACACCGACATCGTCAAAGGCTCACATCCTCCATGATATCATAACCTATCTCCTACTACCACTTCAACACCTCTAACTCTGTCTTTTATCTCATAATCCCACAATGGCCCCTCACGTAGCCCCACCTTCACCAGCTCTTACCTCCACTTCCTCCTCATGCTCGGATGATGAAGAAGTCTACGATATAAACGTCCCAATTAAAGCTGGTCCCAAACCTGTGCGAAAACCTAGCACTGCTTATCCTAATTATCTTCCCACATGGGATCCCAACTTCTTTCCTCTTCTTCCGCCATTCAACTTCACCGATCCTGGGCTCCGGGCCGACCCCTTAAAACGCAGCCTGCTGCTTCCTGGAGTCATCACAACTCCCATCTCCCCAAAGATGGGAACCGAAGTTACAGGCCTCCAGCTTTCTTCGCTCTCTTCTCAGCAGCGGGACGAGCTTGCCCTCCTTGTATCGGAACGAAAAGTTGTCGTGTTCAGAGACCAAGACTTCGCCGACATTGGGCCCGCGCAGCAACAACAGTTCGCAAATCACTTTGGGAAGCCGAATTACCAGCCTGTTACTGGATCCATACCCGGTTTTCCCGGGTTTCATATCATTTATCGCGATGGAAATCGTAGAGAGATCGAGCGCTATTTTGAGCAGAAGAGCAGCGCAAGTATTTGGCACCATGATGTTAGCTATGAGCGACAGCCTCCGGGCTATGTCGTACTTTGCATGCTGCAGTGTCCCGAGGTGGGCGGAGACACAGTTGTTGCGAGCATGACCGAGGCTTACAAGTAATTTTCTCTCCCTTTCATTTCGTCTTACCGGGATGCTGATTCGAAGAAAAAAAAAGACGGCTTTCGCCAGGCTTCAGGACAATGCTTGACACCCTGGTGGCTACACACAGTTCAGAGCGCATTAGCACATTTGCCCGTTCTCACGGTGGGGTATGCAGAAAAGATCCGGTGACGAGTTACCACCCACTGGTGCGAGTACACCCGGTTACGGAGGAGAGGTCTCTGTTTGTGAACGATGAGTGGATCACTGGGATCCAAGGCTGGAAAAAGGATGAAACAGATTGGTTGATCAAGTATTTAATGGATCATATTTCGAAAGGCCATGATTATCAGATCCGATTGCAGTGGAGGCCGAGGACGGTTGTGATTTTTGATAACCGATCTACATGTCGTAAGTACCCCAATGCGAGCAAGGCAACGTCAAAGACTTATATAGGCAGACACAGCGACCGTGGACTATGATGGTGTCTACGAGAAGGAGAGGCACATGTTCCGCCTTGCTGCAATGGCGGAGAAACCGATTCCTGTGCAGCGTGAGGATTGAAATTCAGTTTTATTTATTATGGATGACGCTCACTACACTACGCCGTAGAATGATACGACAATTATATGAAGTTCGTGTCATACATATGGCGGAATAAGTGATATCGATTATGATACTGGAGGCGTTTGGATGTATTGCAATGGTTTGTTTTCCTTTCAATTTATCATTTCTTTCTGGCCTTGGTTTCTTACACGGTGTTTTTGTTTTTCTGAACCATGTACCTAGCTACATAATGCACTGAATTCAGTGATCTCGAGGAATTGCACTTTCTTGACATGGTATCTCATATCAATCCCACAATCTACCCCACGTGCACTTGCTTGTATTATATTATCTGAATTCGTAGTTTGTACCCGAAGGCCGGCTCGCGCTGAGAGTTTCTATATTCGCTCCGTATTCTCAAGCTGGCATGAACGGACGAATTGACGCTGCTTTTAGGTGCATTCTGCCACGCTACTCAAATTCTGGGCAGCCAGACAATTCGGTACTCGGGGCCGGCATTTATAACCTAAACATGCAATTGGCTAAGCCTTTACTCGAACCAGTACTTCTGAAGTTGACAATTTCCATATTAAGCAAGTCCTAGCTATAGCCATTCAGAAGTTGCTGATATTTACTTTTCCTGCCCCGAATAGATACCAATCAATCCACTTGCCGCTTTTTATAAGCTCCGATTTCAGTATGTTCGGAATGAAAAATGCAGAATCTGATCGGGTGGGATGTATTCACACCTAGTCTAACTAGCAGAGATCTTACGGCTTACTGCATACGGATACTTGACCAACCATCACTCATACCCTCAGTGTTAGGCTGGATGTCCATCACGGTGTTTTTATGATGGTGGTTTTTTGTGCATATATTCGATAACGATACCCCGCTACCCCTCCTTTTAGATATTAGGCACATATATGCGCGGTGACGTCACTCCAAATTCTCTCATTGGCGGTTCCTACAAGTGCAAAAACAATCAGTTTAGGCAAGCCCTGCATCCAACGAATCAAACCGTCGTCCCACTCTCATCTTTTTTGTGCATGGTCGTTTTCCATACATGCAGATGTACTTTGTAGTGCATTGTATAGATGTCGTTTGCGATTTGGGAAGATCTTATTCTCCCTATCACCGCCTGTCTGCTACACCGTCATCGCGAGGGGTACGAATCGTACAAATTAAAGACCCACCTGCCTATGTACTCTATCAACCGCCAGCGCCAACAAACAGCCCGCACCATCCCCCAACTAGAGCTTTAGCCCACCGTGCACCTTGCGCTGCCCACCCTGCCTACCAACAAACCTCCAAAATACAAACAGAAAGCCGCCGGCACACGACAGACAAGACAATGAGCCTACTTACCGCCCCATCTGAGTCCACTCCCCTCTCTCAGCTCTTTTCGCTGCAAGACAAAGTTTGCCTCGTAACAGGTGGAAACCGGTACGTTCCGCGCCCTACATTATTTTCTCACTAGTTGCAATGTGCAAACAAAACAACGCAGGGGAAGAGTCTTATGCATCCGGAGAGGCTTCAGATATGCATGCTGATATCGGTAGTCTAGAGGTATCGGCTTTGCCATTTGCCAGGGCTATGCAGAGGCCGGCGCCAGAGGAATCGCCATCATCCACAGTTCAGAAAAGACGTCAGCCCTAGCGACGCAACGAGCCCTGGAGATACAAGCTGCATATCCCACCACCACGGCAAAAGCCTACAAGGCCGATGTGTCCAGCTCCGAGGAAATCGATGCTGTGACAAAACAGGTGTTTGAAGAGTTCGGCCGATTGGATGTGGTTGTTGTTAACGCTGGTGTGTATACCGATACCCCGGCGCTGGACATGAAACCAGAGGAGGCTCAGTACATCAATGGCGTGAACCACCTTGGAGCCCTGTATACCGCGCAGGCAGGTGCAAGGTGAGATTGGATATAAGAAGGATTTATCATAGGCTGATCGAATCCTCCAGGATTATGAAAGAGAATGGGGGTGGGAAGATTATCTTCACGGCATCTATAAAGTGCGATATTCCTATGTCTGTATTGCTTTATCTCGTAGCCTAGCGTGCCTCGATCGCGAGTTCTCTCGCCGCAAGGCTGAGCTCACGAAGGAGCCACTGGGATCCGGGGACGAGACCACGTGCTAGCGTCGTTTCACAGCAGAGAAATTGCCGAATCCTCGCTGACGATCTTGTAGTGGTCACATGGTTTTGAGGCCGCAACGAGAATCCATCGTACGTTTTGTCCCCCTAGTTGCTCTACGGAAAATTCCATTAGCTTGCATACCAATTATGAGGAAGCAGGTGTTGACATCATAATAGTACTGCGCTACCAAAGCTGCAGTAGTCCATCTCACTCGGGCACTGGCAGTCGAGTTCGCTCAATATAATATCCAGGTGAATTCAGTGAGTCCTGGGTGAATATAATGCTCTGCCCCGCTTGTCTCTTCCCATCAACTCCTAACGTTCATCAGGTACATTGATACGGAGATGTCAGTTTTTTGTCGTTTGGACTCTCTAGAATGACGGTTGCGCTGATTGATATAGGAACGACATCATGATCCAGAAGTATCCGGATCAGGTTAAGAACTGGCTGGGAGACTGCCCAGCAGGAAGGTTTTGCAAAGTGTGGGAGTTAAAAGGCGTGTATATTTTCCTGGCCAGTTTAGCGAGCTCGTACGTTACCGGTGGGGATTATTTGGTTGATGGTAAGTGCTTATGTTGTTTTGCGTGTATATATGGGTGTTCTAACTAGGTGAAGGGGGACACACCTGCCACTAGTATAATTAAGCCTAGGACTGGGCGAAATAGGAGGATAAGTCTAAGGTTGACTCGCCTTTAGTTTATGTAGCGGCAAGTTAATCATAAAGAATGACTCGAAAGATTTCTATCGTGTGATATTCTATGTACCTCCTTCATCATGACTCGCGTCGAAACCCGTCATCATGATCCATTCAATGGCCAATGTCCAAATAACTTCCACCACCATCTGCGAAGCCTCGCAGAGTAGATCTTCCCCCCGCTTTTACACGCAGAAAGTGAACGCAAGAAGTCACTCGATGCCGAACGGACGAATTCTCCCGCTCTCCCCAGGCTCCTTCCTCATTCTCCTCCTGCATTTATCGTTAGTCTTCGCAACAACAGCTTTTCACTATCTAAACCCCCAAGTTGATAAATATTCCATCCCGTCAGGCGCCGGAATGGCTGCCATTGTTTGCATTGGATTGATAGCGGATTCTCTGGAAGAGATTAGGCAGTGGAGAGAGGTATCAGATAATGGAAGCTCAGTGAGTGGATGAAGAGGTTTAGGCTATAAAACACCCTCGAAACTAAGCATGATTGTAGGTGTAGATAAATGACCGGCTATTTTATATCCAGTGCTGAATATGACCCAAGTAATATCATATGCATATCGGTAAGGGACTCGCTTGGGAAAACTGGTACAGCACTCGGGATTTCCCTTCGGTGGTGGTAGGTGTATGTTGAAGAACATTATGGGAACTCGTTCCAGTGTAGTAACGGGATTCGAAAACCTTGCTAAGAGGAGGTGAGTTCCTCGGTTGCTGGAAATGAGGCCTCGGAGTCTTCTGGGATCGTGCAGTTAGGGAGTGGGAATTACTTATTTGTAGTAAATCTATCTCGCCCCATATCTCTATCACATAGAGTGCATCTTTCCCTACATCTTTCATGTTCTGACAACTCGGCATGTACTGTACCGGGCTTTGTGCTTCATACCCGGGGTGTTGATTACATGGCGGAATGATTCATACTGGGTAGGCTTACAGTTTCCGAAGATCATACTTGTTGAAAGTGGTTGTTGGTTCACCAGGAATAGACATAGATTTTAGTTTTTACATGTATTTCAAGTTGTAATTGATTCAGCACAAGTTACCTCCCCCATTGATTACAGCTAGCTGCACTCATACTCTCCTTGATTACGATTACCAAGTCAGAAATCTTTCATACCATACCCCTCTTGATTACTGATTACGTATGAAGCACAAAGCCCGGTACAGTAATCCCAATCTGAATGCAAAGTACTGTAGTATCCGAACTCTCAATTTTTGGCTTGGATATGGTAAAGGGAAACTCTCATCGCTGTGACGGGTTAGAAACACAGAAAAAAGCTAGCAACAGATACTAATTTAAATCATGTAGCGGTCGGTGAGGATGATACAGCGGTGGCGCCTGACACCAGTTTTTTAAGATACAACAGCTATCTGACACATTTTATGGCTGACACAGTGCAAAATTGACATGTTATACTAGAGATACAGGTGATGGTTGATAGTGGAGAGTAATCAAAACATGGTGACTTTTGTGAGGCAGGAAAGGTTCCCTGGTAATGTTGATGGCTCATGCCTCTGCGAAAACTTAATTTTCTCTTACGAGTATTGTCTACTGAAATTTTAGATAAAAATAGACTTCGGACTCCTTTCTGACCGTTTTTTGTAGATACAACACTTCCATGACAGATATTTCCCACGATAAATTTTGGTTCTAACACTGACAATTATATTATATTTGGAGATACGAACACCGTGTTTGACACCTGACGTATCATCCTTACCGCCCGCTACAGTACCCTAGAACGCCGTGCGAGAGACATCACGATTCGAAGCTCATATCCCATCACTCGTAAAGATTCTTCTCGAAGTTTCTTGGATTTCCTGGAATTTTCTTTTCTTGTGCTCAGTCTTGATAAATTAAATTTCTCCCTCCATGTGAGGAACGAGCTAAGCGGGGGAGAGGCTAGGCACGAGAAGAGGCTTTTTCCTTTACTTGGGGTGAGATTGAGTATCCGAGCAGGCTTGCGAGACAAAATCTTCATTTCCAACACAAAAACACTAGGAGAGTTAGAAATGTTATGGGAGGTGGATGGTAAGCCACTTCCTACCTGTGACACGAATTCCTAAATTCAACCTTCCGGGTTTGAGTGTTGTTTTCGTGCAAACATTGACATGACTGGGTACTTAATTTCACTGCAAGTACTCTTTTTACCGGCATCGATTTAGGCCAGGCTCTGGTATTGGTAACTAAATATCAGCCAGTAGTCTATTCACTTATATATTTTCCAACCCATTGGCGAACCCACCCGTTTGCGAACTGGACTGGCCAGTTCGCGATATTTTGTTCTGTTTGCAAACCGGACAAGAGGTTCGGGAACCGGTCAATTTCAGAGAACTCATACCCATTAATAGCCAAACCCAACCGAACAAATATCATTATAAATTAAGTGGCCTAAACTCTCTAAAAGTCAATCCGAACAAATCTTCAAATTTTCTTTTTATGCAATCAGGTTTCCACTGCGTGAAGTAATATGTAGTGGATGTCATCGTTGATCAGGTTTTGGGTCTTACAGCTTCAAACCTACTGAGCTCCATTTCGAGAGCATTAGATGGTAGTAGTAGCAGAGGTAGGAGGAAGGAGGGAGGAGACAATCCGATGATTCAATCGCCACTCCACAACCAAATCTCCGGACAACACCAGTTCTTCTTGCAATCACGGTTTCAATGGGGCCAAATGCTAGTTCTCCAGTTCGCGAATTGGACCGTCCGGTTCGCGAACGGGTATGTGTATCGGTCGGAACATATATCTCCTGGATACTCATCTTGTGTATGGATATCATTTCCCACTGCAGTCCCAGATGTGTGTCGTATTATCCAAGTTAACAGGTCAACCAGGTTCGATCTACCGTGGTTTACAGGTAGCAAATTGAGCACCAGGATTAATGATATATCGATGAATACAGTAAATAGCTATTCCCATTTTCAAAGCCGTCGAAGACTCTCTCTATTAACCAGTCCAGAAAGTGCAAGTGAATCTGCATGCGTGCATATAGTCCTGATTCATATATCACGTACCGGTACCAGTGATGTGTCTTTGAAGTTGGAATGCTTGTGCTTGTAAAGTTGTTTGATCAAAGATCGGAGTCAGGTGCTGGAGTAGGCAGTGCAGACGAACACTCATAGTGGCTTGTATTTTTAAGTGAAATGTCATAAAGATAGAGCTAACGCTGCAGTCGAGAAACCGAGGACTATCACATGCCAAGGTCCCGTTTCAGGGTCCTAGTGGTCCGTGCACAGTAAACCTGTGTTTTACGTGCGGAGAGTAAAATAGTTATAAATAGTTATACCCTTCCCCCCCCCATTTCAATTATTCCCTTCGAATTTGTGCACCTTCATGGCGAAATATAATTAATTCTTGTGGGCTCTGTTGATCGTGTAATACGTCGAAGGTGAGAGGCTGTGATCCATGACAACTACGCCGATCAGATTAGATTATGGTGATCGGTGTTGGCCGCTCCAAAGCGAAAACGAAAGTCTAACATATATCTAGAGCATTCGAACATCTTGCTTGTTTGTGTCTTCTCCGTTAACCGACGCCACTCACCCCCCCCACCGCTACTCAAAGTGCCCTCAATAATTCTGTAGCCTGAACGTACGCCTATTCAACTAGAGGTGGTACCGGTGTGAAAGAAACTTTCGCGCAAATACGAAGATGCCGTTAGCTAAGTTGTATAAGCTTCATACATGCTGACCAAGAATGCTTCGAAGAGAAGAGCAGGGAATGACATATTCTGCTTACTGCTTATTGCTTACTGCTTACTGGAAAAAGCTGTCTGACAAGTGCATATGCACATGATGCATGCACACGAGGACAATGCAGGAAAATAGAGTTATCTCACCTGGTTCTAGATCTTCCGTAGCTTTAGCCAGAACCCATGCAGCCTTATTTCGCCAGGGGTATTTGTTTCAGCCAATACCGAGATCGGTGGCGTAGTTGCAGTTAGCCACAATTCCCAATTGGCAGTGGTGATGCAGATTCACCTAATTTTGGCGCGGGTTGCCACGAATTCTATGCTGACAAAACATCGTTGCAGATCTTTCATTACCAAATTTGCAATACGAAAGAAACTACAGTTTACCCTGGCTATAACGGACGCCCAAAATCCGCCGTATTTCGTCCGGTATAGCAGTACAAAAAATAATTAATAAGCAACATTAAGCGGCTCCATCATGTGTCACTGCCTAATTTGGCTTGGGGCTGCAATGTCTGGGGTAAACATTCTCTGAGACTAGCTTATATACAGCACTGTAATTGCCAAACTAGGCATAGACTAGATATTACTAGCCTTGGCATCTGGTATAGCCAAAATTATTTGTACCAGGACAGGGATTAAAAGCCATGAATATTCCATCCGATCCACTATACTGTACCGGTCGAAAAGGAAAGTACGTCAGGTGTCAGATGGGGTGTACATACTTGTATATCTGATTCAATTGTCATGGTCAGAATGGACCTGTACTTTTGGTGAAATATGTCAGAAATGGACCATCCTAAGGAATGGATATGTCAAAATAAGGTGGGGCGGAGGTGACAGACAGAATTTACACGGCATTTTACAGGAATTTGCACAAGATGAAAAATACTTTCACTCGGCACTGTACCTTTCCCTCTATGTGTCATGTATTTAGCCTGTACCTTGCCTTCTATCTGTCAAAGTTTGTCCGTACTTAGCAAAATTATCAGTCAGAATCGATTTGTACTAGCAAAATTTCGTGTCAGGTTGAGGCAGTGTACTTTCCTTTTCGACCGCTACAGTAAGCTTGAATCCATTATAGCCAGAGACTTTTGTTGTGCAAAAATCTTTCTAAGCCCATCCATCTGGTACAGCCAGGAATCCGGTACAACGAGGTCCGTTATAGCCAGGGTAAACTGTAAACAAGGTCGGATTTATTTGGGAACAATTTGGAATTTGAATCATCACTCACCGGTACAGCACTGTACCGGTCAATGATATCGATGGCCTACGAATATAGATGATGATTCAGACGAAGATATAGATAGATCTAGATAACTATTCAACAAACAGATGCTAACAACTGTCATAGTGGAGATTTGTCGCCTGAGTCGTCAGAAGTAACAAGATACTTAAGTGCTCTGTCCTGCCGCTCCCCATCCTTTTTTTTTCTCCATCTCGTTCTTCATCTTCACAGCTCCAATTCCCCTTGCATATCTTGCTATATTAATCCATTTCCTATAAACCTCCTCCAAATCGAGACGAATACCTCCAACTTCACCTTCATATCGATATCAATATCTGGACCTTTACCAACAATCAGATCCATAATGCAGTTAACTCTTGTGGCAATCGCTCTATTTGCGAGCGTGGCCTTTGCTACACCGATCGCCGAAAATGAGAAAGCATCCGTGATCGCTAGGTCAGAGCAGTCGGCTAAGCATGATGCAATTGCAAGTCCCGAAGACCACGGCTACGATTACAAGCACAAGTACTACGACGAGCACTACGACGAGCACTACGACGAGCACTACGACGAATACAAACACCACAAGCCCGGCAAGTACGACAGATACAACGAGTCCAAGCCCGAAAACAGCAAGTACTACGGCGGAAACAATGATCACGACAAGCGCCGCGTCGACCACCGCAAAACCCACAAAGTTGTGGTTGGAGGTCCTAATATTCTTGCGTACAACCCGCCGCAGATTTTCGCAAAGAAGGGCGACAAAATCGTCTTCAAATTTATGGAGAAGAACCACACCCTCACATCGTCCGAGTTCCAGACGCCATGCACGCCTAATGGAGATTTTGATACTGGTTTCGTCCCAAACCTCAACAACAAGCCAGGATTTACTAGGGAGTTCTATGTCCGGGATGAGAAGCCTCATTGGTTCTTCTGCCGTCAGGCTACTCACTGCTCCAAGGGAATGGTCTTTGCGTTGAACCCTACCCCCAAGAATACATTTGAGAAATTCCAAAAGTTGGCTCTCGCAACGGCTGGTAAGGACAGTGGTGTTGCCATCCCGCCGTTCCATAGACAGAACAACAAGTCTTTGAAGAGCGATTACATGCAGAAGGACGACTATAAGCCGGAAAACGATGACTAAATAACGATTACAATAACGACTACAACAACTCTAAGTGTGCTCGTAGTTGGTTGTGCGTTCAGGGTAGGATTGGGTGGACAATTTGAAGGATTGGGATAAGGGCATCGGTTTCTTTGTTCTTTAGCATTGTATGGAACGTTTGAGATTTTGCATTTTTCCTGGGGTTTCTGCATTAGATAGAGTGTCTGCATTTGTTTTTTTTTTAATGATTCGTGAGATTACATCAATCGGGAGAGAGTAATGGGGCTTTTTTTTTTTTTGGTTTGATTTTGCATTATTTCACCTTCTCAGAAAATCTAGAAAAATACAGATATACTTACTTGTTACCGGATAATTCTTATTTATTAACAAAGCGCAAGTGAAACCCGCCAAATTTGATGCTGTGATGACTGCTTCATATCGATACCGCATGCATATGAATGACAGATGATACCAGCCGTTCCTGACATGCATGATGCATGATAGACGCGCTCAGCGTAACTCTATATGTATTCCATTAATACTCAGTCCACATAACAGTCAGTCAGTACATGAAGCACTGCGCATCAAGCCACTTCAAAGCGAGGCAGTTTCATAGAGCAACCATGTTCTGTGTGAGATGGCAGGACCCAGGTTTGTACACTGCATTACTCAACTTCATTGTCATATATTAATAACTAGAGTACAACTACCATATCTGGAGATCCACTCCTATATGACACGAACCAACTTAGACCCGAAGAGGCGTGACCTCACTCTCACTCTGGGAGGATTAGGGTTCAGAATCATCACGAACAACAATTCGCCGGCACCAACGCTGTGATCTCTCCCAATGGTAAACGCTTGCCATTGATACACATGCCTTAGTAGAGGAGGGTAGAAATTTATAAACCGATGTCTGAATTTATAGGCTAGCAGTACTAACTACTATGGAGCTCGAGTCCAAGTACCACCACATGTGGAGGTTGCCAGGCTGATCAAACCATTAAAATTCAGGGGCCAACTGTGGTTATAGAACACGCTGAGATAGCCAAGGTTCGTAAAAAGTGTTTTGCATAGCTGGTAATCCTTAATGTCTGTCGACTCTAGTTGAGCCATTGGCCCTTATGCAGCGGAGGTGCTTTGACCTTCTCAGCAGTAGTTCAGTGACTTCAACCACATAGTTAGAGAACTCGATATAATCGATTGGGCTCCAGTACGTGCTTGCCCTGTAAGGAATTAATATTGGTATGACCACAAATCGTGTGCAAGACTGAAGGCGGCAACCGGAAGTCCGTGTTAAGCCCCGAGGCTCAGGGTATTAACCTGAGCATCTGAAGATGTACCCCAAGACTAGCTATAGAGTCCTTCTTTCGACAATCCGTTGTCTTCTAAGTTCCTAGCCATACAAGCTCCTACTTTCGCAATTTTCCACAATTCACACCAAATCTAGATTTACAGATAGCGCAGAAAGAAAAAGAAACAACATGCATACTCAAGCCACATACGTACAACTTACAGCTACTGTTGGCGGCGCAGCTAAGATGTATACGCCGCATAATATCTTCACAACCCCTCAATTTGATGACCGATTACAGCCACGAGCTGACGGGCATTTGGTTTACCACGATATTTAATAAGCGGCATGCATGGCGCGATTGGGTGATTGTAGAGTCAAGATCAATATGATAGACCGATACACTTCAGTTAGATTATTCACTGCTAGTAGAATCGTTGAGAAGACCAAGTTCAAACAATACATTTCATTATCATTCAAAAAACTAGATCATTTTCCAAGAAATCATTAAACCTTAAGGGAAAGAGATCCTCCTTGCCCAGCCGGTGCTACCTCACAAATCATAAAGGCATAGACAAAAAGTACCCCCAACCATGCAATGCAGAAATTAAAAACAAAACATTAGAAAACCCAACCATTTCATGCTAGAACCCATAATCCTTCCCAAAACCCCCTCCCTAGTTCCGAATATTATCCAGTGCCCTCCAGATCCATAGTGCCCTCCAGATCCATAAACGTCGACAAATCCTTTAGGAGGAGTGGTAGTAGTCGTCGTGCTTGTTCTTGTAGTAGTAGTCATCATGCTTCTTGTGGTAGCTGGGCTTGTAGCCGTCGTATCCATAATGCTTCTTGTGCTCAGACTTGTGCTCGTAGGGCTTGTAGTCGTAGGACTTGTAGTCGTAGTCGGGGCTAGCCTCACGCTTGCTGTACGACTTGTAGTAATCGTTGTGGTGCTTGGGCTGGTAGTAATCGTCGTGCTTCTTGTGGTAGCTGGGCTTGTAGCCGTCGTATCCATAATGCTTCTTGTGCTCAGACTTGTGCTCGTAGGGCTTGTAGTCGTAGGACTTGTAGTCGTAGTCGGGGCTAGCCTCACGCTTGCTGTACGACTTGTAGTAATCGTTGTGGTGCTTGGGCTGGTAGTAATCGTCGTGCTTCTTGTGGTAGCTGGGCTTGTAGCCGTCGTATCCATAATGCTTCTTGTACTCAGACTTGTGCTCGTAGGGCTTGTAGTCGTAGGACTTGTAGTCGTAGTCGGGGCTAGCCTCACGCTTGCTATACGACTTGTAGTAGTCGTGGTGCTTGGAGTTGTGGTGGTGCTTCTTGTCATCGTACGGGTAGTAGCTGTAGTAGTCGGCTTCGGCCTCAGGTTCAGCAACAGGTTCGGCAACTGCAGCTGCCTCGGGAGCGGGAGCGGGCGCGGCATCACGCTTCTCATTGGCGACGGCTACCGGAGTGGCAATGGCCGCACCGATGAGGAGGGCGGTGGCTGCAAAGGAGAACCGCATTGTTGTGGTTGCTTGAGGTTGTGCTTGAGGTTTTGTACTGAAAGAAGATGTGAAAGGAAGCTGTGGAAGGAAGCTGTGGAAGGAAGCTGTGGAAGGAAGCTGTAGAGAGGAACCGGAGCTGTGATGATGTGGACTGGGTTGAGGAGGAAAAAAATGGATAAGGAGCGGGAGAGGGAACGGTATTTATCCTCTCAGAAGTCCTCTTGGGTTTCTCTATAGCTAGACGTTCATATCACCAGCTGCATTGCTCGTTTGCTTACTGTCATGCTCGATAAGTTCCAAATTGAAAAAGAAATATCTGACCAGGGTCCGGATTGGAGTCTAGAATAATGTGGAGCTGGAGATGTTCTGACACAGTCGTGGCAGCGATATGCACTGTCTCTAAAGTTAAACCAAGCTCCAGCCAACAACTTGAAATGTGGCTCATGGGGATCTGAAGAAAAGCAAATATGTTGGTGGTAGATCACTTACGCCACATGGCATGCCATGCAACACACTCATTGACGGCTTATTTTAAGCGTGTATATTTTCAGAATACTGTCATCATCATATAAAATTCTACATTCCATATACCAGTAGCAGAAAAATACTATGAGATTTCCATTCGCTTTTCGGTTTTGCTATCATGTCGGCTCGTTAGACTAGATCATCATGTTTCAAGAAATTGAGGACTGCTGTAGCTATGGTTTGCACTTCAACCTAATATCTAACTATGCAGCAAAAATTATTCCTTGTGCGGTACGTCGGCTGTACCAACAGTGATGCATGGTGGAACCCCCTGTCTGTTATTGACGCACTTCAGCCCAAAAAGATACGGGCAATGCGTGTACTATAGTCAGTACGGCTGAAGAGTACTCGGATCTTCAAGTCTCTGGACACCCCTGTTATTGATTAGATGACTTCGATAAGATTAGATTTATTTCCTTGCCGCTCATAACTGATTTTAGCACTTGGTTTTGCGATTTAGTAATAATTCAACTTTGATGTGTAGTTATTTTAGTTGTGATGTAGTCATCGTAAGATTAATGTGTTATCAAGGGCGCCTATAATTGGATGCCCGGAGACTTGAAAATCCGACGTTACCTAGCATAGACCGTCACTCGCTTCTTGGTTCACGGATTGGGCCCATGCATCCCATCGGCCCAGTAAGAAAAGTATCCCTGATTTAGCCCGTTTGTGGTTTAGCCGTCTGTCCAATAGCACAGGTAGCGGTTGATCAGAGGCGACCTGCATGACATCTATTCGACACTGCAGTCAACTGGCAAAATCAACAAGCCGAGTGGATTGGATCATAATGGATAATGGTATCCTATACATAGCGGCGAACAGTAAGGGCACGATGTAAATGTACTTTGATATTTGTAAAAAAAACATTTCAAGATTTCTATCTAGGCTTGCTGACACCGAACGCATATGTAATTCTGCAAACCGCTTACAGAGAAAACCCATGTCTTTTCCGTGCACTTTTTAGTATAACAAAGTGGGTCGTTGGACTTGCAACTATTCTATTGTGGTTTGCATGCCCATGTGCCTGGGTATGTGATGGAAGCCATGCCAGGCAACAAGACCCGACAATAATAGCAGATGCCAACAAACCATCTCCACAACTGCAATGTGACGTGGGAACATTTGTGCGTAAATGTACAGTGCGAGATAGAATCTCATAATCCAGATTTTGGTTCCATGAGCTTCGTTCGGCATTCAAGATAGTCCACTCGGCAGTCAGCACACCTGAGCTAGCTAGATAATATGTCTTTCAACCGGGACGTACATTCATCCACCACCTGAGTATCAGAAGCTAACAGTCAGGTCGAGGCTGGAGGTTCCTCGACTAAAACATTGATTCAAACTGGGCAATTCCCACAGTCCTGGATCCTAAGTGGTCCTGCAAGCCTCCCCTCAATGGTATGATCCTTGGCGATAAGATGCACTTCGGGATGGATCACGATCATTAATGTAATACTGCCGATTGTCTTTGTTGTCCACGCACTTGACAAATCGTGGGAGTGCGCGCGCTCAATACAACGAATTGAATGATAGGTATTTTGCCTTGGGACCTAACCTCTTTGGTTCTTTTTCTTTCGGGTGCGGCATAACCATCGTCCGATCACCCCAGCACTGGTAGAGAATTCAGGTACCAGGGGGAAGCGAAGAGTTGTGTTTCGTGCAGGTATATCAACCCGGAAGTTCAAATTCTGCTGGGTCGTTCTCAAAATTATTACTTTATGGTTACACTACATCATGCACCTCTGACCCCACTAATCACATATTGCATGATGTATCGTCAGTTAAGCCCGGAAGAGTGGAACGGAATACACTCAGCCCTACAAGCACTGACATATCCCTGCTCATTGATGAGGAGTCGACTACCGCAAAATACGAGAGGGACGTGACGGCATCAAAGGGTTCTGCACAGCCCCATCCTACAGGGCCGAAAGGTTTGAACGTTGTCCAGAGCATATTCCTTGATCACTCATCATGTCTGCGGTATTTGTATCATTGGCGGAGATAGTCGGCAAAAATGAAGCCAGATGAAAGGTGGAGTACGAGTATACGTACGTGCACAGAATCTCACCATGGCCAAATCAATGATAAAACAACAAGGAGACGCACCGCGCGGATTGAAATAAAACCCCGGTTTTTTCTTCATACGCTCTTTTATTTCGCTTATTTATTACACCTAATGTCGAACACCGCAAATCGTACCCCGGAATATCTCGCCTGCAGAGACGGACGCGTTGGTAGCCACTCACAGACGTCACAACCCATGGCCACAAGGTTCCAAAAGAATGTGCACGTGTTGCTAAATATGGAAGCACTCGAGGTCAACGCGCAGAACAAACCTGTGATGAAAAACCAATTGATGGACCCTGGTTTGACAACGCAATCTCGTACTACGGATTTAGAGCCACTTGTCACTAGAAAAAGCTTGCATGCAGCCTAGTCTGAATTCCAACACTTCGAATGCTTTTTTGAGCTTTGAATCACGAACACGGACGGTGAATTCACATGAAGTAAATACGAGAAGAGGTTTGGACATGCTAATTACGGACGACACGAGGATTGTATGATGTGGCTTGATCCGTCTCGACCTCTCAAAAACAGTTCTTTTCCAGTGTTCGCCGAGCCCGAGGTTTCTCTGCTATTTCGGGATCTCTTGATTCGTATCGAATCCTACCACTTCTTCCAATTCTAGATCAGTTCCACTCATCTGCCATACCGGCCTTTTGCCAGATCAGCTCCCTTCGAGCCTATTGCTTTCTTCCTCGAAGCCGCTCTTCATACACTACAGCATGTGCGAGACAGCTACAGCTTCCCATCAGAGTCACCGTGAGGTTCTACATTCGGGTTCTCCTTCGAAACTCTGTTTATAGGTGGAGCACAGCCAAACCGATTGAAAGTGAACTTTTATGGCAAGACCAAGCAGGCATATCAACCAATTATCAGCGTACCGTATACTTACTGACATTTGTGCTACCATTCAATCATCTATCATAGCTGAGGAGAAGATACCCCCAAAACGGTCACCCAAAGCTGGTCAAAGATTGATGCCTGAGAAGATCTGCAGGGCTGGGTGCATCTGTTGGGAACGTTCGAACTGAATATTGAAAAATGACTTGGGATCCTTCACTTTGTCGCAGTTCCACGGGGAAGAACCGTCGGCGCCAGTGCCGCCACCGAAAACGGGCAGAAAGAAGTTGGGGGAGAGGAGGAGGGGAAGGGGGGTAGGGGACACTGTACTGATCTGCAAGAGCCAGCAGTTTGGTTTTACAACCCGCATTGGAACTTTCCTGGCGTTCTTGCTGATTCAACTTACTAACTCGCGGTAGTTCATGATCAATCAAACCCCACTCATTCATAATGTCGGGAGTTAGCTTAGAGATCGCTAGCATCAATAAGGCAACAGGAAGAGAGAGTTTACGCATCCCACGAGTGTACCTTCCAACCAGCAGGTTTCTTCCGCTGTCCTCTCTCAACCTTGGGTGTGACACGAATATACCGTGTGAACGATATGGCGGTGTAGGATCTTGTTGAGTACCCGATACTGGTGGCAGAGATGATGCAAGAGGCTTTATACTTGCGTAGCTATATATCCGGTTTACTGAAGTTATCAGAAGTTTTACCTTCCCGCCAATCAAACGTTGCTCTACAGAAATGGGTCATCCTTAGAAAGCACTTCCAGTCGGTCTGTTGGCATTGTGACAAGGTTTGATTACCACCTCAGAATTTTCGTCAAATACTTCGTATTTCACATGGTTGATCCTACAATGTAAAATCCATTGATTACAGAGGTTAGGATTTTAGAATTGGCCCAAAGCTAGCCCATAGCCCTGTTTGGAGAAAATTTGCGTCCGTTCTAAAACCGTAAACTTTCAATATACCTAGCTAGCTATTATGTTACCAAATATACTTAACAAAACAACGATCATCAAAACTAATATATATATTTAGAAACCTGATTTCAACGTTGTTTATTCAAACAGCCACCGCAAGCCCGCGGTGTGCCACCTAGTTTATTAATATCGCATCAAAAGAGGAATAAGGTCAAATTATCCAGGGCAGCAAGGGGTTGTTGCTACCGAGATGTGATTTCCACAAGGATAAAGTATTCCAGACCCTTGCGCTTGGGCCCAGTTTCAAGCTGGTAGCGATGCTGTGAGACCGTTTTTGACTTCCTAAGGCATGTTCAGTGAGCTCGCGCGACGAAATAAGACGAACAGCGATACCATTTGCGGCTTCTCAAGCTAATATCGCTCATAATTCCCAGTCATGTGCATTCATTTCTACGTATCGTTCGCTTCTTATATCATCGAGATTGAGTGCGTGAACGGCAGACAACCCAATTGCCTCGTCGATCATGTGAACGGGATTCGCCGTAGGGGAATCGTATCCCGAAATAGCCAGACTGAAAAGATCGAAGCTTTATCGTCAGGTCAACTTCTGTGCCCGTCTAGACAAGGCTGCAATACCATGAAATGTCTTACAGACTTGACAAACTCTGTTTCTCAATTCTTGGTTTCGGTACCTAAGACAATATTCGCCAATGTTGATGTTCCTAGGATTACTCTGCCGTGCTCATGGGCAGATTCCTTATAACGTTGGGCCTCATTGCCAGGTACAACCTCATGTACGTACTGCCAACAAATGTACATGTATGTCTCACCTCCCTGACAACTGGCGGTGAACTCGGAACTCCAAAGTGCTAGAGAATACATGACGTGATTCGGCTGTCTCTTCACCGGACCAGAGAGACAGTTAAGTCCAATGAACAGACTGGAGAGACAGTTAAGTCCAATACGTAACGAGAACGATACAGTTAGAATCGTGAGGCTGGAATGCGTGCTTGCTTCTTTTGTGATCGCAATGGTTCTGACGTTATTTAGCGGAAAGTAGCGTGCATACCCGAAGCCATCTGCCTTCTCTATTCGTTATGATCAAGCTTTTTATTCCAACCAAGCTTTTCATTCCAACGCAACATGGCGCATATAGCGCCACCTACCGGCCGCCCACCACAAACATTACGGCACGTCTGCCCATTCATTTCCGCATGCAAATACTGCACGTTCGCATTCCTTTTACGCCTCATCTCTCAAGTCGACATTGGTTGGCCATCTCAATCCCACTGCTCATGCTGTCCTACTTCGTATCCCCAATGCGTCCGCGCTGCTGATTGGAAGAGTCGCATCTGTGCATTTATTCAGACCAATAAACTGTATGGAACTGCTGATTGGAGGGGATCTTGCGGCAGGTACTGGACTGTCTAACGAGGTAGTACAATTTGCGCGTCTGCAAATTTAGTAACATATGCAGCTGGCACGAGTCATGAGTTGTGAAGAGTTATGCCATCCAAAGAATCGATACCCTTATAATTCTTCTCCTGTTCTATGACCAACAATCATTGATACGGAGCGATAAACCAGGTGACGGGAAATACACTTGTGAGATATAAGTTGTTGGTCTTAATAGTAGTTTGGCACTGGGGGCAGCTATAGCTCTTGGTCATGGCGGTAGTGACGTTGAGGGTACGATTTCCAACATCGTCAATTCGTGTGCATGAAAAAGTCCCAAAAAATCCCCACCAAATAACTAGGGAACCAGAAGCAGTGAACAGCTTTTTTCTCTCCCTTATTTTTCCACTCTTCTAAACGCTTTGCGTAAAAAGAAGCAGCACGATGTATGCCGGTGTATCCGGCTGCGGAAACAGCGTTCGTTTGCACTAGCTGTCGGGCAACTATCATCCGCGGACTTGCACTGGTCTGCTTGGAGATGGAGGGTGTAGTAGAGGACCGGTTCGGAATTTCGATCGGTTGATATAGCCTTATGAAACCCAGGATTGGGTCATTCCGATTTTTCATCCCATAACGAAGTGCCTGCATAAGCTCTCAGCCTACAACGCTTGCAGACGTTTATTTGGTGGTCTCTCTTTTCGTTTCGTTTCTTTTGTTGTTACCAATCTTTCTGTTGCTTTCTTTTGTCAAAAGGGGACGACAGGTAGCAGAAGCGGAGCTTCGCTATCTAGCCGGCCTGCCTGGAGGCGTCGGGGATTAGGGGTCTGTCATACTCTAAATAGAATGAATACAGTATGATTAAAACAAAACAAAAAACGCTTGCAGACGCTGAAAAAAAAACCACTTTTTGGCTACGGAACTCTCGGCTGAAGTTTGCACTTTAGAACCAATGGTTCGAGTAAGTTCCAACTGCTTGCATGTTTTAGTTCCAAATGTCAGCCCTGGGCATAGACTATAGTCTACAACTGTGGTAGACCTAATCCGGTGGTCGATGGTCTTAACGTCTCTCGGTATACCAATGGTATACTTGGTACTGTAATTGAGGGTGGCAGGTTTGAGTCACCTCCCTCCTCCTCTGATTTTGTAATGAATCTATTAATGATGATCAATCATGATCATGTTCTATCGCTCGCTGCCCCAGTCGTTGGATCACCCAGTCCCCCCTTTCAACTCTATGTTCACAAATGCTGCCTCCTTCAAGACCACTCTGGTCTATCTATGTTTACGCTCTTTAAAGTAATCGAAGTCATCAACCCCGAAACATAACCTTCTTTCGTGCATACTCTGAGGTTCGTCTATTAAGCAACGTACATTATAGCCAACACTGCGACCGCGAAGCACGCTGCCAGAATACCACAAGCCCTGTCATAACCAGTTTGCATCCAATTCGATCTTGCCATACTGTTGATTTTGCCCATACTGTGAGTGCCTGACAGATCTGAAATTTCATACAACTTTTTTGGCCAAACAGGCTACATTGATGTATTAACCGCATCTGCTTCGTCTTTCAGGACTTAACAGAGTAACAATTATGGAAGGTGAATTCAGCATCAATTAGGTCGAGAATATGGTTCCTGAGGCGGAAAGTCCACAATTGTATATACAAGTCTGCTACGATTACAATTGTTGTAAGATGAAATCGCTAGGCATTAATGCCTTCCAGATCTCCTTTCTCAATCCCTCGATTCAATTGACGACTTTCGCTGAGAGTTCAAACTACCATCCGCGTCGTCTATCCGAGGTTATGAATCTTTGCGTTTCATTAAGAAATATGTTTCTGCCTCTCTTATCCTTAGATTTCTAGCCTCGATCGCAAGGTAGCATCGGCCATAAAATTTGTTTTCGAAGCTTGTGCACGAGACAATATCTTCGGCAGTACTGACAGAGACTCTAGTCATAACTTCTTCCGCGCAATATGCATAGGGAGGAGAGAATCACACCGAGACGACGAACCCATCATCACTTCGTCCTTAGAAACAGTAATCAGAATATATACTAAGTAGCTACTTTTACGAAATGCCACCGGTTAGCGAATTTCGATTCTTGTACTCGACTTGGCGACTTCTGACCTTGGAATTGGCAGCGAGTGCTTCGAGATGATTGTAAGTACTTACGATGATGTGGAAGAAACGTTCGAACTCACACAAAGCTGTGGCCAATTGCTACTTGCCAACTCTGCGGATCCCTCCTTCTCGTCATTGTATATTACTTACCTTTATTCCCGGAGCTGATATCTTTTTTCTTTCTTACATTGTGGAGTAGATTCGAATTCGAATTCGACTATGCTCGTCTGTTGACGGCTTGTATACGGCTATGTCTTTCATCCCACCGAACCACCTCCAAACGTCGAATGCCACAAGATATTTGAACTACTCGTACCCAAAGCTGGCGACACCAAACTCGGGCGGTCGTAACAAGAGTACACGCCCTTTGTATGAACAATCCGCCGAACAATCTAGGTCTCAATTGGCCTATCTTTATCCCCTCACTTGCCCACATCACAGCCCACGGGCTGGTACTCACACCCATGTACTTATGGGCTTAAGCATCGGGTTTCTCATTCTGTACTTCTGCAGCTTCAATTGAAACCCGACCAGATCTACCAGAAGTATGTTGTATGTGTATCTAGCTTCCCACCACGCATATAGGTGATATCATATGCTCAGGCCATAACTCATCACAATCGATCTGTATCTATTCTCCTACATGCACCTGCTATATAACCCATCACCGTCCCCCTTATCCCCATTCAAATCAATCCATATACTCTCTCTACTCTACACTCCCACCAACCAACCCACCGCTGTCCATGTCTGTCGTCTCAGGAATCTAACGCCAAAGGCCGGGCGTAGCGAAAGGAAGAACAAAGCAAGAACAGAGAATGCCAATATTAAAAAATAAAAAAACACCACATACTCCAAAATCACCTCTCCCACCAAAAAAAGTGCTTCCTCCCCATCCACCCTCCCCCGTGTATACAAAACAATGATGTGCTCAACCGCCGAAAGCCCTATTCATGAACCGCATGCACCGGACACTCTCCATTCCCCTTCCTATCAAACCAATCTCTAATACATTTCTACCCCCCATTAGCCCCCTTTCCCCTTTGCTCCTTTAGAAAAAAACTCACCTTATGATACCTACAAAAGCACTCCAACCTCGCAATCTCCGCCCCTTCCTGAAACTCTTCAAAGCAAATAACACACTCCACCTTGTCGCCCGTCGTTGGATCAAGCGTATCCTTCACTCCCGCATTCCACACCACCATCCTCCCGCCATTCGTGTAGCTCCGACCCCGTGTCAACGGCGCAAGACATGATGCAACGTGGGCTTCCCGCCCGCGCTCGGAGGGGTCGGGGAGGAAGGGTAGGGCCCGTTGGCAGATGGGGCAGTAGTCGGTTTCTTGGAATTGTGGTGGGGCTGCTGGAGGGGCAGGGGGTTGGAACTGAGCGGGTTCTGTCAGTTGTGCGGAAAGGGGGGGAGGGTGGGGGGAGGGTACGCTTTGTCTTCGGCGACGGGGGGGTGGGGAGGGAGTAATACAGTCCTCGCAGATACGGACGGTGGTGCCTTCGGTGTCGTTGTCGGAGTCGTCAGGGGCAGAGATAAAGCTTGTGCGCCTGCTGGGTGAGGAGGTGGTGGGATCTATTACTGGGATTGGCGGGGGACGGACGATGTAGGCAGAGGGGATTGTGATGCGGTGGGGGGAACAGGTGGCGCAAACGACTCGGCCACATTTACTAGTTATGTTTGCTCAGCGTGGGGGGAGGGAAAGGGGGAGGGAAGGGAAGACACACCGGCAGTGGTGCCGCCGGTTGAAGAAGGTAAATGTGCTGGTGCAGATGGGACAGTGTTTTGCAGCGGCGTCGGGCTGCCACTCGGGGACTGTTATGTCTGCTGTTGCCTCCCGCCTGCTGCTGCTGCTGCCAATATTGGCTTGTCGAGGCGGTGGTGTAAGAGGGTGCGAGTGTTCGCTCGGGTGGCGGAGGGGGTTTGAGATGCGGCGGTGAGGAAGCGGTGGAAGCGGCGAGTGCGGGAGTGTGGGCTGCGTTTGGGGCGAGTCCATAGCTGGTACCAGCTGCGGGCGGGGCGAGGCAGGTATGTGGTGGGCGACACACTAAGTACGTAATACGGAGGTGCTGGTATCTGAGTAGCCGGCTCCGCGTCGTTGTGTGGTGCGGCCGCGCGGGGAGGGGAGCTGGAAGCGGAGTGTCGGGAGGTTAGGCTCTCGTGCCTGGTGGTTAGGCTCTCGTGCCTGGTGGTACGGAGATGCAGTAGGGTACCATTGACAATTTTGGAAATCAGACACGATGATCGTGCGCTGCGTGGAAATTCAACGAAGGAAATAATAGAAGGAGAGTACATATGCCGTTTTATTATAAAGAAAACATTTGCCTTTTTGTTTTGCTGGGTTTGGTCGGACTCGAGGACTACATACACAACTACACGAGGCACGTGATCCATTGTAACCCTAGCCCTGTTATATCTTGAGAACTTTGGAACTGAGAAGCTCAGGAACTCGAGAAGAAAGTCCTATTCTCGGGTTCTGGGACTCAGAAATGGCCCTTCGGCTCTGTTCAACTAAGAATTTCGATGCAATTGAGAGCTGTTGATGGGGCTAATCCATGCAAGTGGTTCTATGAGTGCGAACTGCTCACAACGTTAACTCATATTGTTACTCGTACAATTATAGGAAGAGAGGTTATTTTACCCTTCACAGCATTAAGTATGTATACTGAGTTCATCCTTTGAAGCATCTTCATCCACCGGCACACTTCCCCACTGATTCAACCCCTGTATTCCCGACATCTCCTTAAGTGCTCTACATACCTATTCTAGCTGCCGTTGGGAGGCTTTAACTTGTGCTAGTTACTAGTAGTTTCCTTTACTCGGGGACTCCCGACATTTCTCCTTCCATATACAAGTGCCATCGATGCATATAATTTACTCTTAAATTGTTAAAAGATGACCATTCGGGTGTTGGCGGAAGAGACGAGATGGTAAAAATTTTTCACAATATCGGTTTGAAAGGTTTTAATAGGCTTGTAATCTTGAGGATGGATTTCGGTGTCCTAGCCGATGGGGTTTAAATAGTGTAAGAAGAGTATAGCAAATGGGTAGATTAGAATCGTGCGAGCGCACTCGTGTTTTGAGGGGGAGGAGTTGATTTCAAGACTAGAATACCATCAAAATGGCTTATGGGGGTGTTGCAATATCTCAAAAAAGACGTTGTGCTCACAATGTACACAGGATCTTGGAGAAGGCGTATATATAAGTGATTCTATTGGAATTATCAACCGCGCGCTCAAGCGTGAACGAACTCCTCTAAATGACAACCCTTTTGGAGGCAAAATATTGCTTCAGATCGGCAATTTCCGTCAAATGGCAAGTCTGAGACCATCAAAGCTTCAATTGTTTTGTCTCCTTTGTGGCCGTCATTCTCTATTTTGTGTTTGGACCGGCCGATACGTAATGCTCCTGACCCTGAAAACGCACAATGGAACGATCGTTATAACACCATATGAAGAAATACAGAGCTCATTCAAAACTGACAAGAAATTGTATTAGCGATCAGTAAACATTCAGCAACCATCACACAAGCGCACTATTCATTACCTGCTGCCCATTCCAACGCAATGGAGGACAGTCGACAATGTTGTGAGTGATCCCAGAAGACCAGTAAATCACCTAAAGAGCTACTCTAGATCCTCGTAAAACTTAGCAATTTGGTTATACTCCCAGATGCCCTTCTACAACACTTTTGGAAGCACAAACACATATAGAAGCTGTATCGTCGCAGGAAATGAGGTAGAACGATTGTAGTGGTCAACTCCAAACCCGATCCACTATCTGCCGCCTGGGTAACAATGTCAACTCACTGGGTGCAAGAGTAACAGGCAAATTATGCAATTGTTAGCTGTGAACGACTTTGCAACCAGTGACAACTCTATGACTTGGTGTACGGGAGCGCACTAGTGGTTTGGATGGTTGTGATGCTTTCCGTGTAGATGCTGGTGGCGTTTATGGTTGTGTTTAAGCTCGACTGGGAGCAAGATAATTTCTCGATCTGCTATCCGGAGATATTGGTTGTCATTCCGCTGGTTTGGAATGTGCTGGATCTGCTGGGTTTGGGGGATCTGGTGATGGTCGTGGTGGATGTTTATGCGAGTAATCAGCTGCTGCAAGGTATTGCAAATTATTGCACTGCGGGTTGATACTTGGAAGCAGGTATTTGTACGGAGAGACTGGGATGTTCTTGTCGGTTGTAGTTAGTCCGAGGAATCAAGATGGGAAAATGGGTTAACCGTAGTCAGATCCTTCATGTGTGTTAGCACAGAGAGCAAGTGCGAGAATTGGAGATGATACTGTGGACCAAAGTAGCTGTTACTATATGTGATATCCAACCTACTTGATACATCTTACTAAAACATCTACTCGTAGAGAGCCAGAGAAAGGGGGACGCAGGGAAACGGTGCAAGTCCCCGCTTTGTCGTCTGCAGTCCTCCTCACTGCTGTTTCGGATTGCCATAGCTGCTGAAGCAAACGACACGGGAAATCTGGTATTTGAACACCTGATGATATATTTAACGCGGGCTACCAGCTATTCATTCGATGGAGGACACGCTCTACGTTTGCCGAATGGAAGGCAAGAAGACATTGATTGGCATGCACGGTATGATTAACAGGCTGAGGAGGGAGATAATGGTGCCACAACGACACAGCAAACAAGACAGGCCGACACACAGGCAAGGTGAATGGTATGATACAAGCAAATAATTCGTCAATCGCTCACAGTGCGCACCCCAACAGCAACAAAAACATATACAGAATGCCAAACAATGCAGTCTCTCATCAATAAACTCATAATGTATCCCTCACTGTAGCCCCAAGTGCCTCCGAGAGTGCCACGATGTGGATCTGACATATATTAGAATTATTCGAAGTACCGCCACCTGAACCAAATTCTCCAAAAAAGTCATACTGGCCGAAGTCCTCTCGTTCTTGATGCGAAAACCTGCCGGCAACTATCGGGGCTGGCGGAGGGAGTCTGGCTGAACGCGCAACTCTCGCTAGGTTAGTCGACACACACTGCTCATACTCCAATTCGCCAACCGGGTTCGCCCATGCAAGCTTTGTCCCCGGCCAGATAATCCTCTCGAGGACTATGCCCCTCAGGGTGCTAAGTGAGGTGACAACCCCGGGATCACCCATCGCTTCAGCGGAGAAGGCCCACCACAAGGCATACTTACTCTTTACCTCCAGCCAAATACACCACCCTACCGGGATACAAATCGCCTGTAGATTCTGACTCATTGCATGACTACCGGCCTTGTTCGGTCATCCTGATGTACTGCACGTGGTAAGTGCCATGGTACAGATGATGCACACACCCCGCCTCCCGGAGGTCCCACACCTCGTCAGGAAGCACGTCGCGGGTTCCTAGGGTATGAGCCATATCCGTCAAAGCTTTAACATTTAGCGGAAGGTACGGAGCCAAGAAGTCTTTCGCGGCTCTCCATAACCACTCGTTCCCTTCGAGAAACTGTTGACCGTGTTCAATGGCAAGCCTCTGCAATGGCCACCCCCGAATGGCGTTCGTGTAGTGCCTCCAAACCGACATCATCCAATAACTCAAGGCTTGAACCGTTAAGACGTGTCGATACCTGCGTCTTGTCGTTACCTTCCTTTCGATCGTCCTCATCGGCCCCGCGCTTGTCCTCGTCACCCTCCTTTCGATCGTCTTCATCGGCCCCGGACTAGTTCTCCTCACGCCGTCTTCGGTTGCCGTCATTGGTCCCTCCAGCTGCTGGGGACTGGTATTCTCCAGGCTCTCTTCCATAATCGACACTAGTTACGCCGTGAATGTTGGATAGCATCAGGTCTAAACCCGTTTTCCACTAGAGTTTGCCAGAAGGTATCGTAGTCCTGTGCTTTGGTGGGATAGTTTGTGTTTTCTTCAAAATGATGAAGCGCCACCACGTCTTCTGTCCCACCGCGACGCAAAAATCTGTGTATGGGTCGTCACTTGTAGCCTCTCAACAAAACTTTGCAGGAACAGCCGTGCCACGGCTGAGGAAAGGAAAGGATCGTCCCCCAAGACATCTTCGGTGCTCTTGCTGCGGGCGATGGTGATAGCTCTCGTTTGGTGCTGATGGCGGAACGGGATCCGGTCCCTGTTGGAAGGGCGTGGTGGTGTAGTGGAGCAACGGTGGGGACCACTGAGTACTTAAGTAGATATTAGACTCGGCTGCGGAGTTAAACTTTGGGTTGCTGGGCTAGATGTGACGGCTGAGCTGCATGCGGAGAAGTCGGTCGTGAGTGGTAGGCCGAGTCATCGACGTGCTGGCTCTCTGAACCGGCCGAGTCGTCGTGAGAG
The DNA here is from genome assembly GCA_015178995.1 of Trichophaea hybrida. NCBI lineage: Eukaryota > Fungi > Ascomycota > Pezizomycetes > Pezizales > Pyronemataceae > Trichophaea > Trichophaea hybrida. The sequence continues at coordinate 275,754 of WHVE01000027.1, forward strand.
TGAACACACCCAGACAGCTTCTTCCTTGGGCACCGTGTGTGCGCCCTCGAGACCATCTGTATCGTCCGAGACCTTGTACTGTTTGTCACGTTGCATAACGAACTGCGAGACCGCTGGCGTTGCGACAATGTGCTCTTTATCACAGCACGCGGCTAAGATTAGATTATCCGATTATATTATTTTAGATCATGCACGATTAGATCTGAAGATCAGATTGGATTATCGACAACTTTTTTTAGCATTACCAAGCAAGTTTAAGAGAAATGAAGATGTATGATACTACCGGTTCTCACAATCTCTCCCTCCTCTTCATTGCCACCCATGAGGGCAAGCATCACGGCTAATGACCTCGATTTCCACCTATTCAACCATGACAACCACAATATTTTCGTCTTAGAATATCCCCCCGCACTCAAGACCCCTCGGCTTCCCTCGGCGACAAAATGGATTATCAGCTTTGTTTCTCTCCCAGTGTTTACGCTATTTCAACACAGATAGCCAAACCCTCCAGGCCGGCAGAACCACACACTCCAATATGAGTTCGAGTGGACAGCAAAAAGTACGGTTCTGGACTTTAATGATACGCCTTTTCCTTCTTCCTCATCCCCCCCTCCTGGATCATGATTAGTTATATTTGTTTTCATTACAGACCTAAGTATCTACTCATTCCAACTCTCTGCCACATCCCGTGACAACACATTTTCGCCTCTCTCGGTATCTATCCGGCTGGGGTAGGTCGGTAGGTAACATGCAATCCCATATACAATCGTCAAAATGGGTATATACATCCTATCCCTCCCTGCCCATCCATCCATCCATCAAATCCGTGTATGCACCCCACACATCAGTATAAACCCACACCATCATTAAAGCGCCCCTCCCGCCCCGTTTGAACTAAAAGGAGTTTGTAATATAAAAAAGGCATAGAGTAATTAGCCAAAAAAAACACCTCCCCATTTCCATCCCTACACACAACACAAAACACGCTAACATTACAAAAAATCACACCTTACCGCGCCATTTTGTCGAAAAAAAAAACCAAACAGAAACCCCCAAGAACATTATGTATTTATACTTGAAAAGAAAAACTACGGCCGTGTAGTAGTACTACTAGTAGTCTTCTTTGAGCTGCCGGATTCCCCCCTCACCAATTCCGCTTTGCTTCCTATTATCTCGCCGCGTTCATCCCGTACCACGGCGCCAACGCGGCCATAGTTTACCGCGCCGACGCTCTCGCCGCTGCCAGGTCTTCCGTCATCAGGGATCAGATGCGGGGGCTCGAGCGCACTGCTAGTGGTGCTAAAACTAAGCGAGTGCTCATCGCGTTTCTCTTCTGTTCCTCCCTCGAACGGGAGTCGTCCTGTTGATCCTATACGGGGTATTGGTGGGTCGTAGAGCTGGTGATGTTGCAGATCGCGACTGCGACGTTTCGAGCTCTTTCTTGGCAGCTGCGGTTTTAGCTCAATGTGTGGATCACTTCCGCTACCACTGTAGCTGGCCGCAGGACGCTTCTCAATCATTCGTGAGCTGAGCTCGCGATCGTTTTCCTCATGGTCGGAGTAATCGGATTCTGTGGCAGGGGATTGCGGTATGGGTTGGTGTTCGTCGGGACTTGTCATTGCCATACCGATTTCGGCATCTTCACCGCCTGCACCTCCTGCTCGCTCTTCGGCAACATCACGTTGTGCATCTAGGATTGCATCGGGATTCCGGGAACTCCGTACTACGCTGAAGCCTTTCTCTTTCTCACCGCGAGCCAGCCCCAGCTTCTGCTTGATCCAGCTCTTTGCGGTGATGACGGGGCCTGTAGGATCTGCAGGTCCCGTTCCCAATCGCCGCTGTGATTGTGCGGATAATGCCGGACCCCGTACGCCGTAGTAGAAGTCCACCTCGCGCACCGCATAGTCCGTGTTTCCGCGGCCGCTGCCAACCGTAACCGCGGAATCCGTGTATCTGTGGCTAGCGCCGGCGGGTGCGGAAGTGGGGGTTCCTCGTCCAGCATCCCATTCGGGGTCAGGTTGGGGATCGCCGTCTTGCGGGATCGGTACATGAGGCGGTAAGCTTCCCTGCGAGGAGCGGTTCGGTTTCCCCCACAGATCACTTGTCCAACTTCCGCGGGATTGTCGGGCCGGAGAATACTGATCGCCTTCGACGCGTCGAGTTCTCGGTGGCCGGTAGAAAGGACCTACGGCAGCGTCCACGGGCGGAATATATCCATACCCGCCCGGTCTTGCCGGCGTCGGAGGCGTGAACCCGCCCGCAGCCATCGATCCCGAGTTCGAGTGAACATGGCCAGACGGCGACCTGTCGGCTGGTTGAACGATGATTCCGGTATGCTCAGTAGCAGGGGAACCTAATAGTACCGCAGCAGATGAATTAGTGCGGCTATGAGGATGACGGGTTGACACGGTAGTAAACGTATGTTTACGTTCAGCGGCGATGGGCGTCGGAGTAGAGCCATGAGTTTGCTGCGAATGGCGTTTTCTACGGGATAGCTGACGGACACCGAAGACCTAGAGATAAGATAGTTAGTATATGACTTGGCAAGAACACGGGGAACTGGTTAAGTATGGAGGAAATCAGAGCGAACGAGACCACGCAGTACTTTGGATCTTTGAAATGATGATGAATGATGATGAATGATGAATTGCCTCAATAATGCTGCCCGCCTCTTTCTGTAATAATACATGTTAATAAAGCAATTCTACCTGTAATCGTAGACAAAAAATGGGTCCTATCCCAATATCAAAGCCTCATCCATCCCAAAATCATATTCACTTCCACTCATTATCCGTTAATAATAGCCTCAATAATTGGCAATCAAATCAATATAGGTCAATAATCATCATCATCATCAAGCATCATTTTTCCAGATCCAGCCTGGAGCCCAAGTTCATCATCTGCATATTCAAAGGAGGAAGTGGGGATGGGGGTGGTTTGGGTTTTCTGAACAACACCACACACAAATGATGACAACAGCCAGTACGACTGATATCACGACGAACCCGACGAACCTTTGCAAAACCACCTCTCGCAGCCTCTTCGTCGGTGCTGTATCCTCTGACAATCAGTTCAAGTAACGTTTGTAGTGCCTTGAGCACAAAACCAAACAGTAACACAACCGCGTGGATTCCAAGTATGACCCAACCAGTCCAGCCCTTGACGGCATCCGTGGCATTGATCGACGGAACAAAAGCCATCATGAGCAAAATGGTTAGTAACCTCACCACCGAGAAGATGAAGTGCCATAGATTCATGGATGTGGCTCGTGCATATGGCTTGATCCCGTATACGGCTAATATCGTCACAATTTCGCAGGCTGCAAGGATAGTAATCTGTGCAATTCCAGAAGGTTGTAGAGCTCCAAATGTTATTCCACGCAGGATGTTCATAGATATCGGAACAATGAAGTATCGAAGGTGTTTTTCACGATGAGTATTGTAAAGCGTTCCATGGATAAGCAGAGTCGGTAGGTCGTCGAACAACTCTGACGCAGGATTATGGGTCCAAATCAGGTAGCATAATAAGCCACAAAATGCAAGTATCGTGATTAGTACTATGCAAGCAATTGCTGTTAGAGCTGTAGCCGAATGATCTGCAATGGTAAACTGAAACGTGCAAACGGTGACAACTGGTAGCAAGAAGTATGTGAACGCAAACCGACTCACAAGCCCTAGGTATCAGTGATATTGTGTTAGCAAATCCTCTCCCGCCTCAACCCCGGTAATTATTGACCCACCTGCAGTGAATGGCCAATTCCTACTCGTCAGATCCCCCTCTTCAACCCCGGTAAGTTTCCAGAAGGCCCATCTGCCCCAAAACCATAACTGGAAAATTACCACCGCACCTAGCATCAGAACCGCGAAATATGCTAATACGGAGACCAAAATGTCGTCCGCCGTCAACAATCCAACCGCCTGGGCAAGACGTTCATACCCGTATGCCCATGCCTGAAATACATAAACACCATCGGCTCTCCACGCATTTGCCTTGATCGGGGCCTGGGAATAGAGGGAAGTATTCAATAGCAAAACACTCCAGGCACCATTGGATATTATCGGTTGATAGAAGCCCGGATAACTCAAAGACAGACTTCCGGTTAGAACCATAAATTGCAACCACTGGAGACAGTCCGCGAATCCCGGTGTAACCAAACGCAACATGTCTTCATCCATCCCAAAATTGCTGCTGAACTTGAACACATCGGTCGTTCCATTCCAGGGATTGAGGGCGGAAGCCAGGATAGTAGCTATGCCAACAAATATCAAAATTCCAGCAGAAAGCCAAGTCAGGGCGGTATTGTAGCCTTTCTGAATCTCAGGAGTAACCTCAATGTGAATACATCCGACATTCGTTGCCTCTTGATCTCCAGATGTTATCTTAAAGGTAACACCTAAGGACGCAAACTGATAGCTTGATGTTAGCTGTCTCTTCCAGGTAAACGACGGAAGTTCGTTCGTCAGATACGCGACGTCATTCCGGGATTCCGGTGGCCCTAGGTGTCTATCCATCTGAACGGCAGAATCTGGTGATGTTGCGTTGTCGAGCGAGATGCGGTTCCCAAATGGACATCTGGCACCGAGGGAGTTGTTGGGATTCTCACAGAAGAATGTGTCGTTTCTGAAGACCAGGAAGCTGGCGAGGACAATACTTGTCGAGAACTTAGTAGCGTATTGCCAGGATGGGTCTCGGTCCACAATGGATCCGTTGTAAGTGTAGTTGATGCTGGGGTCGGGAAAACGGTAAGCGGAATTGTACATTTTGCCGAAATATATCGTTGAAGCCTGCGAGGTGTTGGCTTGGGGAACCACATTGAGCTGACGCTTCCTCAGTGAATCGACACTCTGTTCCGACCAGTAATCCACATGTCCGAGCCCCTCTCCCTCATCCCCCTCCTTCCTGTTACCCTTATCCCAATCTCGAACCCACAATCCATCGACCCCTCCTAGACCTCGCCTTGCCTTTCTTCGTCCCGACGGATTCGTACCCGATTTGCCAGTGGTTGCTCCCCATACCGTTATCGTCAATTCCTTAGATTTTGAGTCGAAATCGGCAGCCACAAGAATAGGATGAAACTGTAGGCGTGTAGGAGAGTCTCGAGCAGGTTGTGGCAGACAATTGTCGAACGTCGAGACCAGGGCAGCCGTAGTTTGACACACAAATAAGCTCAGTGCGAGCAAGAGCAGCATTGGCGTAGACAGTAACGGTGCCTGGAAGTGTTTTAGCCGTCGTTTGCGGTATGTGGATATTGAGGGTGTCGAGGAGGAGGATGACGATGATGGCTGTTTGCGAGATGGGGCATTCGAAGAGAATGGCGGAGAGGATGTCAGCTTGGAGGAGGAGTGGAGACGAGAGAATGAATTCGTTTGGGCTGGTAATGAGATCATAGGCCGGAAATGAGCGGAAGCTAGGGCTTGTCGATCGTTTGCGAGGAGGGAAAGACAGCGGCGTGGAAGAGAGAGCGAGAGGGCGAGAGGGAGAGAGAGGAACAAAGCGAGAGAAAGAGTCAACGATCCACGATGGCTTGGGTCCAGTGCCACGGAATGTTCTATCGATTCTACAGTCGCCAGCAGAGCGGAACGGGTACAGTACGGCGTTGTCGCCCGCTATGTCGTACAGCAGATGCGCAAGGGACCAGGACGGTGGGTGGTGTTGGCGGGAGCAAAAGGCTGCTGCTGCTGGGCTGCACAAGTGTCAGTCAAGTGGTCGGTATTCGTTGAGGCCTCAAGCGTCGCGACTCCTCTGGTTCTTTCTTTGCTAAAAATAGTCGAGAGCAATGATGAAACCCCAACTACCTCAGTATAGGAACGACACACGCAATGATAGGTGACCGAGGACCGTAAGCAAGTCGCGCGCGCACATACCTTTGTGAGCAAGTTCCTCTCTCTCTCTCTCTCTCTCTCGAGATAGGTCGGCGATGGTGGAAATGCACCGGTGCGATGCGGATGGTTGGCGGCTGAAGTGCGTGATGCACAGCGAGTGCCAAGCGAAGTGACTGGCTGTGATTGGGCGATGGCAGTGCAATGAGATGCAGCAACCTTAAATCGCCATAATGGACTTTCAGCTGAGCGCAAAGAAGCGAAGGCGAGAAACGACAGCCCAGGTGGGGGCGATTAGATGCAATTATGGATTATGAGAATTATTGATGAAGCGAAGGGAAAAGCGGAGGGAGGGAAGGCATAGCAGTGGTGATGACGGTCGGGTGCTATCATAGCCATGCAATGCAGTTGGAGAGAACTAGCCAGGTCTCCTCCACTGTTTCAGCCTTCCCTTTCGCGTGTGTTGGTGTCCACAGGAACAGAACTGACATGGACATGCATCATGACAATTGCCCAGGCATCCGCACGTCAATCGCACGACAGATTGCAAGCACTAATTAAGTCGAGTACCACAGCATTGAACACTCATCACTACATGATGCGCGTCATCTCCAACATCACCATTCGTGCCTGGAGTTCTTAAATACCTCATGCGCGACACTCCACAAATATAACGAGCGACTCAACGGTCTGGAGATCTAATATCGGTGCAGCGGCCTAAAAACAGAAATTCGATAGAAGCATAGTCCCACAAGCATTCTGTGCATGCACTCTACTCCAAACCATCTTTAACCTGAAGAGACGTTGAGATCGACCGAGAGTCTGGACCTGCGACTTTCTTCATCGTTATACGATTGACGCCTACTGTCGCAAGGACTGAATATCGTGGTATTACCAGTGGCATCAGCATCGCACAAACCACCGCTCACGGAACCAACTACCAACTTCATATAAGTACACAAACGTACCTCCTCCAATATACAATACATTTACAGTACACGCTACCGTATATACAGACCCCTCTTCGAACTACAACTCAGCTGCAACTCCAGCAATCATGCACACCACAACCCATCCAAACAACCCCCCAATGTCGACCTTCACACCCGCACTATTCTGCAATCCCAACCGCAGTCCCTTCGCCGCCGCCGTTGTCGTGCTATTAGCGACAATGGGTTCTCTTAGGCTCGGACGCGGAGAACGAGCCAGAGTGGTGGAGGAATCCGGGACAGGGAAAACAAGATACACGGTGCTAGTCAGGGGCGACGCAGGAGTCGTGTTACTGGACATCATCGTACTCGAAGTTGCTGGTGCTGTCGGTCTTGCCTTGGTCGGCTGAAATTCGGCTTAACCATAGTTTGCAAAACACGTACTTACGGACAACTTACATTTCCACCAGTTATGTCTGTGTACATACTCGTCGTCTCCTCGTCACCTAAATAGTCCCCATCCTCACACTGCACCCGAATCACGCCTTCACACATGTTCCCGCGATACTCTTCACATGGCGCCGCCAGCGAAGCCACAGACTGCAGACACTCACGAAACGCCGACATGCAGGCGTCGTAGATATCGTGACATGGCGGGGTGGCCTGGAGGGTTGCTTGTGCCGATATCGCGGCGACAAACCAGAGGAGCAACAGTAGTACCACCGATGGTGATTTTCGACGTTTGCGCGAAGACATCCGCTATCCTTTACTTTTACAAAAAAATTGCTGGCCATATCGCTCAACTTATGAACCCCCGAATGAATGAATCTCCACACCCCTTGCTGCGCCTACCGTGTCGTCTGAACCCATTGTGATACAACCCTGGTCTCATAACAGATGTGGTTCCTGTACCTCGATTAGCGAGACTCCCGAGGGGGAATATCGATCTGGAACAGTGTCTTTGAAAGCAGTCGAGGGTATATAATGTACACGTTTTAATCCATCAATAGCTATGTATTTACTCCCCAGAGATTTTCAACAGGATTCTTCTCCGTATGATATGGAACTTCCCACGCGCCTTCCTTGTGCGCTTTACATTTGAAACTGGACGAGTCGCAGTATGTTGATTTTCTGGCTATTAGACAAAAATTCAAAAGTAATGCAATAATAACACCGCTGGTGTAGGGGTAACATATTACCTTCCCATCTTCAAGAGATTAGGATCAGGTAATGCCGTGGGTTCGATTCCCGCGCGGTGTATGGTTTTTTTTTTCACGATTCCAGGGGTGCCCGTCAAGATACTTAGGTGGGGGCTGGCAGCCCTATTCGCCGCCTAGTTTAGATAACTGTTCCCAAGCGGTCAGATCGGTCTACAGATATCCACAGATATTCGAGTTGAACTAGCCCAGAATCTTCTCTCTTATATAGGTTAATATACCTACCAAGGTTTCGTCAGATACTAATAGATATCTATGAATATCACCCAGATCCTGGTAAGTGCCAGGCATCTATAAATATCCATAGATACCCATAGATGCTTGAATTATCTTTGTCAAGGTAGATGTCCGCAGATATTTACCAGTACCCAGGCAGTCTCAATACTAGACCGGGCCGGTCTATGCCAAGGGAGGCTTTCCTAAAGGTTGCCCGGCCTGACCGGTCTATGGATTCTATAGATGACCGGGCGGCCGATCTGAAGAGTGGTAACGCTGGCGGTGCTGAAGTCAACGGTGCTGTTGAAGTCGATGGCCATGTTGAGGTTAACGACAGTGCCGAAGTAGATGGTGCCGAGAAAGCTGATGGTGGCGTTGTAGTTGCTCCGAATCCAAACAGTATCGAAACATGAAGATGGGTGGGAAGGTAGATCGTGTGCTTCTGAAAAAACTCCACGGTTTAAGAGTAAAGTTGAGTAGCCATCATCCCGCCACAGAGATATTTTGTTGCAGTAGAGTGGTTTCGTCGATAGGTATAATCAAACTGACTACTATGCATTGAAATAGCTCTAGGTCATTAAGTGTACTCTGTAAAGCCTAGGAAGAGCACATTGTATGGGAAGTTGGTATTGCTGAGACCTCATGAACTTAATGACTTCTAGAGTTGGAAAACATATACCCTTGAGCCTAGAGAGCTCAAGACTTTAGATTGATAGAGTACGAGTCTCGAGTTTTTCCCACTATTTAGATGGAACATTGATTTTGTATGTACGGAGTGTGCAAAGAAACACTTTAATACTCTTAGAAGAGTCTAGCCATAATATATCACTCATTCATGTGCAATACTCACAAATCACTGAGATCAGACACGACCTTCTTAGGCGAGTCGTTCCCACAAAGCGTCCTTATATTGTTATAGGTATTCGCCTTGCTTACCTAACAGCAATAGATTGTGGGAGTTCTGTACTGACAAAGTCGTCGAGAGAAAGCGGACACCCCAGCCGCTACGACTTCGAAGGTCGTAGGGCGACTATGGGTCGTGATGTTGTAGGGTGCGATATATGTACGGAATCTCTTCACAATCCATCATATTATATCACTCGGCCCTCGGTGTACTCTTTTGATTTTTAGATTATTGCAGCGGAACACCTAGCACAAATGCGAGAACCTCTTGGAGAAGATGATGCTGATATGGTGTAGTTACCGTACCTGCTGGGTGATCTCCATGAGCTCAGATGTTTTTGGATCATTGATGTGATTATTCGTTAACAAGAACCATCTTTTCAACTCTCTCCAGTCTTTCCCAAGCTCCATAAAGGGTCGACAGAAACATGGATATGTGTTCCGCGGTATAAGGCTTGTCTGAGGTCTCCAATGCAAATTTCCTTATGAAGTGCCTTCCTTCCACAGACGGGCCAATACTAGCTTCCAACTTTCCTAGGCTAGTAAGACTAACTCCATGGATCTCCCAAGTTGTAATTTGTAGACTATCGCATCCCAGTTGTAGGTATAGGCATTGGATCGTTTGGAGTGATGTATACGGTCGGACGACAAAGGTGTTGGGCCGGCGGTGGTGATTGTATCTCGAGGCCCTGGTCATTAGCATTTCGCGTTCATATGTCACCTCTCACAGCGTCCTGAGATGTCTCCCAATGAACAAAACCGCCCCAAGATATCTCACTCGTAAAAGCCAAAATCTCGTCAATCCCGAGATATTTCGACATAGCCAACACCTAAAGGGGGTCTGCTGTACAGTATCGGTGGATTAAGTGAGGACGATGTGGGCATTCCAGTGGGCTGAGCCATAGATAGAACTATGACAGGGCGTAATCATGGTCAAAATCTTCCATGTAGTTCGACTTCAAACTCAACATCGAGGAATAATACGCACAGACAAAAGACGGACTGGACACACCATCGCGCCGTTTCTAGATGCCACCTTAAGGACTGTGTGTGTAAAGGATCATTTCGAGGAGTTTGTGGCGGCTTCGAGGGAGAACTTCATTCTACCCCTACGGTAGGAAGAGGGCGGACGGCGGGTTTATCAATCGTTAAGCGAGGTCGTGAAGGCATCGTGGAAGTAGTCTTGAATCTTCTTAGTGACCTTCACATCCTGAGCAAATCTTTATAAGATCCATTAGAAGCAAGCCACAAATTGAATATGGATACTACTTGTGGTGATAAACCTAGAGTGAAGCTACCGGTGTTACAGAGTTGCAGCTGCTGGTACTAAGCTAAGCCAAAACGAATGCGCAACGACCACGTAACTTCATATTAGAGCTAAGTTATTTATTTACATCTGAAGAGCAATCATAAGAGACATAATGTTTCTTTACTCCTTCATTGACAATGCAAAAGGTTACCACCTATATTATCATCCCGGACTTAATAGTTATAAACTACGAAACAAACGGCAGTAATAACCATAAGTCGCACGTTCCCTGGCTTGCAGTCTATACAACCATATTAACACTCCCCCAAGTTTCAAAACAGCTTCAGAACTTCTAGGTGCTTCTAGTAGATGTAACGATTCATTCCAGGCGAAAAGTAAAATGCAAATACTCTCAGAGACAGCTCGTTCCTCGCTTCGTAGTCGACCCAAAAGAACCAATAACCACAACCACTCTCACCAATCGAGAAATTGTGAGATATCGTCCGTCGTCAAGCCGAATGCAACGCAGACTACAATGTAAGCAAAATCATAAACCATACTTTCTTCGCCTTTCATCTGTACGGTAATACGGACACCGCCGTCTGGGGTATAGGTGATTGGCCGTCTCGGAAAATTCGCCTTCCACGCCATCATTCCGATACCGCATAGCCGTGCCAGCGAATACAATCTCGCAAGTCCCGACCATGGTAGGGTTGGCGCTAGATCGGTCACATATTGTATGATTTCTCGTAGATTGGATTTATTTTAGAATAGAGCCGTTCTGCCACCCCAAAATGGTAACTTTCTCACCGTGCGTCTTGGATCTTGGCTGGCAGTAGATTTGCATTGTGCTACCAGACTTAACCTTTGTGAGCACGCTGCAGTTAACAAAGATAACAGCAACTTTGGCAGGCTGATAGGTATCAAGCAACAGAGCCTCACACATTCACTACTGCATCCTAATATCCAAGACGCACGGCGAGAAAGTTGCAATCCTGGGGTGGCAGGACGGCCTTAATGTTCGACATATTTCCGAAGCTCGGTAAAATGTGCGATCAGGTGGCGTAGAAATGGTGGTTCCTTTGTCAGCCTTTTGTTCGATGCGGCCAAACCCAGAAGATGAAACCGGCTATAATCAATCCAACCTTGTCGCCTCGTTCCCACGCCCCCACTGCAAAAGAATATGCATTTCGTAGCGGGGTCAATTATCTGCCGCTTTCGAAAAGTTGGAATTGAGTTTGATTAGATTAGTTATAGTCGGATGGCTTTCATGAACTCAAAATCGACCCACTTCCCTCTGCATCTGTGGCAATCATCACACCCAACTGCCCAGGTAAGCCAGAAGATTCTTTCAATTCCCATGCCCCACCGCTAGCTAAACGGAATAGCTCAATTTGAATATTCTGTCTGTCGAACAGAGCCAGCAGATTAAGCAGTTCTGTTGCTATGCTACTCTGGTTCCTGACCACTTCAAAGTTTGTATGTATCCAAGGCCACCCTGACCGTCTTATCATACTGTGACAATCCCTCGCCTAAACTCATCAGCTCCTGAGTATGATGGTTGAAATGGTCAAGGTACAGTCGTATACCATTCTTTAGATTTCCTGTTTGGAATAGGTACCCAGCAGCAAGATCGACAGCGAGAGGAAAGCAATCGAGAGCCTGTACAACTTTTTGAGCTAGATGCTTGGCCTTTGATGCATTAACAGAGGCTAGACCCTCTGCACCTTTTCGAAGGAGAGATAAAGCTTCGACCAACCCGAACAAAATTGCTACTTGGTAGGGGGGAACTTTTTATACTAATAATAGTAGTAACAATAACGCTTCCTTTAGGAATACCTTTTGATATCCCCCAAGAATTATCGTCCGCGTTATCAACTACAACAAGCCACTGGCCGTTGTTCGCACTTCTGTTCCTAAACCATCGAAGAACCGGCGTGACAATAGGATTTTCATGCAGTGGAGTTTCAACCATCTCGCTTCCTTCCTTCGCCACAGAATCAGGATCACGCTGTAATTCCATCTCATACAAGAACTTTCTATAGCATTCTAAACCGTATGTTGGTTGCGAGCATCAATCCAGAAAATTGCGGTATATTTTCCCCGGTGGAGCTAGATACTGAAGGTATAATCTTATTTTATTTTATTTAAATGTATTATGCTGACGTGATAAATTGCTTTAGTCTCGAGATCAAGCAAATATATAATGTGAGATTGTTAAGCGCTATCCGGACCGGGAGGAGCTGTCCTCCAATATTGCACAAAAGCTCCATATGGCCGATAAAACCCGAGATCCTCCCCATTCTGTCACAATCCACGGTGCCTATGGCGTGGGGAAAACTCAGTTCTAAATTATCTGAACTACTACCGTATCCCCAGATGCTACTTCAACCATCCCGGAATACTCCCAGAATCCTTCGATATCCCTGGTCATCCCGCGAATTGAATTTATTTAATCCACTATGATCAGTAACTATGCCAATATTTTCTGCCCTTGAAAACGTAGCTGAATACTCCGGAACCAACTTGGGTAATATTAGTTTTCTTCAGATTATCCAACTTAAAACACGGTTAAAAAAAAATACCCAGCAGCTCCATTGAAAAACCCCAAACTTGTAAAAATATTGTTCACGCTGTTCGAAAAAGTTTGCTATTTTGAGTTGCTCTCCATATCCAGCATCGATAAAGCTGTCGTGGAGATCTTTAAGGGGAAATGAGGGTTGGTGAAGCACGCCCACAAGCTCTGAGCTAGACCCCATGAACCTCGAAGAACCCTTGCAAAGAGCCATCCAATGCTTGCTGTATCGGTATGTTTGTGAGGAGTACCAAGGAAGATGATTCTACGTGTTTGGGATTTAAGATAAGAATGCCCTTTCCGATTATTCAAGTTCACCAAAGCCTATGCACTATATGTTAGAAACGAGATTCCACCTAGGTGTAGTGAAACAACAGCTGAGATATATAGACACGGGAGGTATATTGAGGTAAGAAAACTTCAACATATTTGTTTCACTAACATGGCAACCCAATACAGCAATCTCATCGATGAACTACACAGACAAATCCTCAAAGGACGTACCATCACAATAACCAAAGATCCTGCGCTACACCTTGTATGGTATTACAACACGGTATACATCAAACCAGTGCCGCAATGTTTACTCAATTATGCATTTTGGAAGACGTTTCTATGTACGCCGGCAGCTGGCGAGTTACAGAAATCCTCCACCACAACAAACACCTATCATTTGAAAGCCGCTCTAGGCTATCTTTGTACTTATTCCATTCTCATCAAACACTCCTCGGACTTTCAACTCGTCATAGACAACCACCTTCTTCCAAAATGCATTGATTGGATATCATTTTCCAAATTTATTGCGTCTTTTCGTGAGCTGCCGGATGAAGCGGTATCATTGCGGTATCGCTACGGCCAACTTCGTCTCACTCGGCTCAATTTTGCAGTAAGAATCTTTCGTCCCAGCAAATCGCAACACTGGTGGAGCTACCATGAGCGCCATTGGCAAATAGGCCAGTACCTGAATCGATTCATCACACCTTTGCTGTTTATCTTTGGATCAATGTCCATCATTTTGGCCGCCATGCAAGTAGTTTTCAACATACTGGCCATGAATCAAAATGATACCAAGTGGGAAGTATTCGCAAGCGGGAGTTTAGGGTTTTCTATGGCATCAATTCTAGGGATAGTCATGTTGTGGGGAGTGTTTATTGGTGGAGTATTTGTACTTCTTATGTTTCAACTTGGATATGCCATCAGGTTGAAGCGGAGGCGGGAAAAAGAGGGGCATTCGAAGAAATCCGAAGTAGGAACGGCGCCTTAGATACTGGCTATTTTTGTTTGATTATCGACTGGCTCGGGATGTCATTATGTATTTGAACAAAACAGAGGATCACAATGTTCATCATGACGGACTTGGATATTCGTTTAGATAGCTCGGAGATACATCTAATGGCCGTGGGCACTGAGTTCTCTTAGGGGATAGCAGATATGATAGATTCTAGAGTAGATGCGAACGTTTCCGAACTTCCCCAATTCCAGCTGGAGAAATATATATATGTTCCGACCCATACACCAAATTTTCCCGTTGGCCAACAGGCCGACCGATATGCCAATTCATCAACTTGGTGAATAGGTCAGCCTATACACCAACTGAGGGCACCGACCGAGATGCCAAGTAACAGGTTGGGGAAGTGCAGTGAACCACCATGGCTTTTCTTCTGTTTAACTTCTACATCACCGTGACTATTACCATGACTATCCTACCTATCTTCTGCCTCCAACTCTATTAGAAATTTTCTCATCTACAACAATGATTACCTTGACTCCCACTTTTGCTCCCACATTCATACCTCTACAAGCATTCCGGGCCCTTCCAGATCAATGGAGGATCATACAGAGGCCATGCTGACAAGCATGATTATGGTAGCCACCAGTCGGCTACCCTGGGCTGGTCTCTATTTGACCAAGTGCATCACTAGCCAACAGGGCTGAATAAATATGTACACTGGCCGATCACTTTGCCAGTAGGTTATATATATATTTTTCAGTGGGTATTGAACATATCACTTGGTGATATTTACCATAGGTTGGAAATGGATTTGAATCTTATATGGGATTAGAAGTTCTTAGGTCAAAGCTATCTTTGTAACCTCTCCAACCACATAATAGAATCATGTAGAGATACTTCCTTTTCAATCACGCATATAATATCAATGTTCATAGTGGAGTGGTGCCACTTAGAATCGGTCAGGTTTTCATTTAGTGCTGGTTGCTATGGCAAACATTCGTCCATAACTCCGTTGCTACGATCTAAGGGATAGTAGTGGTTCGAGCGGATATTTTCGTCTCCGCCAGCATCGTCACCACGCAGAGTGATGTGCCGAGGATATGCGCGAATGCGTGAGATTTAGAGTAGCTAGAGTAGCGCACCCCCCCCCCCCCCCCTTACGATGGATAGTGCATTACAGTACACGTACACATGTAGAGATACACCACCCAACCTCTCTGGTCGGAGATCTCAACAAGAATCCCCAACCAAACATCCACAATGCCGCTGCTCGCCTACCTCCAGCACCGCCGTGCCTGGTACAGCAACCCAACTCTCTACACCCTCAATCACTAACCTCACCCTCGCAGCAAAGAGAAGCAGTCCCAGCGAGCTAATGCAATCGCCTCCCTCCCCGCTATCTACCATGCCGCTATCACCCCGACCGATGCCGATATCCTCGGCACCCCCGTCTCTACCACCGCTGAGCGAGTTCGAAGTGGCCAGCAGAAACCCCTCGATGTCTTGCACGCATACGGGAAGCGAGCGCTGTGGGCACACGAGAAGACGAACTGTCTTACGGAGGTTGTAATCGCGGGTGCGGAGTCCTCGCTGTCTCTTGGAGAACCGAAGGTGAACTTGCAGGGTCCCCTCGCCGGCATCCCCGTCAGTCTCAAGGACACCATCAACATTGTCGGTTACGACTCGTGCATCGGGTACTCCAAGCACACCTTCCATCCGGCCACACACGATGCACCTGTCATCCGCCTCCTCCGCGACGCCGGTGCGGTTCCATTCGTCAAGACCAACGTGCCCATCACCCTCCTCGCACTCGAATCCACCAACGACGTCTTCGGCCGCACCAAGAACCCGCATGTCCCGGCATACTCCCCCGGTGGCTCTACCGGCGGAGAAGGGGCGCTGTTAGCGTTGGGAGGAAGCCGAATCGGCATTGGGACAGACGTGGCGGGAAGCGTTAGGATCCCAGCGGCGTGGAGCGGCATCTACGCACTCCGTTGCTCGACCGGGCGGTTTCCAAAGGCGGACAATTTCGCCTCCATGGTTGGCCAGGAGGGCGTGCCGTCGGTTTACAGTCCCATGGCGAAGACGCTCCCAGACCTGCGCTACTTCCTGGAAACCGTAATCAACATGAAACCGTGGGAATACGACTTCACCGTGCACCCCATCCCCTGGCGTACCATCTCCCTGCCCGAAAAGCCGCGCTGGGGTGTGCTCCGCGACGACGGCGTTGTCCCGTCAACCCCCGCCGTACAGCGCGCATTGGACACCACCATCTCGGCGCTTCGCTCCCGTGGCGACGATGTCGTGGAACTCGCCGGTACTCCCTCCTGCTACACCGCGCTCCGTCTCGCGTCGAGGCTTCTAAACTCCGACGCCGGCGAAACCTACTCCTCGCACTTCTCGTCGGTCTTTGAGAGCAACGACGCGGGAGTGACAATCCTCTCCCGCATCTTCTCCCTCCCCCGCTTCGTAAAACGCATCTACGCCTTCTTTCTGCGCCTGCGCGGGGATACTATCACTGCGGGACTGATCGACGACCTGCGTTCCCGCTCCGTAACCGACCAATGGAAACTCGTTGCCGAGCGTGAAGAGATCCGTGCGGAATGGTTCGCGTATCTCAAAGAACAGCAGGTAGACTTGGTGTTGACGCCAGTGCATCCACTACCGGGACTTCCTGAAGGAGGCGGGAGGGACACTATCGGCGCATGCGGGTACACGTTTTTGTGGAATCTCTTGGATTATGCGGCGGGTGTAGTTCCCGTGGGGAAAGTCGATGGTAGCATTGACGGTGCGACAGGGCAGGTGTTGACGAGCAAAGTCGCGAGAAAGGCGTGGAACTTGTATGATGCGAAGCGAATGGAGGGGCTGCCGATTGCGGTGCAGATAGTGGGTGGAAGGTTGGAGGAGGAGAAGGTGCTGGTGGGGATGGAGAGGGTTGTTGATGCGCTGAAGGAGAAGGGTGTGGTTTATCAGGGCGTCTCGGTGACGGTGGACTTTCACGTTTGAGTGCTTTTGTGAATACAAGTACTAAGTAGTTGTGGCTGTGGCATGGTGTCTCACTTCAATTGTGTTTGATGGTGGCCAAAGATGTTAGCCCTTAGCAAACACCGCTGGTGTAGGGGTAACATATTACCTTCCCATCCTTAAGAGATCGGGATCAGGTAATGCCGTGGGTTCGATTCCCGCGCGGTGTATCTTTTGCTGTCCGAGTTTTTGTGGCTTGTCTTCACGTGACGAGGCTCTGCGCACATCGAACGTGCATCAAGCTTTTACCGTTATTCAGCACCTTGACCTCACCGCGAACATCTTCACCGCCATGCCACTTCCTCGCGACCTTCAGACGCGGAATCTTACTTGCCTACGTCTCCTCTGTCAGACCCAAACCTCGTCCCCTCGCCAATTCGTTCCCTCAACTCAACCAAGATGCTTCATGAAGACACACACCACCTTCCGCGGTGAAAAGCGAAAACCGCGAACAAGCGGAGGATGGGAGAACGCGGAAAAACAGGGGTGGGGTAAACCGTTCTGGGAAAAGAAACGGGATGTAAGAAAGACACCCGCCGCAATTCCAACTCCTCCGCCAATCCTCGTCGATGGCGAATATGTCCTCCAAAGTGTCCGCGCGAAAATGGAAAAGAAGGAAAAGGAGTTTTTGCAGGAGAAGGAGCTTGCTACCACCCCCGATGTTGCCCTCGCTGGGAATGGCTCCAACTCGCAGTCTGATGCGGAGACGATGGGGGATGATCTTGAAGATGGGATGGGAGTCGCGGATGTTGGTGCGAATGGGGAACTCGGAGATGATTTCTCGGGGTATAAGAGGTTGCAGAAAGGAGATCTGTGCGAGTTGAGGTATGTTTTTGCGAATTTTTGAGGGAAGGGAGCTAAAGGATGAGGGGGGGCTAAAAGGTGGTATTCATTAGGCTCGGAGAAGGAAGCGTCGATATGGGGATCTACATTCGCGATACACCAGGACAGTCTACAGCGGATTTTTTGATGCCTCATGGAGTCATAAAGCAGATGTTTACCCCACGGATCGCATTTTATATCCCCGGGTTTGCCACGCAGGATATCAATAAGTTTGTGGAATACTACGAGAAGGTGGAGAAGTTTGAGAACGAACGCGGAACGAAATTGGCTTCCGAGAATGCGATTCTATCCAGAGATGTTTCGGCACCTCTGTTGGCGCCGGTGAGGAGGTTTATTTTGGAGGCGAATGAGATTCATTCCCAGGCGTATACGCATTTGACTGGGCTATACCCCAGGCTGGCTCATGAGACGGAAGTGAGGAGAATCACCACGCAGAGTGCCGCAAGGATGGTGTTTAGTGACAATCCTACTAATGCTGAGCTCTATGCTACGCATATGGCGTTGATGGGTGATGGTCTGCGGTACTTGGGTGATAAGGGTTTCCATCGTATCACGTCAAATTTCCGTGTGCGAAGTAAGCGGGAGCTGGCTGTAATTGATGAATGTACCAAATGGGTGCGCGAGTCGTCGGTGGTTTTTGATACCAAGGGATACGGAAATAAGGCCAAGGGCCCCATGAAGGAGTTTATCGAGAAAGTGAGAATACTCATTGACCGCAGCAGGAATCTGCGGAAAAAAAGGGTACAGAAAAAAGGCGTGTCAGTTGAGCCTGAGCCGACAGACGTTACGTGGACAGAAGCGGACCAAAAGTTTATTGACTTTGCGATTGCGAGGTTAAAGTCGTACGGTCTCCAACGGACACCAATTGAGGGACTCTTGCCGTATATTCTCCGCCAGACTCGCAGGTACGAAGATAAGACGTTGGATGGAAGTTGCGCATACGACTTTTTGACCGAGATTGGTGCGTTTACGCCGTGGGAGAACTTTGTCCTTCATCAGGAGAATCAGAAACTTCCGGGGTATAACGTCTGCCGCCAGGCGGATGAGGACGAGAAGAGGATTGTCGCGATCGGTGATATCGCGTTCGAAGATCTTTCATTAAAGGATAGCTTGAAGGGCATACGCAAAGACTGGGGCTACATGCGAGTGTTTTGTGTGGACGATGCCACTGCTGAAGAAATCGATGACGGCATTTCCGTTGAGAAAGTCTCAGACACCGAGACGTGGATTCACGTCCACATCGCGAATCCAACCGCGTTCCTAAAACCCGACCACTGGATCTCCAAAATCGCCGAGGAGCGAGCAACGACAAAGTACTTCGACCCACATGTTTTCCGTATGCTTCCAAAATCCATCTCGGACTCTCTGGGCGTTTCCAGCGGCGCTCCGGTGATGACTTTCAGCACCAAGATCGACAACAACGGCGAGATCCTTGATATCAAAATCCAACCAGGCACGGTCCACAACGTCCAAAAAATCACCTACAACCAACTCGGGAAAATCCTCAACCTCGCCTCCGTCCCACTCCGCTCCTTCCACCTCGGCAAACTCCCCCCACCACCCCCCGAACCCGAAGCCCCCCTTGCCCCCGGCGATCTCGAGGCCCTCCAACACCTCCACAAATGCTCCCACGCATTGATAAAACGCCGAGTACGCAACGGCATGATCTCCCTCCGCAATGTCTACCACAGCTACCACCTCTCCCCAGAAATTACCAAATACTCCTCCTCCAGCAACCTCCGCTCCCCATACCCTCAACTCTTCCGCGGCTTCCCTTCCATGCGTCTCGACGTCGAAACCGAACCCCAAATGCTAGGCAAAAACGACTTTGTCGCGGAATTCATGATTCTCGCAAACACAGCTATCGCCCAATACGCAACTAAACATAACATCCCCCTCCCCTTCCGCTCGCTCATCTACAACCCCGAGCGCACGGAGATAATCAAATACTTTAAAGAAATAATCATACCCACCCGCAACGAATTCGGAGTCGCAGAAAAAGGCGTAATGGACGATCTAAACGTATACATGAAAGTCGGTTTCGCACAACTCCTCCCTAGAGCTGCACCACACATCATGCTCGGCCTCCCACAAGGATACACAAAAGCTACCTCCCCACTCCGCCGGTACTCAGACATGCTAGCGCATTGGAACCTCCAATCCCACCTCCTTAACACCCCCCTCCCCTTCACAGAACATAAACTCTCCCCTCTCCTCGCAACTCTAGATCTCCGCGAAAGAATGGCAAACTTTGGGCAATCAGAGACAAGAAGGTTCTGGGCGACTACGGTTATTAAAGGACTTCTGGACGCGGGTCAGCAGAAACAGTTCCCCCAGGAAATGACGTTGACGGTACTGGAGCCGAAGGTGTGGCCGAGTGAGAGTGTCGGTTTCGTACAGGAGCTGGCACTGGTCGGGAAGGTCGCGTTTGCGGATAAGAAAAGTGCGGGAGGATTGAAGGCCGGGGATAAGGTTGGCGTTAGGCTGGTGGGGGCAAGGCCGGGGGATAGGACGGTGCTTTTTGAGAGTGAGGGGACGAGGGTAAGGGGGGGTTTGGAGGGGTGAGGGAGGTGGTGTAGGATTATGATGACGACGATGGTGATGTGTTAATGATGATTGTATATTTAGAGGAAATTGAGAGGGAAAAGCTTTTTTTTTTAAGAGGGTATCATTGGGGTGCGACAAAGTACTGTATAGATGCACACACATGGAAAATTCGGAGATAGGTTGGTTTGTTGGTGTACAATATGCGGTGTTTTCTTGACATATGGATGCATGGGGTGTTTTTTACTCGCTACTCTAGAATTCGGGATGGGAGGTAAATACAGGGTTTTATCATGAGCTGAAGATGAAGGGTTGCTTGAGAACTTGTCTATGAATATGTAGAAGACCTGTAAGGGATTCTGGGTGTTACTGTTATCGCTATAACATAGAAGTATCTCCAGCTTTACATTATGCTTTTGTGCCATAAGGAAGCCATGACCAGGGAGCTAGAATATGGTAGATACAATTCAGCGGTTGAATTCCTACGATTCAGACCTTTGAATACCTATGAACTATGTATCCCCTACTCCGTTCGTGCCTTGATTCTTTGTAGTCCTTGATACATCACCCCATATAATGTTCATCCCTCCAAAACTTGGAGATATTACAACATTCAGAGGTGGAGGCGTTTAGTATTGACCATGATGTAGAGCTCCGGCGTTGAGTTAACGTTAGGGGACTGAAAGTATGAAGATCACAACTACGGTAATGGCCTCGAGACTCGAAAGATTGATGGCTGGGATAGATAGATCTACATGTACAGCTTATCTGCTAAAAGGTAATGTCGGGGGTGTAGACTTGTGGCGAGAGATGGGGTGATGGGTTCAGCTGTAGAGAGGGAGACGGGCCGCAGGAGGTGGCCTGACTTCTAACGGCACGTATGGCGACACATGTACCATATTATATCGAGTCTGGGCAATAATTACATTGTTGTCCGCCTTAGTATCTGATATAGCAACCCCTCTCTAGCGGATACGCAGGTCTCTTCACTTGGTTTCCACCCTTTGCGCGATTCTCATGGTCTCTATGATACTTATTGGCAGGCTGTGGTAGTTGAAGGTGCAGATTGTGAAACCAGGTGCCGAATTTTCTGCACTAGACACGGATAAGTTGGACACATTGACTCGTGGTCGTCTCACTGTTAGAAAACTGATCGTTGGTCGGTTTCCAGGCATGCAGGGGAGGCAGGAGGAAAGGCAGGAAGGGGTAAGTTATGGAGGACAGCTGGTAGCGTTGACTGGAGGTGAAAATGAAAGAACACACCGGACTCCGGTGTAAAGTGTTCCCAGTCCTCGTGATAGGAATGATGATATGAAGAAAGACGAGGAGCCTATGATTACTTGATTTGGGGGAAAATGTTTAATTCTACTGCAATCGTACGGCCTTCTCAGTCAGAACCCCAAGCAAGCACTGCCTCCCCAAGCGCTTCAGAAACTCCTCCTTGTTTGATTCCTGCTTTTCTCCACCACATTCGCTTCATCTCAGTTTTGCCCTCCTTATTAACCCCTATCGCCAAAACACGGGAAGAAGAGCTAATTAACCTTCTTATTTCGGGGCAAACAGAATTATCATATAACCCCAGTTCAGGCGGTAAAGTTCTGAGGAAATTTGAATCGAGTGACATATTATGACCATGCGCCCTAGTGTCAATCCCAGCTGTCAAATCTCCGTCAGTGACTCAGTGTTGCGGGAATTGGTTCGTTATTGACGTTCGCATGGAAAGGAGTCGACTTATTCTCCTGCATGAGGTATCATTCGAAATTCCTCCAATGATTCTGTCTTATCCTCCACCCATGTAATGAAAGTTTTTTTGGGTCGAGAGAATTGCGATTTGGATACTTAAATATCAACATATACGTCGATTTTCTCCGCATGATTGGTTTTTGGTTCAAGTACCGAAGGATTGGAAAGACTTTGGACCCGCGTGGTTGTGAAACCTCCTACTCCATTGTATTGCGCCTGCAGCTGGGCATCGGGCGACATTACATTAACGTTTCTTGTTTACTTTTCTGTAACCCACAAAGTAACATGCGACTTTGTTGTGGTATGTAGTTGCCGCCGAACGAGCTTTGTTACGGAATTCGAACCAACTCTGAATGGTGAGTAGAGTAGTTTTTCACGATCGGGTTTGTCAACGTTAACCTTGCCCAGCAACGGCGGCGGTTATGCATGGAAAAAGGGTCGTCGATATGCATGTGTGATTGTGATAACACACTCACACCCGCCGGTGCTAGGGGTTAACGTTTGTAAGCCACGAGGGAAAGAAGGATACAGGTACGCTTTTTGATGAATTGAGGGTGGGAAAAAACAAACCATGGCGTTTGCGTCGGAAATCATTATGTATTGTTGTTGTGTGCGAGGGGAAAGGAAGGGGAGGGGGCTTGCAGTTGTGTGCGGCTGTGTTAAGGTTGTGTTGTTGCTGTGAGTTACTGCTCTACTCTGGAGAAAAGGAAGGCGGCGGCGGTGATGGCGGCGGCACGCAGAGTAAGATGATTATGTTATGGTAGTTATAGAAGCAGAGTAAGATGTGGCGGTGATGATGGTTGTGATGTTTACAGCGGTCGAGTTGGTGGTGCATTTCATTGATATCTGCAGGAACGCCATTACATAGCCGACTGAATAGATTTGCATAGCCCCCACCCCATCACTTTTACCGAGTCAATATACTCCGCGCTAACTCCCGCCGCGCGTGTGCAACGTGTCAGGTCAGCACCATTGTTTCCAGATTGGAAGATGGTGTCATTCTGCTGTCGGGTCGAACTTAACCCCGCGTCAGCGAGATCTGGAATCTCTGAGCCGTGTAAATTCTTGTTCCGTATGTATAGTACATAATATGCGGCGAATATCCTGGCCCGATGACTATGGAATGGTCCTGACATTAACCCTCAACCCTAAATATCCTGCTCCAGCATGGAGTCTACTCCACCGTCTTTCGCTCCAAAACCATCAATCCGAGGACCTGGCAGTAGATGGACCTACTGATAGAACCAAAGACCGCAAAGATGGAAGGAGTAGAGGTATTTAACCCCTCTATATGAAGCAATTCAGCCGAGTCTAGTGAATATATGGATATCGAAACATGATCACCGCCCTCAAGATGCTTTTTGGAGGGATTCTACGGCCGTTTATCCAAAACTCAGGTTTTTGATATAAGTAGTACCCATGAAATAGATCTAGATACAATGGCTTGGGTTTCGTATAAACATGTTTAGTCTAGATCTCTACACTAGGCTTCATGCTCCATTCTCCAATACAGAAATAGACAATTGCAAACAAGACAATGGGATAACTCAATTGCGCAATTGTAGAGGCATTAATATAATACCCGCCCATCTATCCGAGCCATCCGCCGAATGACTAGAAAGTGATTATTGAGCGCTCAATTGCCGCCCGGATCCCACCATCCAGGAAAGTCAAGGGCAGCTGCGGTTTCTGAGGTGATGTTCAATTTTCGCTCGAGTCTGTCGACAGCTCACTAGAAGTACCTAGGTCGGCACAATAGAGCGAAAGAGTATCGGGGACGAATGGAGGGGACGAGGCAGAAGGGAAGGGTAGAGGAGAGGAAGGTACGACTTGGATCCAAAGAGGGCTGAGGGGACACCTGAAGCTCACACTGGAGATGTACCGGGGATAAGGTTTAGAAGGTAGATAGATGCCATGGCCGCAAACGGCCGAATGCAATATGATTCAAACAAACAAAACAATAGAGCGAGAAGTAGCGGCGGAGTTTATTCCAACGGCGATCGCCAAATCGGGATTGGTTAGGGCCGAGACAGCAGGATGCAGCGGAAGCTAGAGTAAATAGGTTTTGAGTTCTTACTCTGCCTAGATGCTCGCGTGGGTCTATCCTGATTCTGAAGGGCCGGAATAACTATCGATTTACAGGGTCTACACTGTCCGAGGAAAGGGGGCCAGACTACTTGGACTCCTGATTCCTCTTAGGATTCAGTTATAGGGCGCGTTCGGTTGCCAAACTATGGCTTTGAAGAATCATCACTCCGGGCCGAGAAGCTGTGAAGTCGCTGCCACCGGCAAGTGGGCACTTGCGGGGTTCATGCAACTGATCGTGAGAGCCCGTTTGGCAACGCCCGTTCTTAACAAACATGCTTAACCGAAGTGGCTCACAACCGTTCTCACGATTTCTCAGATCACAAACCACGGCCAACTGCGACCGTTATGGGAGAAGTCCTTTCGGTCCACGCGCCCCTATCGCCAGCACTCTCGTCTTCCCCCCATTCCACACGCTGCCCTTGTCATTCCGGGCTTGTTTAGGTCGTTACACAGATTGTACTCGCAGCCCACATCTCGTGGCCTTGTCAAAAAACCCTATGTGAACCGGTGATTGGCTATAGCTCTGCGCTGTGACGACCCCAGGTGGTACGATAGTTTTGAGGACCGTTTCTATCCAAACAGGCTTCGGTTTTCGAATTTGTATTATACCCTTAGTCATAATACTACAAGAGATTAGAAGTTTGTGTGGTTAAACCTATCAACCGAACGCACCCTGTGATATATCGTCCACTATTGCCTGAGGTGTGTTTTGAGAGGGCTTTCTTGCCTTACGTTTATTGATGCGGGGAACAGCAGTAACGCGATAAGGATTACCGCTCTCCTCCACCCTCAAAAGCCACCACCCCAACAACCACCCCCTCCCCCCTATACTCCACTGTCAATAATCAGGTACATGTTCATCTGAATTCATTAAAGCGGGATCGGAACCAGCTCTCTAGGCGCCCTGTCATTCTGACTAGGTAGTTATTACCCGGCACGGGGCGGAGCGGGCACCTTCGGTGAAGTCACTCTAATGTGACCCATTAACCCGTCTTGCCTACGACAGTGGGTGGGTTGAGTTGGGGACGTATGGCTGAAAATGGTGGAATCCAACAGAAGAGAGAACGGTACCTTCCGCGATCCGGCATGTGTAGTGAAGAAAAATAAAAAAACAAATCCGAAGCGAAAGTCTCATATAGCTCATTGCATATTGTGGCGCAATTGGGCAGGTTTCTTGTGAGTGGGACAACCAACAGTTCTCTGCTCTCTGGTTGGAAAACCACTTTTTTTGACGCTACACAACACCCACCCTCAACACGAATGAGATCGCCCTGGGGTTTGATCCACATCGTGCGGGGAGCATTGATGCCTGTTATTCCCACAGTTTGTTACTTAAGGATCGGCCCTGCCAGTCGGTAACAGCTGTCACGATTCCCTTTGTCCACACCTTGTGTCAGCAGCAGATCTATAATGTCGAATATCGATCAGCGCAGTCCTGTGAGTCTGATGCAGCGTGAGAAGGTGCACGATCTGGAACGCTCATATCGAGTCGAACCCTCGGAATTCGAACTTCAGCAGCCGTACACACCTGTGACCCTCCACAATTCGTCGATCTCGGGAAAGAAGAGTGAAGGACGGGGTTGTGGTTGTAATACTCGGAAGGGAAGATGGACATGGGGCCTCTGTATAATGGCCGTTATTCTTGCTCTTGTGATTGGTATTCCGGTGCTTTACAGGAGTCGGAAACATACGCCTAGGTAATATTGATTCCACTGTTATTGCTTCCCACGCGTTGGTATTGACTGAAAATGATCGTAGCAATTCATCATCGTCACGGCTGCCAACTGCCCCAGATAATCTCCCGACTATCAAGGTGTCGCCGTTACGCAATAACTCGGCAATCGCCGTGATTAGCGACCCGGACAGAAAGTTGGCATATCAGGAATCTGATGGAGATATCAGAGTTGCGGAGTATATCATTACTGACGATGGGGAAACCGCTTCCTTGAGCACCGACTACGCACTTGCGGTGCAGACACGACCAAAGAATGACACACCCATAGCAGCTGTTGGGTTGAACGAAAACCAGGTACATCTTCCGCAGAGCTTGGTACTTCCTTTTTCCCCAGCCACCCTAACACAAACTAGGTTTCTATTTTCTACGTCGCCGCCAACAACACCATCCAGTCACGCGAAGGAATCCTTGCACTCGAGGAGCTCCGTAGCACAAGCTCACTATCGACATTGGGACTCCAAGTACACCCAAAGACAAATCTCGCTGCTTTGGTATATCCAGACGGAGTCACGGCTGTTGTGTGGTTCCAACTCCCAAACAACTCGCTCGTAAGCTACCATGTAGTGAATAATCTATGGGTTCGTGATACTGTGCTGCCGGTAAATGCCTTGGAAGGAACCGCACTATCCGTGATCGCATACCCGACGGTGCGGAACGGTAACACTGCCACTGAGGTAAGGGTTTTCTATCAGGACAAAGATATGACGATCGGCGAGCAATGCGGGAGTAGTCCTGATAACGTCAAATGGGCTACTTGTTTGTCTTTCCTCCTCCTTTTGTACTCTCAACGCAGCTAACATTGCATCACCTAGGCCGGTTGAAATCTCCGAAAATGAAAGCCATGAACGGAAGCGCGATAACATCGGCATCAATCGGTTCCAACGGCGGTATCCGGACGTTTTACCATTCGCCCAACCATAATGGAAAGGAACTGATGGAGGTGTATTGGAACGGGACTGCCTGGGCGGGACCTAGTGTTGTGAAGGACGTGGAGTTGGAGGCAGAATCGAAACTGGCGGTGATTGCAGGGTACGGTGAGAACGATGATTTGGCGCTGTATTTTAGTAAGGGAGATAAGTTGGAGCAGAGGGTGTGGAGAGGCTCGACGCAGCAGTGGAGTGCGGTGACGGGGTTTGGTATGCCGCCCCCGAATCCCGGGGTGTAGTATGTAATAATGTTGGCTGTACTTGTATATATACTTTTTTTCAAGCGTGTGAAGCGGTTTTTTGATATATATGTAATTTCTGAGCTAGAAATGCAAGGACGATTTGCGAGGTGACTGCCGAGTGCAAGTTTTTGCTCGTAGTTCAAACAAGAACTCCCCCACCTCGGGAGGTTCACATTTGAAAGAGGCGGGGTATGCATGATGTCGAGTAAAAGCAAAAGTTCAAGTTCAGAAATCTGTAGGCGATACCTTTCAGCTCTTTCCGATACTGTTTGGCAGGCGCCCCATCCATCAAAAAGTGCACTCTGCCTGCATCCCTGTTACATCGTAATTGAAATCCCTTGCATTATGTGACACGGTTCGGCTCATGCAGAGTATCCTACGTTGACATTACCTCTGTTTATCAGTACCTTGGCTATGGTAACCTCTATAGCCCCACAAAGTAGCAATGATTCTAGCTAGATACCTAGCATCAATGGCTTGAATTTTGTAGATGGTTCTACTTAGGCGGTCAAAAAGCTGGGGCAAAAAGGTTGAGGCAATTTTCTTGTGCCAAAAACTTTTTGATCACCTAAGTAGCTTGTATTATTTTCTGGGGGACGGCACGAGTGTAACGCATTTTGCAACCCTCAATGACCTCTAGATTTCCGGTCTAAAATTGAGAAAGTTGAAGAAATCGTGCTGCCGGTCACCCAGCTATCACTCGATAGATATCGACCAAAATTTCCCAGTGATAAGAAACCGCGTGAGAAACCATGTCTGAATCAATGTTGGCTCGTCGTAGGCGTCGTCACTTCCGTCAAATAGCGCCCTATTTAGTACCTAAATGGGATCCAATTGATGTTTTCCTTCTACCGTGGCCTCGCCGGCCTCGTTATGACTAGATAACCGTAGAGTACATTTTGGATTGGCCAGTGAACTGATCACAAATGACACTCCCCAAGCCGTGTACAAGAGAATCCGATGGGGTGGCGTCCTTTTCTCATCTCTTGGTACAGTGTCAAAGGAGGAGGGGAGTATTGGAGGGTCTTAATTAACTTCGAGCTCATTAAGAAAACATTGGTCATCACTCGAGTTAACAAAAATCTGCGACAGACTTTTATTACGACTCTCCTCATGTTCACCTGGGACGAATGTTGAAATAGACTTCCCAGTTGCCTGACTGGGAGGGCATCCTGTTCATGTGGGCTCTTCCACTTCCTTTACTGGGATCCGTCCTCCCTTCCTCTCTGCTCTTCAAAGATCTATGCGTTCATTAACTCTGCTGTTCAGTTGGTGCAAACTTCAGTACTCTTCGTCCGATAATTCGATACCAGTGGCAGCAGTGCTTCTCAGGCTGGCCCTCGACGCAAAATCAACAAACAAAAGCCCGGAAGCTGCCAAATTCTACATTCACGGGAACACTGACCATGGGGATAGCCACGAGACTAGTACAGGGTTGTCATTCGTTCTGTTTGGCTGGATTAACCCTGAGACTTTATTTGCCGAGTCAAAGAAACCTCAGGCCCCCAATTCCTTCCACCAAAATTTACAGGTATATATGCACACTCTGTTGCTCAAATTTACAACCGCTTTTCATCTATTTCCTCTTGTTCGTGAATTAACATTTTTTTCACCCCATCGGCCAAGGGAACTATCCCGCCCACCAAGTAAACACCTAAATACCACAACCACAAGTGAAATTTGGCCCGAGAATTATCATTCACTACCATTCAACTGTTGGTAATGTGCCCCTGAAGTTTGCTTCAAACTCATCAAATATTGCATGCCTACAATCACTGCCATATTCTCAGACGCGGGTTAGGCAGAAACAGCGATGGTTACAGCACCAAACATTCTGTTCACTATCTCATATTACAGCCATACATCTTGGTACCATCTGGAAGCTCTTCTGAAACTCAATTGATGAAGTCACCAGAAAGCCATTAAATCATAGTAATATCACAATTTACTTGGTGGGTGGGAAACTTGGTCGGTGGGATAAGTCATATTTGATACATTTATCATTTTGCAACGTTAACGGTTCCTGCAGAGTCACAGAGTCGGCAGTCACTCAACTTTCTCTCTTCTAGATCTTGTCCAAGTAATTAACTGCATGCAGCTGCGCATCCCTATCTTTAAGCTTTGACACAACCTCGAGTCATTTATATTTTAGTTCCCGCTACCAGGTTGGTGCGCGCATGATGAATTTAGCTGGGACACAGAAACATGTTCGACCAGTCCCGGAAGAGCCATTTTACTGAGGGATCTACGATTGAGTGCCTCGGTGAAACATCAGGCCACCGAATTCGAGTGCAGTTGATTCGCTGCAGCAATCCCATTCTCTGGATTTAACACGTCGGCAAGTGAGCCTCACCTGCCATCAAGTTGTTAATTATGAATAAATGAATCACATGGTGCGT
The DNA here is from genome assembly GCA_015178995.1 of Trichophaea hybrida. Taxonomy (NCBI): domain Eukaryota; kingdom Fungi; phylum Ascomycota; class Pezizomycetes; order Pezizales; family Pyronemataceae; genus Trichophaea; species Trichophaea hybrida. Next base: position 305,437 of record WHVE01000027.1, read on the forward strand.
ATTCTCTGTTAATAACCCCAACATAGTGGTGCAATAAGCATTCTTTGTAAAATTGGATCCAATTGAATCTTGCCAAGGTTATAACGTTATCTTTCGAGGGAACTAAGCAAGTGCTTGCATGAATATATAATGCCGCCCCTCCCCCGCCTTTGGTCTCAGTAATCCACCACATCACCATATGTTTGAAACTCTAGGGGGCTATCTCTTATACACTACTACTCAACGCACCCCCTGCTACGTCTTTTCTTTTCTTCAGTCCGCTACTGTTGATAGCTGTAGTTCATCGAGGTTATGGCTGGATTAGGTCCCGAAGGAACTGGTTCTTTGCCTCTTCCGATACGTTCAGACGGAGCCACCGCGACCAGGAATGTGAACTTTTCTTCGACGATTACGGTTCAGCATGATCATAACCATTACAGGTGTGTGCTATTTCTTTCTTGCCTAAACCAAAGTTAATCAACTTTACAGCTCCGGGGTTTGCGATCATGTCACAATCATTTCTATCCCCACGAACATCACAATAACTCGGTCATCTGCAACCACCACGGTGACAATTGCGACCACGGGTACTACCCTAGTTCTTCCCAACAACTGTAAATGCGGAGACAGCGCTGCAAATGCACATGTGCTAGCAATCAACTCAACAGAAAATCAAGGGCTTGCATATGCTATCCAAAAACACCAATTCTTGAATACGGGCGGCGAGTACGAGTCTTTCAACATCAAGTTCTTCAAGACTGTTCCCCCGGAGTGACAAATGTCGTTGGCTTTTCCCACTTCAAACACCTAGTTCCAATTCCAATCCACGGCGGAACACCTATTCGATGCGACTACATCGCAATCAATCATCACGGATACTTCATCCCACCAATGTCAGGGGAATACGTCTTTTCAACCCTGGCCGTTGACGATATGGTATGCCTATGGCTCGGTGATTCAGCATACAACGGCAAATATACCAGAGCGAATGCTAGTCTCGTCCAGCCGTTCGCAGCGGCCGACAGTACACGCAAGTATAAAGCTTTCCTTACAGCTGGCGTGCATTACCCCTTTCGGCTGATATTGGCAAATGCACAAGGATCTGCTTCATTGTGGTTAATAATCACTAGCCCTGATGAAACAGTACTCCTCGGAAAGGACGTGGCAGCTTCAAGTTCCTGCTTCATACCACACTCACTTAATGGGGCAAGTCCGCTTTTTCAGCCATTCAGCTGAGAGACTTTATAGCGTTAATTTCCTATCATGTGATTTCCTTGCATCTGGAAAGCGATTCTTTTCGCCTAAGTTTTTACCCAACTCTTGTCAGACTCTGTTGTAGGGTTTTAGTTTGGTACTTTATTTCTTTATAGTAACTGATTATTTAAGCGTTGATCTTTGGTTGCGTGTTCTCTCTCTGTTTTGCGTGTATATAGAGCAAATTTCGAATTGAGTGGTTTTACATTACTAGCAGGAATTGTGAGAATTGCTACTATCTTCCCCAATCGCAAGCTGGATTTCTGGATATGGTGCAAACAGTCTGGAACAGTCCCCACCTGAGCTCCGCACAATTTATGTTTAGACTAATACCGACAAGAATCATTACCGTTCATAAGAAGCCATCACCATGGAGGAGCAATGCTTCTGCCATAGTAAATGCGCCCATTTCCCTCCCTTCGCCTTCGCCAGAATCCTACAGTCGTATCTATCCCGCTGTCAGTGCATGTACAAATAGGCTTAAAATCTGTGTGGGGTATTACAGTTCTATGCCAGCCGCTTACATGTTGACGCGACGTCAGAACCGAGTGATTCGGGGGCGTTGAGAGGACGGGTTCCTTGTTGTGGTGCTGCTGGATTCACAAGGATCCTGCCATCGCACATGGACATAACGTCCCAGCAGACGAGACGATCTCGTCCCTTGCATGGTGTAAGGTGTAGGTGTTGTCTAATTGCTATGTTAGCCATCGTCTGAATGAAGAAAAATTGCGTCTGCGTCCGGATCTAGGAATCTTACTGATGTGATGGTAATATAATATATCAATATGTGAAGCGGAGAATTTTTTTGATGGCTGGCTTGGATGGTCTTTGATCTGGTGGATCGAGATTTAAGTAGCTTGATGAGCTATGATGCTGAAATTGTCGGGGGCAAAAGCTGGAGATTTATACAATTCGATTCACAGTACAAGTCGGGCAGTGCACATGTCTGTAAGTATAGTACATTCAGCGACTGCGCCTTGTGTGACGTTTGTACGTGCATATATGGTTGCCTACCGAGGCGCAGTGCTACAGGTACCAGCGTTAAGAACGCACGGCTGAGTTGGTGCATGCAGAACTCGCAGTTGCACTCGAGCTGCTAATTCTGTAATAATAGTGTACAGATATTAATATTTACGTAGTCGTTAGTTGTTGAATAGGGAAAAGGATGGTGCAAAGCTATCGATATATCGAAAGATACACCGTGTTAGGCATTGCAATATTTAATTTTTCCTGCTCGATTGCGCTCACGAAAATGTTCGTGTGGAGCAAAGGGAACAGGGTTAAGATTTCTATATTGCCATAAGCAGATAAAACATAAAATACTATACCGGAAAGTGCAGAGAATTATAGCCATTTTTTTTCTGATTGAGGGCTGGCCATGGGATGAGTGCTTCCAATTGGGTTCTGACAGATCTTATTCCCATACACAGCCCCATGTATACGTATCGGTAAAATCAAGCTTAAGCTGACGTTTTGTTCGCTTATGCGACGCGGAGAAGTACTAGTATACATTGCCGCAGCAGTATCGGCCTTGGCTGCGCCTCGATGGAGCGGCTCGAAGTTCGAACTAATCAATCTCTATGATGTTGAAGCGGCCACCGGCGCCCACCTCATCTTCAGTTGCATTGTGCTGTCGTCGGTCGGGCTGAGTTTTTAATTTACCAAATGACAAATTGATGGCACTTCGCCGTCCACGCACATTTTCCGCCACCGAATGCGCGCAGTCCACAACGATTAATCCAGTGTTGATGGGTATATTATGTATTGAAAGATACGATGCGAACTGTATCAGGCATTGCAATAAGGGTGGAGGCTAATACAGGTGTCAGAACACAGCAAAATCTACTGTTTGCAGTAGTGAAGTAACGTAACTTACCTTACCCGAAATGGCGCCCAGATACTATCAAACTGGGTTAAACCCAGAGGTTGAATTTTCTGGTAGTAAATATTCAGGCATGTTTTACCAAAAATGTATGTGGCGTCCTTGATAATTTCCTTTGTAGTGGTCGCTAGCCATAAATGGGGTGTCCCACTTCGTTACAAACGAGAACGATTTAAATGCAGTCCTTGAATTTAACCCAGCTTGGTAATAACCGAGCGTTTCCTTACCGTTTTAGGTATCTGAGTTCCCTTACTGGTATTTTCTGGTACTAAATGGTTGTGCCTGCCCGAGTTTGTTTGTTTGTAATCATATTGTATTCGGCCGCTTGCGGCCATGACATAACCTAATCCTAAGCACTTCCGCAACCTGAGCTGCATCCAAGTCGTACTTCCTGATCTCCTCCTCCCCATCCGCGTGCCTGCCCGAGTACATGTTCGTAAAGTCCGATCACGCTACCCAGTGACTGTGTGAAGCAAAAGGAAACCGAAAGTATTAATGGGTATATTGTGATAAGTTCGACTTTTCAGAGGCAGGATTTGGATTCTGCTGTACCGGATGAAACGTCAGGTGTCAGGCGGGGTGTTTGTATCTCATTATCAAATACAATGGTCAGGGTCAGAATAAATTTGTTTCTACAGCACGGTCTGTCAGATGGGCCTGTATCTAGAGAAAAAAGGACAGATTTTGGCAGTAACCCAAATACAAAGTGTTCCCCAGGCCTCAAAACAGCATGATATCCCTGGGCCTTAAAACAACATGATCTCTCCAGCATACCACTATAGCCATTTTCTTCTATAGCTTACCGAGGGCTGAGATGAGCGCTTCGAATTGGGTTCTGACAGATCTTATTAATACCCAGCCCATGCATGTATCGATAAAATCAGGTTTAAGCTGAGGTATGGTTCTCAATTTCTGTGTTAATCAAGTAGTACTTACTACCTACTTAAGTAGGTACATATGTGTTCCGACCCATACGCCAAATCTTTCGGTTGGCCAACCGGTCGACCCATTGCCAACTTGTCAGCTTGGTGAATAAATTAACCTATACACCAAGGCGCCAAGTGAAGAATCACTTTTTATCTCAACTGTCGAACATCTATACTCACCACTATGACTTTCCTGTACTTGCTTAATGGCTGTTTCACGTTGAATTTTCTTGACTACAATCATAACTGCATGTTGGAAATCTGTTCGACTCCATGCCAGTGTCTGTCCAAGTCTGCCAAAGTTCATGTTACCTTTATATGGAGAGAGCGTGTAATAATTTATCAACTCTTACCATCAAGGCATCATGTATGTAGCTGGAGGGGTGGGCTGGTATTTAGTAGAGTAAGAAAGAGAACATTGGAATTTATAGAAAGAGAACATTAGGATTTATAATATAGCAGAAACAATCAATACTGTGAATGTGAACTTGGTACACCAGTTAACCACTTTGCCAATGAGTTGACCCCTACACCAAATCTTCCTGTCAATTCATATGCCAAAGAGTTGACCAGTTAGCCAACGGGAAATTTTGGCGTATGGGTCGGAACATATGTTTGTAGAGTGCGGGAATGAGAAGACTAGCGGCTGTATCCGCGGCCTCTATGGAATAGTGCTAATTCATTTCTGTGACGTCGCAGTCGCCACTGGCACCCATACAGCTACGGCGCCGGCTGTGTTATAACTATCAGACCGAGATTTTTAATTCATAGAACAACAGATTAATGGCACTTTCGCCGTCCCCGCACATTAGTTTGGACCCTGTCTTTGAATTGGTCGATGCGGTTGGCTGGAGGTAGACGAAACCTTTGGTATCCAAGGGCGACCGGTGAGGCGGACGAGCCGATGTTGTGATAGAGCCCGACAAAATCAATTTAAGAGCCCTAGGTACCCAGTGCACAGGAACTCTGCGGTCACTTACGAGGAACCAGCAGAGTCACAAATGTCGAAAGTGTGAGCGGGTGATTGATCCACGTGACCGGATCCATATGTCCTCGAATCAATGCCTTAGTCTGAATCATAGATGGATATAGTTTTGGAAATGAGAGTTTGAAAAACATTTGAATTTGCCATCGTGTGAATGGGATTTTTGAAGGCAGTCTATTGGTAGAAGAAGTCGGCTGAGATAGAACCCAGCGATTCGCTTCCATAAGCAGGTTTTGTAGCGAATCTTTGGTCTAGGTAGTGTCCCCATTGGTTGTTATCTGCTCTGGCGTTATAGTATTTGCGATCTCAAGAAATGCCTTGGCAGCATCTAGAGAAGGCACATAGATGTACTCTGCGAATGTGTGGGGGAAAAGACCACGAAATTCCATGACACCTACGAGCATGTTGCTCCGTAAAAACTGATGCCGATGTCCGCACCTACCTTTAACAGGGATGGAGTGAAGGATAGTTGAGAGGTGGCCTCCGGTATAGTCACTGCTCCGATTAGTGCAGCACTCCAGGGTGTGCGGAAATGGTGTACATACGGTATATTACTCACGTAGATTCTGTCATACAACATTGGCAAGCTACGGAAATTTCCCATGTTGTAGCGAATGCAATCCAGCTGGTGATTTAGTTCGTGAATACGACAATCCATGGTGACATTATTCTGGCAAAGGACAGCCGCGCAAGATTAAAAGAAAGGCATGAACAGTTGGATGATGGTCGGCTGCGTCGCTATCATTGACTGCTCCGCATGCGGCGTGATCCCCGACCAAAGTTGGAACGCCATCTCTACAGGGTGAGCCGAAAATTCCTATTTTCTTCCCCAGGCTAGATAGTAGCTATTAGAGACTGGCAGATACCCCAAAACTTGCTCGTGTTCATGGTACAAACTTACCACCGACTTTCTTCTAGCTTACCATAACTCCTCTTTATAGACCCAGATATGGTGAAGCTGTTGGTAAACGTTGCGGCCATCTCCAACACCGCCGTATAAGAATGATAAGTCGAATGGACCTCGTTGAAATGCACGTTCAACCAAGCCATCATACATAATTGCTGCGGCGGCGAGGTTTATCCCAATTGGAAAGTATTGATGAAGCTCATATCTTACACGATGTCAGCACGGGGGTAATCTCACAATAGACAATGCCGTGGTGTAGTGCATACAAGGTAGGGCGATATAATGGCATCGCAACTATTTCCTTTAATGACTCTCTCTTTGTTTTGTCCCTATTGATGCTCCCTATAAAACTTTTGCACCGTCAACAGTTTCTGCACCTCCTTGCTCTGTCCACGGCTCTCCAAAATCTCACCCGCTTCATCATATAGGTTCAAATAGAAGTAGCATTTTCCTTGTCGAAGTCTCAAGATTTCTTGTCTTTTTTCGTCATCTTCGAGAGCAAGAGCTTCGTCGGTAACGGCAAGACTTGTAGAATAATCGCCAAGCCCGAATCTGGCACTAGATAATGCACGACGCGGAGCGAGATCTTCAGGATCTAGATGGATTGCTAAGAGGTATTTGGAGACAGCCGCAGCTGTTTTTCGTTGTGTTAGTAAGAGTGTTAGCATATTTCATGGTATGTAATTGATTGACCTTCTCTAAAGTTCCATTTCCTATACAGGATGTTGCCTTCTTCACGATATTGAGCAGACGTGGTTGTTCGGAGTGCGGAAGAGGTAGTGTGGATATCAATTGGCTGATGGGGTGGCTTTTGATCGTAAAATCTGGGAGAAAGCTATTTGCGAACGGTGGTAGAGGAGTAGAAGTTACACAATGTCAAACGCGTCAAACAACTCTCCAAAGCAATTGCGTCATGACCATCAGGGTTTTTAAGGCGATACGTGGGCACGTGAACAACTCTATCTAATTAAGAACTTATATATATAACTCGTAACAATGTCCCACGATTTGTTGAGTGATATTCTATGATATGTTGGAAGACGCTGTCTGTATTGGACAGCAAGAAGCCTCTGGTAACGCTCATTGCGGCAAACAAAGAGTTGAAATAGTATTTTCTTAAACTTTATGGGGTGGATAACAGTCGATGTTTGCAGCCTTGTTCTTTCGTTGAGATCAATCAACCACCGCTAGGATGAAAGAACACCTCCGTCAAGCCGTATTAATGTAAAATAATTACTCCCTCTATTACAAAGGCTAGCCAATAAGCTTCCTCATCAGTCCGTCCTCCCGTCTAACTAACCTCAACATATCATCAGACACGCAGCACACTAGTTGTCCTTTGTCGGTTTCTTCGGCTTCTTCTTTTCGCAGTGCCTCAACGGATCCACAAACCACTGGATACATTTCGTGAGTTCGCATCTACACATACTTCCGTCAGTCACAGTCGCCGCAGTCATCAAATTATTAAGTAGGGGGCATACGCTTTCATGCTCTGAATATACAGCTCCGAGCAATCTGGCCATGACTGAGCAATCTCGCAGAGTTTTTTGCCGCGTTCGCAAAACGTAGGATCGGATTTAGCACCCGCAGGGCTAGCGGTTGAGGTTGCGGCGAGGACGAGGAGAGGGATGAGGGTGAGGGTAGGGAAACGCATGTTTGATGTTGATACTGGGAGTTACTGGAGCTATTGGAAGGGAGAGGGGGAGATTGATGGTTTATGTACTTCTTCCTCTGATTGCTTTTCTATAGCAATTGCCTAACTACACCTCATGATCAAGGTGGAAGTGGGAGGCACGCCCCTGAATTGTGGATATCGTGAGTGGATACTCGTATTTCTGGTGTAACATTAAGTTATGGTTGGTACCTATTTTTGTGATTCAAATACCCAATTTCATTGATTTGGTTAGGCATTTGCTTAGGTGCCCAGACTTTTTTCTCCTTGCTCGCAAACTCGAGCTTGTGAGCTTGGCGGATAAAGACTGGGAAAGAGCGAGCTGGGCATTGCGAGTTGAATTACAGGACCTTTGAATAACTGTAAGAGAACACGACAGAAAAAGAACTATGCAGCATTTAAACGAAAAACATAGGTTCACATTCATCACGGTCCTAGTTAACCGTCGGTATAAAATCCCGCCGCCGCCCACTATTCTTTACCTTCCCACCAACCCACAAACCGCTGCTGCTTTGGGCAATTTATTGAAGTCATCTCAACTACCAACTATCCATTTCCAAACATACGGGGCGGTTTCGGCGACTTACTGTCGTGCAGGCTCAGCCGCTCAGGAGGTGACTTCACTGAGCCACATCTCTATCTCAAGCTCACTCATACTTAATAAATGCTCATAGTGGAAAAGTGTGAAGCATTTTATATGCAGACCTGTTGATCGACACAAGGCCAGAACCATCAGTCACAAAACTACCAGAGCGCCACATAGACTACAGTCGACTGTCCCTATAAGAATGCACTCGTATACTGGTGAAAACAATATTCTTATAAAGTGTTTATTCTTATAGGCAAATGGATTTTGTTTAGATATACTAGTTAGGAATCAAAAGTTCCCATTTTTATACAGAACAGTATCAGTAGGTATTTTTTTAAAGACAGAATTCTTATAGGAAGAGTCGACTGTATGATATATCCTGGCAAAAAATTTGGCTTATCTAGAGAAAGGCGGTTGTACACCACTAAGTTTGACACTTCAACAAGTTAAGCGCGTGTGTGGGGATCGATCAATTGAGTAAGCACCTGGGCAGGTATACCCATGGAAGTTGTCGTCGTACTCAGCACGCAGGTACCATGTCCGACGATTGCCGGGTCGGTAAATGTCCCAGTGGGTTTGGGATTCGGCTGGTTTATTTCAGTCACCACTTAACGGCGGCAATTGCTTGCTGTTTCACTAGTTGCTATGAGTGTCAGCTTGGAGGCGCAACGACATCAGGAGGAGAATCACTTCTAACACCGTTCCTCTTCGGCTATGCAAACTTTGTGTATACTTGCAAAATCCAACACCTAATTCCCGCAACCAAAACAGACAGAGAAGTGCGAAGGGAAGCTTCAACGCCTACTGGTGATGCACAGTCAGCTTACCATATTTGATCCAGTTGATCGCCAATTGCAGCGCGATGTGCATAATCTTTGGCGCATCCACATGTGCCATGAAAACGTTCACCAAGAGAAGATCCTCCCACGATACCCAGAAGAAGAGAACATCGATCTTTGTCTACTCTACTTTTCACCTCTCTCCACTGCGTGCATAATTCTAATCACTTTGATTAGCCGATATGCTTGGCGAGCAGTGGTAAAGCTATAAAGGTTTAGAGTTTGAGCCGACTACGGGCTACGAAGCTCCTTGGGAGCGCTGGAAGGACCCAACTTGCAGGATTCGCCGCGTCGAGTTTCGGCATTGCTGAAACTGGGAGAGTGGAAGCTTGGAAACGCGCTCAGGTACTTATTGTTCGAAGTCACGTGTCGTCAGCCAGGAACCCCATGGGAGGAATACGCGATGTTTCCCGGTGGATTTCACCACATCTTCCAGAGATCAAGATCTACGATCGAGAGCAAGGGCCAAGAAGTGATCTTTCCTTCAACAAAACATGTCTATTCTAACCTTAAAAGTTAAAACCCGTGCCACATTCAGCCCACAGCCCCACCGCGATCGCATCAAGGAGATGTTTCAACAGGTGGGAGAATTCCGTTTCAGCTGTTCAAACGCGGCCACAATCCTCCGCCATACCGTCATGGGTAAGTTTTAGCCACTCGTCATCCCTACTGCGGGCTCGATTGCATTATGCATGAGTGCCTAAAATAAACATCCTGACGCGGTGGTGTAAATTATATACTGCGGATCCATGGAACAAATCCATATATGTAGCGCCAGTGCCATCTACCGACTTTTTCAAAAGCTTGTTTGAGTTTCGAAGCTTTCGACTCTTCACGATTCTTGAAACCCCGCATGTATGATCATACACTCTAGACAAGTCCTCGACACATCCCTCAATGTCTTCCAGTGGCGATAGATATGGATATCAACCAGCCAATGCTCCCGAACTCCTCCCATACAACAACAATTCACCTCCTCTGCCGCGGCGGGGGACTACAGCGATATCCCCTTAGCCCTCTCGATCAACAGTATCACAGTCCCCCACTGCGACCAACCACAACCACCTGCCCCCGAATCTCCTCCCCGCCACCACCACAAACCGAACACAAATCCTATGCCACCGCCTCTCCCCCACGCTACCTCAGGGTTCCAGGCGCCGACGCATGCCGGCGCGGACTCCAAACTCGGTTTCCGACAATGGAACCCCCGAGGCAAAAGAAACTCGGACACAACTACAGACCGCTAAAGCAGTTTCGGAAGCTAGCGCAGAGGCTGATCGCGAGGTGGTTGCTGAATGTCATATTGTGTGGGCTACTGGTGGTGTTGTTTAAGTTCTATGAGAATGATGGGATATTGTCGCAGTTTGAGAAGAGGATTTTCAATGGGTTGTATTTGGGGATTTCGTTGTTTATAGCAATAAATATGGTGGTGTGTATTGAGTTCGTGGAAGATAGGATAGTCGCTGACGTACCAAAAGACTTCATTGAAGTCAATGGCAGATATGATGAAGTGGAGTATTCTGGCTGGTGGGAAATGGACAGCAAAAGAGGTTGGTGGAGACTCTGGTAATTACTACCGCTATAACTAACATGTTCAGATAAACCTTATCCTGGATATATCAAGCTACCAACGAGCAGTGCAATTGCTCGGATTATGGAAGCGCAAGCCGTTCCGCGTACTTGCGATATTAAATTGGATCTGTTTGGGGATTGTAAGCCCCACGCCTGTCTTTTCCAAGGGTGTCGCTAACGATTATTATCCAGGGCGCTCAAGTTGGGGTGGCCATCTTGGGTCTCACATTCAATTTGGAAAGTGACGATGGGATTCTTACGATCCTTGGCCCAGTCAATGCCACACTGCTGGATCATTACTACGCCGACAACGGCGGCGGAGGTGCCCCGACGGAATCGCAGGAGGATTACATGGCACATTTGTACGGTGATAGTGGGTGCCCCAGATACACTCTCCATATACGCCCAGCTCTAACGGGGTCTCTTCAGTGATCTATGCATATCTCACATCAGTGCCAACCGGCGACGAGCCAATTTCAAGTATCGGTGGTGGAAACGGCATAATTGATGATGCGTCAATTAATCTCGCAGATAGAGATTCTTTCAGACGGACTAACCATTCTGGCTGGGTGTACAACGTGAGGCCAATACCCAATTCCCAACTACTTACGGATGTACGGGATTAATGTGAATGTGAACCTCAGTACAGCGATTGGTCATACATGGCAGGACAACTTAGCCCCCGAAGTCTACGGACTAATCGCACTGTGATAGTTAAGGCAAATTGCACCCGGAACGCTATCATTGGTGGAAAAGCTGGAGTTCAAAAGCCATTTGTGATTATCGATATGAATGGAACAAACCAGACTGTGGATTGGCTAGATGTAAGTTAGTTATCTTAGCCGCCGAGACTGGCATATACTGATTTTTACCTCCTATAGAGACTCGGCGAGCAAGGAACGTACGTCCTCCTCCCATACTCCAATTCCACACACACCCTCTAACCCTCTCCCAGAACCTACGTCACAAACGGCACCTGCGGCCCCCGCTGCGCAAAAATCCAAGTCTTCAAATTCATCCCCAACCACATCGCCCAAGACGTCGGATCTCAAGACAAACAAGGCGACCATTTCGACTGCACTGTCGGGGTCTCATCCGTCCAAAACGCATGGCTCGACGAACATATCCTCCCTGACAACATTGCGCGGCGAGCAGCGAGCGCTATCGGTCTCAGCGGGTTTACAACCCCTGCCCGTGATGGCTTCTCCTTCCAGAGCTTTTTGTATAACAGCGCGTATGTCCTCCGTGCATAGGTTTTCTGTGTGATACTGACTTTAGAGCGCTGCAGAACGACATGGGGGAGGGACGTATCACATAGTCCCGAGTTGATGGGGACGATTATTGGTCTTTTCACCGCTGGGAGTCTGGCAAATATGGATAGACATAATCCGAAGAAACAAGTTCTTGGACATGTGTTACGTGCGGGTGTGCGGTTGCTCATCGTTTGGCCTTATGGTATGTAACCCGCCCACCACTGTTATGTGTTTCTGACGCTGACGGAATAGTCTGGATCACTCTGAGCATCATCATGGGCGGACACGCGGTGCTCGCTCTGATCGTGTGCTTTCGTGCGAATAAGGTGTTCTGTAAACAAGACTCGCCGCTGTCTACAGCGCGGTTATTACGGCGTAACTCTCCCCAGGTCATGGCTTCGAGTGGGTTGCTAATGAAGAATGATAGCGATTGTGGAACGGCTAGGACCTGCAGGGTGTGCGGCTTCTGGTGAGGAGATCGCAGCGTCGTTCCCGATGAGGATGACGTATGGTGTTAGGAGTAAGCTGGATGGTGCGGTCGCGGTGCATCATTTGGATATTGGGGATGATTTGGAGGAGTTGAAGGTTTTTCCGGCGGGGTATTATGATTAGAGAAGGTCTTGGCTTGGGAAAGAGGGTTTGGGTTGGTATTTTTGGGGAAATGTACATATAGACTTTTAGTTTGGCGTAAATGTCTCTTGCGGACGAGGAGATTCTCCTGCAGTTTAGGTTTGGTTCATAGCGAATCACTCAGGAATGCAATTCGACTTCGGACGCATCCTCCATTCTTTGCAAATTCTTGCGACATTTAATCCTAGACGGGCAGTAATACACCCAGCAATGCGAAAAGACAATAACGATAATCAAACAATATAAACACCATAACACATGCACACATCAGTCACAAAAGCATCGCACATATTTACTCTTCTCAAACCAAACCTACTTCAAGATTAAAGTTTATACCTCCTCTGTTGCACTGCCTGCGCCTCCTCATCGCCAAATACCAACACCACATCCCCCTCACTCCCACCTTCTCCACTTCTCCCCCTCTCCCCCAACCCCATCTCCCTTCTCAACACCCACCTTTTCACCGCCTCCACCGCCCCAGTATCTAAATCCCTCCTCGCATCCACTAACAACATCGTCCCCACAACCACATATGCGAGACGCCACATAATCCGTCTTCCCCCCGCCGTGAGCTCCTCTCTACTCCCAGTTTCAATTGCCTCCTCGAGATTACTCCACTCCTTCCATATCGCCACCTTCGCCTTCTCAAGTATATCCCCTGCATCCCCACGTACCGTTCCAACTCCATGCCCAAGATTCTCCTGAATAAACTCGCCAAGAAGCGAATAGGAGCGTTCCTCACTACCCGATGGTGACGGTCGCTTCAGCGAGGAGACCAAGTCCGTGATAAGGACGTTAGGGGTCCCCTCCCATATCGCGAGGACTTGCGCATCCCGGAGGAGTCGCGCGAGGTTCAGCGGCTCTTCGTTCTCAAGGTATCCTATACCTCCCAGGGCCTCCACGGATTCCGAGATCACGCTGAGACAGAGTTTTGCGGTAACGGCTTTTGTGAGCGGGGTTAGGAGGTGGAGGAGTTTGCTGGCGGAGCCTGAGGGGATGATGATCGGGGTGGGTGGGGTTTCGTTGGGGTTCTCGGAGAGGGAGAGGAGGTGAACGGTGAGGAATGCGAGGTGTGCTGAAGCGCGGGTTAGGAGTTCCATTTGTGCGAGGGTGCGCAGATGAAGGGGAACCGTGGAGAGGATACGGTTTCCGGAGATGGTGCGGACGCGGGAATATGCTTTTGCTACGGTGAGGGCGCGGCGCATGGATGAGACTGCACTGACAGAATTGTGCACCCGTGTGATGGTAAGAATTGTTGAAATCTCGCGGAGACCTTCGCCTTCTTTTCCTAGTAGCCACGCGCGCATGTCGCGGAGTTCCAACTCGGCGGTTGGTAATGGCTTGGAGCCGAGTTTCTTCTTGAGACGGATTATTCTCACGCCATTGCGCTCGCCGGACGGGAGTTGCATTGGGGCGTAGAAGGCAGAGAGACCTTTACTCCCCGGTGTGCGTGCGAGGAGGATAGTCATATCCGCGTCAGTGGCGGAGGAGAAGAATTTGTGTCCGTTTATTGCCCAGGGTCCGAGTTCGTCTGCAGATGATGACGGGGAATAGATGGCGGTTGTTTCGCTCTTGGATACGTCGGATCCCCCTGGACGCTCGGTCATCCATTGTCCTGAGGTCCAGCGTACGGATGGGTGTCGGGAGATGAGGCGGTGGTAGGCGCGTTTGAAGACGCGTCGGGCAGTTTCTTCTTCCTGTTCCCGGGTGGAGTAGGAGGGTGGCTCGGAGTTGAGGGAGGGCAGAGCTCTGGGTGGTGCGAGGTGGCGGGAGAGGAGCCGCGCTGCTCCGTCAGTCATGGCGAAGGGACAGGTTGCAAGTCCGGAGGAGGGGCTGAAAAGGTAGTATCTGTGCCGCCTTAGTGGGTGCGGATAGGTATACAAGCTGTTTGGTACTTACCTAGCGAACTGCCCGATCCTTCCCAACCGCCCATCGAATCCCTCGGCGACACATCCCTCCTTTGCACCTAGCTCGAGCAGCTTCCTCCAACCCTCAGAGGTACGTAATACATCGCTGCGCTGGGCAAAAGCGTCATGAGATTCGAGCTCAGGTGGGTGTCGTTCTGCGTCTTCAAGGTAGTGCAGAACCTGTGGGCTTATCACAGTTTGCCCGAGAATGGAAAGATCGTGGAAGAGAGGACCGAGATATTCAGAAGGTATATAAACTAGTCTATAATTTCAGCTAGGGAGTTTTTCAATGGGAAGAGAGAACAAGGGCAGTACGCGCGAGAATCCGCTGGAACGCTGGATCAGTCTGGAATTGATTCCCCAGTCTTGGTGGTTGCTGGAAGAACCCCAAGTCTGCGGTTGAATGGGGATGTTGGTGTTGGTGTTGTTGCTGTCTCCGAGCTGGCAGCGGCGGCAGCGTTGGAAGCGTCGAAGGAGGGTAGTAGGTGCCGTTTGTGCTGGGAGGTGGAGGTGGTGATCGTTGAGACATCATGGATTCCGGGGGATTCAGGAAACGCTGGCTGTGCTTGTCGGATCGACCGTAAAGTCGATCAGAGGTACTTATACCAAAAACCCACGTCGGCAAGTCCTAACAGCTGTAGCTAGAGGGGACGGGCCGACCGGGATGGGTACCTGATGAAATACTCTACTCTGCAGCGTTAGCTACTTAGTTGACGATGATGGTCAGACCCAAGCTGGCATCTGAAATCGTTGGACCGACCGATTGAGGCAAGCAAAGTACGAGAGAAGTCGGTCTCAAGAGGGGAGAAAGCGACGAAGGAGTAGTACCTGTACTTATGCACGCGAGAAACTGGGCCTTGTGCGGGAATTTGGTTTGCCCTGGGTTTGTTCGTCGCGATCTCTTTGGTGATTGGAGAGGGGTGGTGTTGAACTCGGGATTGGCTTCGCACAGGCCCATCCAGCCATGGCATGTCATGACAATGGCTGGTTGCTTAGCACAGTAGGCGTGGATCGTGATTGGAGCCACGAACATCCCAGTCCCAGAGTAGCGGCGAGCGGCCATCCTTACCACGCGCCTACCCGCCTAGGATCGTTGCTTCAATTGACCCCATCCTCCGGGTTGCCGACAACCGACTCTGCTGTTGTTCACGATGGATGACGCCGTTGTGTGTAGGAGGTTTTCATCGCGACAGTATCGATATTTCCCTGCATGCAGGGCGATGCTCGCTTGGGATTCAGCAATAGTTCTTGGTGTAACCATTGGCGTCACATGCTTTGTTTCCGCATGTGGCTGCTTGCTTGATCCAACAATTGTTTCTGGTAATTAACATGCAATGCAGTCCTCCATATCGGCAGCTGAGTTCCGTCGCACTGCTGGAACCCAAAACCGGGAAAACTCGTCTGCCTACGGAACGTGTTTTAGAGTACAAAATAGAACTGGTGTTTAAAACGAACACAATACTCACGGTGCAGACAATCTACCGAAGACCGACTCAACGGAGGCAAAAAGGTGGTGACAGGAGTGGGACTTGAACCCACGCTCAGTTTCCCGAACCAGGAATTTCCTATTAAGGTAACCTTAACCTGGCGCCATAACCAACTCGGCCATCCTGCCATATGAGCTAAGAGAGGTAAACATAATCAATTTACATGCTAAGTAAATCATAACACAACACTCACAAATGAAGTCCATGGCGAGTGGCAATGGTCGCACCGGCTCCCCCGAAGATGTACCCGAGGATTCTTGTATATATTCCGAGTCTTTCACCTTCTCTCTTCTCTCTGTATCTAAATCTAAGCACACAGTTCTCCCCTATCACTACAACAGTTCACCTGTTGCTGATGGATCTAGATCTCGGATATATTTTCGAACATTAGTTGTACGTCTTCGAATTCTCTTGGCCACCTACATCAAGGTTGCAGTTGTCGCATGCCGATCTTCAGGAGCGTACTGATTTGACAGTGTATTCAACAAGCAATTCTGACTACTTAGGACTTAAGTACTTGTTATTTATGATTAACATCGTAATCACTTTTCCAAGGGCTTCTCTGAGCTCGTACACTAGCTAGCTGACGTAGAAGAAGCCCGCGCGAGCTTGCGAGAAAAGTCTGAGCACGAGAGGAGGGCTTCTCAGGATCTTCATCTTCTGTGAGAGCCAGAGCGCGCCAAACCAAACTACTCTGGTGGTCATCGGATATTTAGCAGTACCCGAATCATAACCTGGGATCTTCGTTAGTATTGACGGTACTAGGAAGGGATCGCTTGTGCTCCGGTGATCAGGAGTGAACTGGGTGAAACACACATGGACTCTTCATTAAATAGACCAGAACAAATAACTTAACCAAATATTATACAAGTCAAAACCACAAAAACCAACGCTATGAACAATCCAACAAGAATCATCAGCTTCCAGAGCCCATTATCCATCATTAACCATCCATCATTATCCCCTACGCCTCCCCAGCCTTCCTTGCAGCCTGCTTAAGCTTCTGCACCTCTCCCTTCCAGATAAACGCAACCATAACCGCACTGAACACAAACATTATCGTCAACGCGATCCCAAACCCCCACACTGCCTTCATCATCATGCAATCGCTCGCACTTCCACTGCTGATCCAACTGCGGTAGTCAGGCGTCTTAATCACAATATCCCTTGCTGCAAGCAGGGAGCGGCCAGTAACGGTGTACAGGTTCCCGTCGCTGCCCTTCACCCGCGCATCGCTCCCAGGAGTCAATGTTGCGGTGACAGTAGCTGCAGCATTGGAAGCGGCTGTAGCGGCATACTCAATGATGGTGGAGGTGGTAGTTGGTGTTGGAGCAACATATGGCACAAACGCCTGTGCAGTAGTTGTTGCAGTAGCGACGGTAGTAGGGCTAGGACCCTGGTTTAGTCTATCGCCAATGTTCTCGAGAAGTTCTTTTGTTGTGCCCTGAGCTATGGCTTGGCAGGAGAGGTAGCTTAATGGCTTTCCGATCATAATGCTGCTGACCATGAGTGCCAGGAAGAATAGCATGTCGATCCCCGCGGCGGGGATCAGTGGGAGTTGGTGGTCGAAGTAGAGGAGGATTGTGGTCCCGCAGTAGAGGATCGCAAAGCAGATCACACAGAGAATACCGATGAGTGGGGAGGGGGGTGCTTGTTGCGCTTCGACCATACTGGAGATAAAGCGGGAGGCGAGGGATAGAGTGACCAGGAGGCAGAGTGCTTGGAGACCTCGAGCGGCGAGGAAGGCGAGGCCGATGATTCCGTGGGATGGACGAGGCATGTTATTTGGATTTTGGATGTTGCTGCTAGATGGAAATGTGTGGATAGAATTGACTTGATTTTGAGGTAAACACGAAGCTTGTGTAATGTAGATTGACCGTCGAGGCTTGAGTTCTGTCGTAAAGAAACAAAGAAGGAAACGTATCAAACGACAAAAAAGAGTCTGACAAAGGAAACAAGGAAATAAGAAAACAAGAAAGAAAAAATAAAGAAGAAAGAGAAGAAAAGGAGATAGGGAAAGACTTGCTTGTATCTGTTTGTTTGTGGATAGCGAGAAAAAAGTCTGCTCAAGGTGCGAGAGGAGTTGTTAAATACATTCTCAATCCATATATCGATTTCGATCAACACCAGCTAATATCGATACGTGTATTTTTGGCTCATCTCAAATGTTTCACCATCTTGGTGACACTCAAGTATATCCAGTCGCCGAAGTGTGCCTGACGATCATGTCCAGATCAAAATACAAGCTATAGTTGCCGTAACTACCGACTGGAGACTGCCGTAGGAAGAGAGCTGAACTTAGCACACATCTTTCCCAGGAACGAGATGAAGCAGTCGCTAAAGTTTCACAGTGAACCTAGGTTGAAATATTCCCAGCGGAAAGAATGAGTGGTTGATGGGTTCTCGGGAATGTTCCATATCGCCTAGCTTAATTGTTGCCGGGCGCTTGCAGAATTACCAAGATCCCAATTCTGGCCGCTGATTGGCTCACCACAACCTCAAGTTCTTCCATAAACAACGGAGACTCGGGTGTAAGGCGCTGTTTCGTAGATTTCGCCGTGTGTACTTGTCGGCGGTAGGGCAGATGCATTAGATTGAGAAGTCTCGTTCCTCGAACGCGAACCGTTGCTATTCTCGTCAGATACCGTGGAAGTGTCAATTGACGCCGGCAGCCAATCTTGTCCTCAACGGTGCGAACCGCATTTGAAAGCTTGAAATTAGAGATTTGGATTGGCTGTCCTTGAATTCGTAATCAATTCTTGTAGGGAAAGATCGGAATGCTTGAATTATTGAAGACGGCGAGGAAAGATTAGGAATTGGCGGCAATCTTGGGTGTAATTTTACATGGTTCGCTAAGCGCTTATTATGAGGTTCATAGCAATGCACAGCGCACTTGGAAGTGCGGTGGTGATAATACTACTGAGGTATCTCCCATAGTTCTAGCGGAGAATGTAAGGTACAATGAACATACATGAATACGTTATCATTTGATCGGCGTCATTGTATTTTTAGCGCGTTAACGGTAGACCTGCATCAACACAAGTTTGAAACCTTCAAGTTCGAATCGACAGGTTAACACACTTAGAAAAGCGCCTCTGAGGCTGCATTCTGGAGAAAGAGCGACCCTTCTGCGAGATTAACCAGATCAAGTTCAAAACCTAACTAGAATCGGTGGTTTGGGTGTACCTGACTTCCAATCTGTCCTCTAATGTGCGAGAGTAAGTTGTGCCCAATTCTGCTGCAGGTTTCAGATGGGGGTAAAAATGGCCCACTCAGATACTAAGTTCCATTCGAATCTGACATTACGACGGAAGAGGCGGCTCTCATTCAGTTACGGCCACGCAAAGCGCGTGCTTCTGACACTGCTAGGGCCTTCGATTATCCTACTGTGACTATCCCTGACATACGGAATTTTTTCCCGGTTGTAAGGTAATTAACATCGCCGAAGTCAGCCTTTTCTTGGTAGCAAAGATACTATTGCTAAAGAAGGTTGTTGGCAGTTTGAATTTACAATTGAGATCAAGCGGTTATAATCCTGCAGACCTCGTCGATAGATTCCCAGCGCATGGTAGTTTCAGAGAAAGTTGACAGCAGGACTTACCTGTCATTTCAAAGAGCTTCAAAACCGCACACGCGTCCGGATCGATCATCGAGCCCATCTATATCACAATCCAGACTCGCTTTCTAATTCTATCGCAGATAAGCTTCGCTGTTCCTATCTATAGTAACTTTGCTACCAGAAAATACGGATTTTAGTGTCGTAGGTTTTTCGCCGTTTGAATTGCCTTAGGAATCGGAATTCGGAAGTGCGAAGAAAATTTGGTGGGCTGAACGTTAACGAAGAAAACCTACGGGAAAATATATAAATACCTTAGGGCTAACCTTATTTGTTTGTTTCTGTCACCATATAACGGACGGATCATCCGATCCCGGATATTTTTGAAGTGCTTTCATTCGAATTCAATGGGTCGATATCGACAACTCCTTTCGAGAAGTGAGCACTATGTTAGAACTGGGTAGCGGGCAGTGAGTGAAGTCTAGAGGTAACACTGTATTATGACCATCTATGAGGCTCCTAGCTATTTGTAAAACAGATAGAAAGTTTTTGATCCGAGGGAGGGGAGGAAGCATCTAAAAATCGGCAGAAACAACGCCCGAAAATTCCAACGTAAAGCAATAAGTAAAACAGTTCAAAGCCATACTAACACCCGCCTTCATCCTTTCCTTCATCATATCAATTTCACCCCTCTTCTCTGGACCTGGAGTATTCTCCGGAATCCGAATGGCACACACCGCCTCCCTGGCCGCCTCAAGACTGCGTCGTCGAGGAACAAAGCGAACTCCACCGCGGTTCTGGTACATCAATTCATCCAACTCCATGAAGTGGAGTCTGCGTACCTGCACAATAGCCGGTGCAAGACGCTCAAGAGCTTTAATCTCTTTTTTAATTTGATCCGTAGTCTCTCTTCTCCGCCGGCTGAATGCTGTATGTATCTGCCCAAGAAGCGAACTCTCATATCTGAATTCAGGAATTGCGTCTTGTATCCGTCCTATTATTCACCATTAGCGCTGTACCACTAGAAAGAATTACCATACTTAGATAATACAGAATATTCTTCAATGACTTCTGTATAGCCTCCTTCAAACTATCTATAGCTGTTTTGCGATGAAACAAGAAGATAAGGTCCAGATCTGCTTGGTCGCCGAAGAAAGAGGCACCCCAAACTTGCAATTGTGTCACCAAGGTGCGACCTTTGCGGCGGACTCGGAGGTATGGTTCACTATCTGTCATAGCTTCGATACAGCGCTTGTACAGGCCTCGTATAGGCGTATATGGGGATGGAGAGGGCTCGACAGCAGCGAGGGGAATATCGTCAGTCGTAATAATGATATTTTGGCTCGAAGGGGGATTGGCATCAGCGGCCGAGATGCGGTGATCCATCATCATTGTCAGCGGGCTCATGGGGGGATCGGCGGTAGTAGGGGGCGAGATGTGCTCGGCCATTTTGATGGTATGTATCTGAATAGGTGTCTGAAGCGATAAGAGGTCGTAAAATTTAGTGTGTTGGGTATAAATGCTGTTAGGAACCCCTATATGTAGCGGCCCAGCGCCATCGCGATATAGGCATGCCGTATATCAAGCTTCGAATATTTTAAACTTGACCGCGTGGCAGAGTTTATTACGGTGTGACATCACGCACTAGAGGCATTGTTCCTGGGATGTAGGTACCTCAAGTAAAATTGAAGTTGCCCATGTACACGGATTCGAATCGAATATATCACTCTGTGTGACCGCTTGAGAAATTCTTAGAGGCTTATTGCAATTCCATAGACGTTCAATTATTATCCGCTTTAACGATGATACAACATTCGCACCCATAGATCTGCCTTTTGTTGTGTGAATTTTATAGTTGTGATGAATTCAACACGAAGAGTTAACTTTCCTGTGACGAGCGACCATGGGCGTCCGGCCTCTACCCTGAAATCACACACACAGGTAGGGTTTATATCTTACTCTAGTCTGTGATGGACTCTGCGAACTGAATAAGCCCCAGAGGGTTCGGTGATAGACCAAAAGGTTGAATTGCACATGAAGTGCAGTAAAGAATGAACATAGTTGCAGAAAAAGAGAGAAGTAGATTACGGTGCACTGTCTGAGAATTCTGAGAATCGAGCGATAATCATCGCGATAGTGAATGGCAATTCTCGACGTTGACGTTTCAGTCTGAGCCTCATATTCCCTGCTCAATTACAAGCTACAGAATCCTCAGCGAAGATAGCCATCTTACTTTGTGCGTTGTGTGTTATGCGTCGTAGTATTTCTCAAATCGCAAAACTTTTACGGCTTTTATTCAGGATAGCTCACTGGAGGCTATATTTTTCAGGATACCCAAAAACTCCTAGGATAGCCCAGATTTTTTGGAACACAATCTGCGACGTAACCATAATCATAGCTTAAAAAATACACCGAATCCATCATTTTTCTACTAAATGCTATTCCTGCCCTGGTATCGTGTGATTTTACCCATTATAACAGACAATTAGGCCGTCTACAATTATCTGTGTTGTGGGTGTGGTTTTACCCCGCGGCATGCTCATCATAGCGCTAGCACTACAGCCACTAGTACCATGGTTTCCTACCATCTGCACATACTTTATGCACAACTACCATGTTATGCAAGCTCTAAGACAGACTTGCTACCTGGCCTCCATAGAAATACAACTTGGAATACAGTCTGGAAAGAATTGGGAAACATGTGAAGCACTGAGGGTTATTTCGCAGAATATGTTCCACAAATCAGGGTTACCCTACACAAAAATGGGTTTTTGGGGTATCCTGCAAAATACGACCCCTAGAGGGTTATCCTGAATAAAAATCGGAACTTTGACCTTCAGTTTACTGAAGGTTCTGCGGTTCGGTTCGATTAGTCAGTATCGAGTGATACAAAGTGAGCACGAGTACAGGGATCTGGGGGCGAAGCCCCCAGTAGAAAGGCGAGGGGCGGAGGCAGCCCTAAGCCTTTCAACTGATATTAGAGTACCCTTAGCGTAACATACCCGTCCAAAACTGAAGGTCTTTACTTTGCGAAGCGAAGCTCCACGCTATTTTAACCTTAAGCTGTCTAAAAGGTCCGCCCGAGTGACAACATATGAATCAAAGTTCCCTCGTTCTCTCTTCACTTCCCTTCAACCACTCCTCTACCATCCCTCGATCTCTGCAAATAAGTCGAAGTTTAAAATCCTTCGGGTCTGTTGTCAAACTAGTCATCATCCTGTTGCATTCCAACGCATCGATTACTGGCTTATCCTCCTCCTTTTCCGCCGGTAACACGCGAAACGCCACAATCAATCTCAAAAATAGTGTATATAATTGCCTATTAGCGAGGTAATGCCCTGCGGGGGTAAAAAAAAAGGATGGTCAGCACAAGCTCGATTTGAGGAATAGAATGAATATGATTCTGAGGAAATGAGAGAGTCGATGTCAGAAGTGGAATCGAAGACGAACCAATACATAACCTGCTGCCTGCGCCATACGCAAAGTGTGTCGTTACGTGCCCTTCTAGATATCGCTCGGGAGAGAACTTGTGCGGTTCAGCGAAGTGACTGGGATCGTAGGCCGCCGCATATGCATTCTGCCTGATTTTAGCACTATTGTAAGGCATGAGGGAGCTGAATGAACTACCATGAGAAATGTTGTTCCGGTGGGGATTTTCGCCCCATTGTAGACCATTTCTTTAATGTTGACTCGTGGAAGGCAGATTGGGAGAACTGTCCAGAAGCGCAGTGTCTCCTTAACAAACGCAGTAATGTATGGAACTTTCTCTTCCTTCAGACACGCTTCCCATGCGTTGTTATTTGGATAGACCGCCATTATTGCGTCGTAAGCTCTCTGCTGAATTTCTTGTCCATGAGGAGTGGAGAGATAACCCAGTCCCATAGTGAAGTTCCCTGGGACTGTATCGATACCAGCAGAAACCATGCTGAGACATATGGATTTTATTTCCACTGCACTCGTTAGCCCGCTGCCTATCTCTCGAGGGAGCGGAAGGCACTACCGTCGTTCAACACTGCCTCCGGATCCTTGAGCACATTCCCCGTGATACAGGGTTTATCAGTACCCTCCGCAATTCTCCTCTTCAACTCTCCTAGGAGCATATCCATGTACTTGTCCCTCCGTTTCCTTGTCTCTGCCGCCTCATTGTTCTTCTTGCTAAACCACCGCAATATAGGTAGATAGTCCTGCCAATTGTTGCTCGTGCTCCGGAGATTACTAATCTGGCGTTCAACATCGACAATCTCCTTCAGTTGCTCAGCATCCTTGATTCTGAAGCCATAGTTTAGCGTAAGGCTCGTGTTCAAAGCGAACCGCTGGAAGCAAGAAGATGGATTAATCTCCTTTTCGCCGTAATTCGAGTCCTCAAGTAGTTCCCGGATCGAAATTGAAGACTCGAGGTCGATAATCGGCATGTACGATGCAATCGCAGGTCGGTTTAGACTTGTAGCAGCGGCCTTGCGACGGCGTTTCAGCGATTCGCTCCATGGAGAAGTACCAATAGTGAAGCCTTGAGATGCTGAGACGACCGAGTGGAAGGTGTAGAGTTCAGGTCGTGAGATCAAGGCACTCTGCTGCGTTACCCAGAGATCGGTGACGGACGCATAGTCATTCGCGAACACAACTCGCCGGTTTCCAAGGCGTACCTGAAACACGGGGCCGTAGGTCTTGCTCCATTCCAGTGCTTTGCGCGCGTGGCAAGAGCCGATAGAGAGCAGGCTACCGAGGAAGGGGATTCCCGGGACTTCGGGAATGTCTTTGATTTTGGGGGTGGCTGTCCGGTTTGCGTAGTGGAAGAGAAGGTAGATGGCGGAAGACAAAGTGATTAGAAGTAGCTGGGCGGACATACTGGGAAATTATGTGAGCGACTGTGGGGGCGGCGATGGGAGCAATGGCAATTGTAGTCGACGGTTGGTGTTAAATTTATGAGCGCCCGAGCCTGTGCGGTCACATGCAATTAATGGCAGAGGAATTAAGCGATATTATACGAATGTAATCAAATCTGGGGATTCGAGCCGTGGTGATTCATTCATACGAGTCTCACATGTAGATACCGTACTGCATATGCACGCACGAATTTGCTCCGCAGCTAACCTTTGCCATCCACAATTTATTCTTGGAATTGTAGGCCGTATCTGGATAATGGGCTCACCAAGGATGCGCCTCATGCACCCCGCGTTTCAATCTGGATGGAGATAGCGGATGGGATAACAGGTCTTTATCTGCTCCAGTCATTCTTTGCAACGACAAATGGCGACAACGTGATACTACACTGGCGCGGTGCACCCGGCCTTCCGAATCATAAAATAGCACTCCATTGCAATTCCACCGCCACTGTTTCTTTGTATGATGAACTGGGAAGCTTCGCAGCGGCGCTTAGAGATGGTCTTAAGTTGTGACAATAATTGTTAATTGTTAAAATGGGTATGCATGATTGCGTTTTTATCTGCTTTCGCTTAATCATTCCATCACCATCACCAACATACACAGGATTCCTGATCTTCTGTAGTTACCCACTCACATCATTCTTTTGATCTTTTGCTCTTTTGACTGCAAGTCATACAATATCACCCGCAGTTTTGGCCACCACCCAAATACAGTTGATATCTCTGCCCATGAATGGTGGTGACCGTCACTCTCTGGACTTGAATTGCCCTTGCCGTACCACTAGTATGTAAGAATCACAGCATGCTTTAAAAGTAATATCTCAGGACCGTATTTGCCCATTAGTGTAACCGGTTACCTACTACTCACAATAACACAATTAGTACTTTTACCAGTCCTTACCTGCATGGAAACATACCGCTTCACACGCCCACTGCTGTTCTCTTGATGTTGCGTTGAAATATGTACTTGCGACAGAAGCTCAGAATCGCGAAAAAAAGATCAACCCTACACTGGCGCACGTGACAAAGAGCAATCGGCGACATATGTGGTTGGCGTTTTTCATTAGATGTAGAATAGAATACCAGTGACTATCATGACATTGGACGGAAGAGTCCACTGATAGTGCTTGGGATTACAACTTCTTTACCCGATTTTGGTGTTGGAATTCTGCTTGACCCCGCGCCCGAGTCCGGCTGAGGACCGGCCAATTTGTTCTTGTCACATTGTATATAGAGAGCCCGCTAGAAAATAAGAGACTGTATCGCTTTTGGACTTCTACCATATTTCCAATTCGTTATGAGACTGGCCAGCGCGAGGTGTGAGTTAGTCTAAGACTTTCACCCCCGACTATGAAGTTACTCTTTCTCCAAGTGAACTTCCGGCTTATTTTCTAAGGTTTGCCCTAGCCTCCACTCTGAGGTTCCACCATCGGAGAACCTCCTATCACCTCTGCTCCGAGATCCCCACCAGCTGGTTCGTCCTTGTAAAGTTCCACATCCACCGTTGAACCTCCTGTCCCAAACTCGTCCCCTGCTAGGCTACCTACTGATTATGAAGTTTCCGTGGCAATTCTTTTCACTCCTCTGAACTTCCAGTCTATTTGTTTGGTTGTGCTACTGGTATCCACCATAACTCGAATCACCCCTAGTCATACTACCCAGATATCGCGTCAACCAGTGAAATAAGTAGACAAGAACGTTCTGTATATTATGTGGAGTATGTACGTGTGCATAAAGCGGGCTATGTTGGAGTATGTGATGGAATGTGGTTCTAACCAGCGTCCGGGGAAATAATGGTGATGTAGATTAGGGGCTCATCCGACTGTCATCCCTGTTTGCTATTTAGTTTTTGTGTTAACATGCAGTTGAGCAGTTATTGAGTCAATAGCGGAGAGTGGAGGTTGTTACATGTTTCCGAGCAGTTCTTGTAGCGAGTTGATAACAATTCGCATTGTCACGGTTACACTGGTACTCATCAATCATAGCGACTGTATCAACTTTATCCGTCAGTTCAGTATCTATTGGGGGAAATTTCAAAAGCTATTCATGTAGTTATTGGTTTACTTCGGTTTGTATTTAAACCCCGTTTCGTAGCAATCACTACTTTAAAAATGATGTTGAAAGCAAGCCACTCCAAAAGGTTGTGCAGAAGTTCATATCAAATGCACTGTTTTACTTCGGAGGAATGAGTTTTTAGTGTCCTATGTTTCTGAGGACGGTGATGCCCATGTTCTTAGCAAGCATCGGGGAGGTGTTTCATGTTTATTTGAATTGAACTACTAACTGGACAGCAACCTGTATACAGCTTAACTATTAAATAACAAGCGTTTCCGATGCTTAGATATTATTCTGGCTTTCGTCCGTAGGCAACATGACTGAAAACGGTTAGACAATGCGGATCTCAAGGACGAAGGGACACTTGCAAGAGGTTATAAGTATGATGGTTTTTGTTTTTGACCCCTTTCAATGCGTTCACAAAGACCTTCGATGCCTCCTCCTTCGGCATCTCTAAAATTCGCGTTAAGGCAGCCATTCCATAAGCCTCAAAGCCTGTTGATACGTTAGCTCAGTGCATCTCGCGACCTTCCTTACAGTGCTATACCTGTCTCACTCATCAGCATAGCCATAGCTCCTATTCTTTTTATCCGCTCGTTTTTCGGCCAAGGCCCGAGGGGTTGCTTGATATCGGTAACCTGCACATCAACGAATCCCGCTTCTTCTAAGAGAGCCTTCAAGGTGGACGATGTTGGAAAAGGGCGGCCAATTTTTTCCATGGCCTGGCGGCAGAGTTCGAAGTGACGATCGACTCCATCGCTCATTGTGCCGTCGTCGGAATCCGGGACGCCGCCCAACTCACCAAGTTCGCAATACCCCCCGGGCTTGGTAACCCTGAAAGACGGTCAGTATTTTTGATGCACGACGTGGACACCTACGGCCCCGGGGATAATCTCAAGGAATTTAAAGATGCTCATGGCGCTAATTGAGCTTGATGATGTTTGCATATTGACATACCGATAAATCTGGGACATAAGCGTTGGCCAGTCCCCTATGCACTGAGACAAATTCCTCGAATGCACGAAGTCGAACGAATCCTATCAAAGTTTGAGTCAGGGTTGGTCCAGCGGGAGTGGGCAGCGTTGGTCCAGTGGGAGTGGGGATTGTTGAGCTATAGTCTGGAGGGTACCTTTCGAAACGTCCATTCTTGCTCAACATCATCAACTTCAAACTTGCAATTCGGTGGGACCCACCCCGGCTGAATTGGACTTCAAAACAACCATTGTAGGCTGCTGTTAGCATCGCCTCTTACAAAAATACAATGTAGTCTCCCCTACTCGGCCAAACACTGGAACTACTGGTTGTAGTATTTACATACCTGATGTCCGTCCCAATGACCTCCGCGCTAGGAAACTTATCCGCGATATCAATAGCCCAGATTCCTGTTCCGGTACCAATGTCAAGAATTCGGTGGGGTTCTTCCAAAGGTGCAAGGTAGAGTTCCCCGCTCAGCATTTGCAGTAGGATTTCGTGATGCAGATCGAGTCTGCATGCGTAACCTTTTAGCGGAGGTCGAGAACTCTGGTACTGAAGCTCACCTGTCTTGTTCCTTCTCGTCCGTCGGCATGTAATTCTTGTCAGGTCCAAAATATGCGTGGTAGCGGCGACCTAAAGCGCTTATATATCAGACTACACCGTTTTGTACAACGTATACAGAATGGAGGAGGAGTTCGGCAAGAAGTGCGATGAGTGATATTTCGCAATGTAGAGAGGTTGCAGAATGGAGCAAATGCATACCGTTTTCGACGATATACTCATTGACAGACGAGGTCAAACTTTGAGTTGTTGTATTATATCCAATAGAGTCATAATCTTCGTCTTCCAAGTTTCCGAGCTGGGCAAGGGTCAGCATTATTATGCAAACGTATTAGAGGAAGGTAGCACTTACAACCGCGGGGTCAACCTCAATCTCGTTGTTAGACATGGTGGATCACTGTTAAACGAGAAAGACGCGGTAAGTCGTGGCGGGCACCCACTGTCCTGCTTTATATAGCCTTAAGAATGGTTGATGTACCACACATATCAGTATGGCTGTCAAGTGTATATGCAGTCTCACTGAGCTGTCTCGATGTGCATAACTTTTCCTGATGCCTAAGGTATAAGGAGGCGTCCAAATCATCGCGCAGCTCTGGGTATCACATTTTGCGATGCGGCTTTCTCTCGGCAATTGACGCTGTTTTGAAATTGTGATAGATAGTATAGCGAAACGCCAAACACCGATTACGTTTCATTTTTACACTCTCAAATATGCAACGATGCAAAAAAGTAAATACTAGATTTCATGATTAGCTTACATGATGGGTGCATGCAATCAAATGCTGTCAACCAATCGTAATGTTTCCACCTTCCCGAGTTGAAATAGGCTGCTGTACATATCGACGAACTCTGGAGTGTTTGTAATGCAGAATTTTCTCAGTTAGGCAGTTGTCTAAGTTAAGTCGTGCAGCGAAGAAGAATCTGGGTCTATACGTTCCGTTCCAGTAAAGGAATAAGCTAGCATGCACATCGGTATTGAGGTCTTCGGGTGATCTCTTGTCGCTGCCCTTTATGTTAGAATAAGACCGGCGGAATTGTGCCTGCCGCAGTTACATAAAGTATGTGCAGCAATATCAGTCAGTTAGGGATGATATATACAGTCCCTAGACAAAAGTGTTCGTGAAAGGATCCATGCACACCCTTGTCAACCACCATCACCACAAGAAAATCTTGAATTACTCCACAACCAAAGATACTACAGTCTCCAAACTAAAATTACAAAGTTTCTAGATAGTTATAAAGTTCCTCAAACCAAGAGAAAAAAAATCGATTAGAAATACATGCTTCAGTACCAAGTATACCACCCCTTGGCATCAATTTCCACTGCCATCCTATGATCATCAACTTTAATATGATGTGTATTAACCAGTCATTTACAATTCTGGCAGTATGTACTGGCACATTATCCTGCATAAATACTGGGTCCCCAATTGTATCATGTATGCGCTGAATAACTGGTAATATCAGATAATCGAGTAGCTTTATATGGATATGTGAGTTGACTGATTTGACAATAGAGAAGTAAAGGTTCCATGGATTTTTCCCCAAAAGCAACCCCAAACCATCAAGCTAACACCTTTGCCCTTCTTCTTTGGTATGATACACTCTGAAAGCCGCTCTTCTGGTGGTGTTCTGAAGACCCAAACTTGGTGTGTATAGAATTAGCAACGGTTCCAACCTGGAGCCTCCAGTTCAGGGTCAGGTTGGAACTGAACTATTTCCAAATCAACAATTTGGGTTGCCACTAGAACTGAACCAGAAAGAACAGTCCAGGTTGACTCCATATTTTGAAACCGCCCAAATTACTGGGTTATTAGACTGGTTCAAGAACGGATACAAAATACTCCATATGTGTCACGGTTGTATTGAGTGACGATTGGTGGTAGAGTGATGATTGGTGAATGATATGAAAGATAAAGTACGATGAGAATGAAATCAGGTTTCGAACGGAGGCTAAAGCATAATGAGTATGAAATCAGATTTTGAACAGAGGCTAAAGTATGATGAAAATGAAATCAGGTTTTGAATCAGGGTTTTACGGGAAACGACGGAATCGCACGAAAGCAGTGTACAAAGAAAGCAGAAGTTTGGATGTATTATAGAACAAGTGAAAGCACTGTATATAAACCAGGCGTTTGGCAGAAGATAAGTTTCTTTCTTCACTGGTTTTTTTGTCTATAAAATAATCAATTAGCTTCGGCTATTATTTCTTTCACATTCAGTGATTTTGGATTGAGTCTCTTGTGTACGGTCTTTGTTTCTTTAGCTACAGGCTATTCTCGACTCTGAGCTTTCCTGCTCTTGGATTTTATAACCCATAGAACTCTGAGCCCTGAACCCTCAACACCCAGCCCTGAATCCCTGATGGAAGAACGAGTCTACAATTGATTCCACCGGTTATATTTTTGTTTTATGTACCGTTACCCTCATTGCTTAGGCTGCTATCATTGTCACCGCAATTGCAACGCGTTTTGCAAAGTGTTTAAATCAGCAAGCAATTTCGAAAACAGATTGGCTATCTATTCCTACTGGAGACACATCTGCTTACTGTACTTGTAGACCTTCCCAAGACCTACAAATCCAGAAATTTTTGGCAATCAGTACCACTTCTAAATATATGAGCGAGAACCAAAGAACCTGCGACTGTATTTATTTTTGCTATTGTTCAGAAGAAGAAGAAGACTTAGATCATGATTATCCAAACCCAATCATCCACTGCAACTGTGGAGCAATTCAGGAGTGCGCCGAAATACCTACCTACAACTATAGCATAGAGGAATTCAATATCTTTTTTGATTGCATTGAGGAATGTAATTGTATTCTTTGTGTACTGTGGACCCTCGGTCTTGAAACCCTTTTGCCATGGTACCTAACAAGGCATTAATGTTCTGGAACCCCAATAAGTGTATTTGGTATAAAATTCCTTATGGTAATGACTGCTGGATATACTGGAAAAGCGATACTGGGAGGCACATCTGTGATGAGTGCCTTGAAGTAGCACAAAGCATCGGCTGGAGAATCAATAAATATCTACACCAATCACCATTTGAAAATTGAAAAGATGTCAGGGGAATCTTCAAGAGCAATCCGTAATATGATGCTGATGGAGGTACTATAATTGGAACTGGAAAACGTAACGCTGGCAAATACGGAGATCATGAACAAAGAGCAGCTTAGGAGTCACATTCAGGACATCAACACAGGACTAACAGCCCTTGCTCAGTTACTGACAACCAGCAGATTGAATGAATTGCAAAATGAACAGCAATCTGCAACAAATGCGGAGACACAAATATCGGAGTTGTTGGCAGAAGGAAACAGGGTCATTGAAGAATAGAACAACCTGATACAGGAGCTGCTTCTTACACAACAGAAGTTAAGAACCACAGAGAAAAGAGTGCCAGTCTGCACACATGGAGACCTGCAAGCCAAGATTACAGATCTAGAATAATGATTGAAAAACAGAGCACCAGAAGGGATGGAAAACCTCAGACAGGAACTAGAAGAAACAGAGGAACAGTTAAGAATTTGTGGAGAAGAAAGAAACAAATATTGGGATCAGGTCAAGCGAGTATTAGCACTGGCAGGAACATTGGATGGTGGCAACAGTGGTAGAGGACACAAAGGCAGTGAAATTTTCAGATTGTCCAGAACAGACCAAAGGGCACTTCAAGGATAGATGGCACAACTAGCCATGAAAATTGCAGATGAACCGGGACGATTCTTCAGCAAACAATCCAAAATGAGGTACACGGCAAATCGACTATAAGGTATGGCCCTGAATCAAATTCAACCGTACATCGACAGGAAAACTGGAGATCTGCAGTTAGAGTTACTAGAAAAATTGCTGGACCTATTGCAATTGGCTTTTGGAGATCAGGACATATGGGCCACAGCAAATTGGGAACTGCTCCAACTTAAGCAAAAGGATTGAGAATTTGCACAATACTACCCGGAATTCCTGTCAAGGGTTCAGGGCTCAGTGTCAAGAGTTCAGGGCTCAGTGTCAAGGGTTCAGGGCTCAAGGTTCTAGGGGTGATAAAAACAGAGAGCCAGGTGGTCGCGGAATCTTGGAGTAGCCTGTAGCTAGGAAACATGGACTGTATACAAGAGACTCGATCCAGAATTACTGAGTGTGAAAGAAATGAAAGCCAAAGCTAATTGATTGTTTTCTAGACGAGAGAATGAGTGAAGAAAGACATTTATCTTCCACCAAACGCCTGGTGTATATACAGTAATTCACTCGTTCCATACTACCTCCGAACTCCTACTTTCTTTGTACATCGCTTTTGCACGATTCCGTCGTTTTCTGTTCGAAACCTGACTTCATGCTTTAGCCTTCATGCAAAACCTAATTTTATTCTCGTCATGCTTTAGCCTCCATTTGAAATCCGATGTCATTCTCGTCGTACTTCAGCCTCCGTTCGAAACCTGATTTCATTTTTCTCATGCTTTAGCCTCTGTTAGAAACCTGATTATATTCTCGTCGTATTTTATCTTTTATATTAATCACCGATCATCACTCCACCGTTGACTGTCACTGTCAAGGTTTCAAGGCTCGGAGTTCTAGCGGTTATAAAAACCAAACTGAAGGAGCAGTGATCGCGGGTACTGCGTAATAAACTAGAGACTCGAAATCCGGAATCACAGATGTGAACAAAGGTTGGTGCCAAAGCTATTGATTGTTTTGTAGACTAGAGAACGAGTGAAGAACAAACCTATCCTCCGCAAATCCAGCGCCCTTATATACAACTAACACGACTGTCGTCACCTTTACTCACTCATTCCGAAATACATCCAAACCATACCCAACTATGTACGCAACCCTTTCAAACCATTAACCACGCCATAATCATCACGCCATATTTACAACGCAACCGTCGAAACCTGATTCCTTCCATCGAACCTTGATTCCTTATATCAAAACCTGTTTCCTTTTCTTCAAAACCTGATTCCTTCCATCGAAATCAGTTTCTCTTCGTATTCCTCTATACCCTTCATCGATCCATACTCTTCCTCCGATCCTCACTCGACACAACCGTGACAGTAGCTCCCCCTCCCACAAGCCGAATTCCTACGAGGCTGTTGATCCAGGTTTATCAGGTTGTTCTGTGTGGAATGCATCGATGGCTTGCAGTCCGTCCACATTGACTGCTGGTTCCCAGCTCCTTTCATCGTAGCCCTTCCACTTGACCAGATACTGCAGCTGTTTTCGAAACACCCTGGAGTCCTCGATGCGTTCCACTTCGTATTCTTCTTCTCCATCCACAATAACTGGGGGTGGTACTGGTTCGATCTGTCCTTGTAAAGGATCCCACGAAACTTTGCTCAAGCGGGATATTGATTGTACTGGGTGAATGTGGAGATCCTTCGGTAATTGTAAACGGTAGGCCCATGGACTGATGACTTCCGCAATGTCGTAAGGTCCCAGGCGTTTCCAGTCCAACTTCTTGCTGGGTCGTTGTGTTGCAATATTCCTAGCGTCCAGCCATACTCGATCGCCAATTTTCATTTCCACTGCTTCTCGTCGGTGCTTATCCGCCTGTTCCGCTTGAATATCTTGTGCTCGATTCATTTCAGCCTTCATCTGTTCAAAGATATCTTTCATCTTCTGAGAGAGGGTGTTCGCATTTACTTCCCTTATATCGTTTCTGTTTTGAACTGGATGTTGACTGAAGGTCATTCTTGGGTGGAATCCGTAATTGCCGAAGAATGGTAAGCATCCTGTCGTTTCCGAGGCATGATTATTTGACCCAAACTCTGCCATGGGTAACCACTGCGCCCAGTTGTCCTGTTGATAATTGACAAAGGCTCTAAGATATTGTTCCATAACGGCGTTTATTCGCTCCGTTTGACCGTCGGTTTGTGGATGAAAGGCTGTTGACAACTTTCGATTGATCCCAAGTCTTTCGCAAACATGTCTCCAGAACTCCGGGGCAAATTGAGGTCCTCTGTCCGATACTATAGTGTCTGGCAAGCCATGTAACTTGAATACTTCTCGTATAAACATCTCGCCCAGCTTCTTCCCATCAGTATCGTCCTGACATGGAACCAGATGCTTCATTTTTGACAGTCTATCAACCACTACCCATATGGCATTGTGCCCTTCACTTTTTGGTAACCCCACCACGAAATCCATACTCAGATCTTTCCATGGTTGTTGTGGTACTTCCAGTGGTTTGAGCCATCCATGGATCTTCTGATGCGTTGCTTTGCTACGTTGGCACACATGACAGTTCCTTACGTATCTATCCACATCTGATCTCATTCCTTGCCATTGATGATTTCTTTTCAAAAGTTTGAGGGTTTTTGCTCGCCCTGGATGTCCGGCCGCTGGTACATTGTGGTGTTCTTTGATCAGTTGGAGTTTATCTGGTGCTTCATTGTTGACCATCTCCGTTGTATTGATACACAGTCCTTCGCTGCTGTCGAACGGGCAGTCTTTGGAAACGTTTTGAATTCAGTTCCATAACTCCTTTGGACTGACCTCTTCCTCATCTCGATTGACTACTTCCGCGAACGCTACCACCATTCCCTTTTGTATTCTCTGGTCAAGATTCTCTGTCTTTAGCAAGATTTGTTGGGTTTTTTCTGCCCCCCCCTTGGGAGGAATGTCTCCTGGCATTCTGGTGAGTGCATCGGGCTTCTGACCCTGTTTTCCTGGGTGGTATATAATTGTGAACTTGAATCTTGACAGGAATTCAGACCATCTTGTTTGTCTTCTGTTGAGTAGCTTTGATGTCATGAAGTATTCGAGGTTCTTGTGATCAGTCAATATTTTAATTGGATGTACTGACCCTTCGCATTCCGGTCTCCATTGCTCTAGACTCTTAACGATGGCTCCCAACTCCTGATCGTAGATTTCGTAATTTTCTTCCGCAGGTGTATGTTTCTTGGAGAAGAATGCAACTGGATGAAGGACCCCCTCATTATCGTATTGAGATAGTACTCCAGCGGATACGTAACTTGATGCGTCAGTTTCCAAAACGATTTCCTTTTTGTAATCGAAATGTGCCAGGACTGGTGCTGTCGTAAACGCATCTTTTAATTCGGCAAATGCTCTCTTTTGATCGGGACCCTAGTGGAAAGATACTAGCTTTTTGGTGAGCCTTGTTAATGGTTGAACCACCCTGGTGTAATTTCTTATAAACCTTCGATAGAAGTTGGCGAATCCTAAGAATGCCTGAACTTCCTTGAGTTTTCCTGGTGCTTCCCATTCCTTGACCGCTGTTACCTTTTCCGGATCCATTTTAATTCCATTTACCCCAACTATCAGTCCCAGATATTTGACTTCCTGTTGATGAAACTCGCATTTTTCGGCTTTCAGATATAATCTGGCATCCTTCAATGTTGTCATTATGGCCTTGACATGTTCCTTGTGTTCCGTTAGGTTATCACTGTAAATGAGGATGTCGTCCAAAAAGGCTGTGCAGAAGATGTCCAAAAACGGTCGAAGGGTATCGTTGATGAGTTCCTGGAAGGATGCTGGTGCGTTGGTGAGTCCGAACGGCATAACCAAGGATTCGAATAGGCCATAGCGAGTTCTGAATGCCATTTTCCATTCGTCTCTTTCTGCAATTCGAATCGTGTTGTAGGCATTTCGAACGTCCAATTTGGTATACCACTTGGCCTTTGACAATCGTAGCAGGGGTTTCTGGATCAATGGTAATGGATATCGATTCTTTATCGTTCCTTCGTTGAGTCCTCAATAGTCCACACCTAGTCATAGTCCCCCATTCGGTTTAGGTGCAAACAACACTGGTGCTCCGCATGGTGATGATGATGATCTGATGAATCCATTTGACAAGTTCTTTTCAATCCACCCTTTTAACACCCGAAGTTCTTCCCTTGACAGGCTGTATATTGGTCCGAAAGGTCGGGTGAAGCCATCTTGGAGTGTAATCCTATGATCGTATGGTCCATGTGGTTGTAGTCTTTCAGCGATTACCTTGTCAAAGAGGGGAGTAACTCATCATATTCCTTGGGAATTAGCTGCTCCAGCGGTTTGTCTTGAAGGTCCTTGACTTCTAGGGCCTTGTTGATTTCGTATAGGGTTACCGTGTATACCTTCAGTTTCTCCTTTCTGTTTCGTCTCATGAATGGGGCTGCTGCTATGGCACATATGTCTAGTTTTGGCCCATCTGATTCCACTGTTTCCATGTGATTCCCCCATACCCATACACTCGCATGATGTTGACAGTGCTTCTGGCAGTAATCGCATTCGAATCTTATTCTTTTTTTTTGGAATTTGAATGTAACATCGTGAAGTTGTAGCCATGGTAATCCAAGTACGATTGGATAGTGTCCAAGTTTTGTAACAAATGCTGGTAGTTGCTCCTGATGTCCGCGTATACCTAGGTCTAATTTAGCCATGGTGGTAATGGTTCCTGATACGATGGGCCATCCATCTATAACTTCCAACTCTCTTGATTCTTTTAATTCTTTTTCTTGTAATTGATGATGGCGGACGAAATCTTTGTCAATGAATGCTATTCCAGTAGCTCCGCAGTCTATCAAAGCATGGGTATCAATGATCTTGTCTTCTATTTTCAGCGAGCATTTCACGACGTAATGTTTGCTTTCCATAGAAGACTCATTTATTTCCGCGCTTGATATAGAAAACTGCGAAATACCAAAACAAGCATTAACTGACAAAGGAGATTCGTTTCCAGCGCAATTGCCATCCGTATTGCACTGGATTAAACTGTTTCCGATTCCACTTCCTTTCCTTTTCCTGTTGTCGAATCTGCATCTCCCTCATTTGCTGCCGTCTTGAAAGGTGACACTTCCGTTTGTCCTGATGCTGCCTTCAGCTTCCTTGGGCATGATGCCGCAAAATGTCTGCTATCCCCACAGTACATGCACAGTCCCCCTTCCCTTCGTCTTTCTCCTTTCCTCAGGTGTAATCTTTTTTCCTTTTACTGCTGAATGATCCATCGGAGCGGGGCCATGGTATCCTGCAACTGATCCCGCGGGTGCCAAATCTGAGGCGGATGTGATGTTGGTCGTTGAATCGGACCTCTTGTATTTCTCCCATTTTCCAGATTCCTTTCTGCGGCTCTTCTCCTCTGTTGTGCATCTCTTTTTGACACCATTTTGACGAACTCGATCATAATCTCTGGTTACTCGATATGTTGAATGGAGTCCTTGAGCTCGTTGGGCAGTCCTCGTCGTAGTGCATCTAGCTGAGCATCTTCGTTCCATTTTGTATCTACTACGTATCTCTGAAATTCTGCGTAGTACTGGGAGAATTCGCGGGCTCGTTGCCTGAGTTTCTTGAGTTCCCTCTTCGCCGTTGCTGCTCTGTCTTGATCTCCGAATGCTACATCCCACAAGTCAACTAGGTCTTTCAGGATATTGAGTTTGACTTCCCCCAAGATTTCGTCACAGTGTGGCATTAACTGTGCAAGGGCCACTCCCTTTAGACATCCGACCGCGTACGTTAGCTTCTTCTGCTTGTTGTTGAATGCCTTTGGTTTTCCGGCTATCTTCAATGCCAGCTGCACCTTCCACCCTCAAAGTTTCTTCCTATTTTCTCCTCAAAAGCTGGTGATGTTATTTACCTTTTCTTCTTGCTCTTCCCCTTCTGTTCTTACTCTTGATTCTCCCCCTCTTCCCTCTGTCAACTTCAGAACCCTGGTCACCTGTTGTCGATTTTCTTCTGCCAGGTCCCTAAACTTCTCCATTTGAGCTTGAGCATCTTCCAGATCTTATTTCAATTCCGCCAGGTCTGGATTTGCTTCCTCCAATGCTTGTTTTAGGATCCGGATTTCTTCAACCAGGTCCCCATGACTGCATGTTTGCGGTGTTTCTGTTGTTGCCGCTGTTTGTTGAGTAAGCAGTAGTTCCTGCTTCAAATTGTCCCTTTGCTGGACGACTTTTTCTCCTTCTGCCAACAATTCCGATATTCGTACTTCCGCATTCTTCACAGATTGCTGTTCCTTGAGCAATTCGTTCAGTCTGCTGGTCGTTGGTAGTTGGCTTATTGCTTTCAGCCCTTTGTTGATGTCCCCAATGTGCTCCCTGAGCTGAATTTCGCTTATGGCTTCTGTGTTCTTCGTTGCCACAATTTCCAGCTCCATCTGTAAGGCTCCAGTCAACGTGACATCACGAGTTGGCCATGATGATTCTCTTGACATCCTGGCGGTGGTGTTGAGAGGCTGCTATAAGGAGATTTGCGGCTGTGAATCTCGAGCGAGATTTTCTGTTCAGGCAGTCTGCCACCTGATCGATGTTTTCTTGGATTTGTTGAACTGCTGCATCAATTTCTGCTTCTAGGAATGGGTTGACCATCTACCAGAAAAATACCTCGTGTTTACTGGGCGTTGTTACGATGATCAGCGGAGTTGGTAGAGGGGCTGGATGTAATTTGTGATCATCTCCCTTTCCCTTATTTGCTTTTCGCTCGTTGTAGTCTGCCCACGAGATTTGGCTTTCTATGTTCTTCTGTGTTGCTTTGATCGTGGATTCCGATGTTATTGTTTGCGCGTCCACTGCCCTTCCGATTGTCGTATGTGTTCCTCCGCAGTTGTGTTCGCAGTAACACAGTTCTTCGTCCTGACAACTGACGTGCAGACTGTGATATTTAGTCCAATAGTTTTTAAATACTGGATCGTCGATTTGGAGTCCTCCTCTGTTCTTTGCAGCTTCCGTCCAGTAACTATTCCAGGGGAAGACTGCTTGTGGTTCGTCCCAGAAGTACGCCTCAAGGGTGCTTCGGTTTCGAGGATAATAGCGTCGATGCTATCGAATGTGTTCAATAGTTCTTGATTGAAATGGTTAGTGGTTCTTCCAGCTAGGTCGAAGAAATTGATTCGGGATTGTTCAGGTTTGTTGTTGTCGTACGCTGGCATTTACTCGAATATGCTGGATCCTTCTCATCGAAATTTCCAGATACACACTATGCAGATATGTCTCCAGAAATTGTGTACCATTAACCGGTTTTCGAAGTTGCCAACAGATTTAAACACCAGGCACTGAGAATTGCAAGGACAGTGACACAAGTAACAGCCGCTTCGGTGATGATAACGGCACATATACTTAAATTATAACCTGTAGAATCGATTGTAGACTTGTTCTTCTGTCAAGGTTTCAAGGTTCGGAGTTCTAGGGGTTATAAAAACTAAACTGAAGGAGCAGTGATCACGGATACTGCGTAATAAACTAGAGACTCGAAATCCGGAATCACAGATGTGAACAAAGGTTGGTGCCAAAGCTATTGATTGTTTTGTAGACTAGAGAACAAGTGGAGAACAAACCTATCCTCTGCAAATCCAGCGCCATTATATACAGCTAACGCGACCGTCGTCACCTTTACTCACTCGTTCCGAAATACATCCACACCATACCCAACTATGTACGCAACCCTTTCAAACCGTAAACCACACCATAATCATCACGCCATATTTACAACGCAACCGTCGAAACCTGATTCCTTCCATCGAACCTTGATTCCTTATATCAAAACCTGATTTCTTTCTTTCAAAACCTGATTCCTTCCATCGAAACCAGTTTCTCTTCGTATTTCTCTATACCCTTCATCGATCTATACTCTTGCTCCGATCCTCACTCGACACAACCGTGACAGTCACTCAGCACAACTGTGACAATTCCAACAGTGGATACGTGAAGTTGATTGGAACAAAGCAGCCCAGTTAGAAGTGTTACAACAAGGCCTATCTGAGGAGCTGAAGGATTCACTACAGCACTGCAACATCCTGTCGGACCTTACAGAATTTGTGAAAATGAGCTCAAAATGAGACTCCCAAATCCGTACCCAAGCCGTGGAGAGAAAGTCAGGAAAATGGACAGCAGGGTCAAAGAAACAAGAAACCATGAGCAACACCACACCTGCTCCAGAAATAGCACCAACAGACACTGTGGCAGGTTACCATGGCCCTGCTCCAATGGACCTTTCAGCAGTCAAGAGGAGGAACATTATGCTGGAGGAACGAAAAAGACGAACGGAAGGATGATTGTGTATGTACTGTGGAGATTCAAGGCACTTCGCAGCAAGTTGCCCGAGAAAATTGAAAGCAGTATCAGGGCATGTGGAAGTATCATCTTTTAAGAAAGCAGGAAATAAAATGGATGCAGATTCGGGAAAGGTGGAGTCGGGAAAAGTCTAGGCTAGTACAATAAGAATGGCCATTGCACTGGGCACGAATCTTCATTGTCTACAGTTGATGAATCTTGTTTTGAAATTTTGCAGTTCTTGATTAGTAGCGCAGAAATTAAGGAGTCTTTAATGGCAAGCGAGCATCTTGTTGTGAATTGTTCGCTGAAAATCGGAGACAGGTTAATCGATATACATGCTTTAATTGCCATTGGGGCTACGGGAATAGCATTTGTGGACAAAGATTTCGTTCGCCATCTTCAATTTGAAGCAAAGGAATTACAACACTCAAGAGAGTTAGAGGTTATCGATGGAAGGCCCATTGAATCAGGAACCATTACGGCCATGGCTAAGTCAAATATAGGAATACGATAACACCAGGAGCGACTACCAGTGTTCATAACACAATTAGGGCATTATCTGATCATACTAGGATTGCCATGGTTACAACTTCACAATGTAATAGTTAAATTCCAGGCCCAAATGATCGGGTTTGAAAGCAGCTACAGTCAACAGCATTGCCAACATCATTCGAGCGTATGGATATGGGGTACTCACATGGAAACAACAGCAGCAGATTTGGAGAGATCAAAAATAGACATCTGTGCAGTAACATCATCACCTTTCGTAAGAAGAGTCAGAAGAGGGAAACCCAAGGTTTATGCCATCACACTGTACGAAATCAACAATGCCTTGGGAATAAAGAATCTACAAGAAAAGTCCCTCGAAGAAGTCATCCCCAAAGAATACCATGAGTTAGTACCCCTGTTCAGGAAGGTAATCGCTGAAACGCTACCACTGCACCAACTCTACGATTATCAAATACTATTACAGAAGGGCTTTATATCACCGTTTGGGTCTATCTACAGCTTATCTCGAGAAGAGCTACAAGTTTTAAAAGCATGGATAGTGAAGAACTTGTCCAAGAGATATATCTGGTTATCTTTATCACCTTGTGGAGCCCAGTACTTTCGCTCCAAAGCCAGCAGGAGGCTTAAGACTCTGTGTCGATTACCAAGACCTAAATGAAGAAACAATAAAAAACTGGTACCCCCTACCATTGATCCAAGAAACCCTGCTAGGACTCTTGAAAGCTCGCTGTTACACCAAGCTAGACGTTCGCGATGCGTATAATATGATTAGAATCACAGATGGGGGCGAATGGAAAACCGTTTTCAGAACCTGCTATGGACTTTTCGAATCACTGGTTATGCCCTTCGGACTTACCAAAGCACCAGCATCCTTCCATGAATTCATCAATGACACATTACGACCTTTCTTGGACATTTTCTGCATGGTATTCTTGGACGACATCCTGAGTTACAGTGATAACCTGACGGAACACAAGGAACACATCAGAGCAGTCATGACCGTACTTAAGGAAGCTGGTCTCTATCTAAAAGCAGAGAAATGCGAGTTCCATAAGGAGGAAGTCAAATACCTGGGATCAATTGTCGGAGTAAAAAGAATCGGAATGGATCCGGAGCAAGT
Source organism: Trichophaea hybrida (assembly GCA_015178995.1). Classification (NCBI taxonomy): domain Eukaryota; kingdom Fungi; phylum Ascomycota; class Pezizomycetes; order Pezizales; family Pyronemataceae; genus Trichophaea; species Trichophaea hybrida. The sequence continues at coordinate 346,955 of WHVE01000027.1, forward strand.
CCAAGCCATTGAAAATTTGGAAGCACCGGAGAAACTTAAAGAAGCCGAAGCTTTTTTGGGCTTTGCCAACTTCTATCGACAATTCATACGGAACTACCGCAGGGTGGTACAACTGCTAACAAAGTTACGAAGAAGTTAGTATCTTTTCACTCGGGACCCAATCAAAAAAGAGCATTCACCGAACTCAAGAAAGCTTTTACAACGGAACCAGTGCTAGCTCATTTCAATTATGAAAAAGGGATAGTCCTCAAAACTGACACCTCAAGTTACATATCCATATGAGTCCTCTCTCAATACGAAGACCAAGGAGTGCTACACCTGCTTGCCTTCTTCTCCAAAAGACACTCGTCCGCTGAAGAAAATTACCAAATCTACGACCAAGAATTTGGCACGATAGTCAAAAGCCTGGAAAAATGGAGACCCGAATGCGAAGGTTCAGCACATCCGATTAAGATTCTTACCAATCACAAGAACCTGGAATACTTCATGACATCAAAACTGTTTAATTGAAGACAGACCAGATGGTCCGAATTTCTGTCGAGGTTTAAATTCAAGATAGTTTACTGGCCAGGAAAGCAAGGTCAAAAACCCAATGCATTTACAAGAATGCCAGGTGACATTCCTCTGAAGGTGGGGCAGAAAAAATTCAGCAAATCATTCTAAAGATGGTAAACCTTGACAGGAGGGTAAGCAAAGGATCAATCGTGGCATTCGCAGAAACAGTCAACCTGGGTAGCGACACCTTAAGCTCCGAAGAGTTATAGAACAGGATACAAAATGTATATTAGTATTCCCCATACGACAGTAGTGCAGGGCTATATACGCATAAGGATTAGTCGCTGGAAGTCTCTGAAATACAAATTCTACCAACAGACGAGGACAAGCTCAAGTGTATTCAAGAATGCCATGATTCTCCAATTGCGGAACATCCAGGATGAGCAAAAACCTACGATCTGCTGAGCCGAAGCCATTCTTGGAACCATATGATAAAAGACGTGGATCACTATGTACGCAACTGCGACACGTGCTAAATGAGTAAAGCATTCCACGGAAAAATTCATGGCCTTCTATGACCGTTGGAAATGTCGGAGCAACGATGGAAGGATTGATGCATGGATTTCGTAGTCGGACTACCAGAAAGCAAATGGTTTAACGCAGTATGGGTAGTGGTCGATTGACTGACAAAGATGCAACACCTGGTACCCTGCACTGACAAAGTGGATGGAAAGAAGTTGAGAGAAATGTACGTAAAGGAAGTGTTCAGACTGCACGGACTGCCCGAAACAATACTGTGCAATTGAGGGCCGCAATTCACCATGGAATTTGGTAATCACGTTTGCAAAAGATTTGGAATTGAAGAAGGCTATCAATCGCATTGTATCCTCAGACCGAAGGTCACACTGACAGAGTCAACACGGGAATGGAACAGTATCTTCGAAAATTTGTTAATTATCAGCAGAACGATTGGGTCCAGTGGTTACCATTGGCAGAATTTGCGGCTAACCATCATACCTCCGAGACGACTAATTGCTTCGAGTATTTTGGCAATTTCAGCTTCCACCCACGAATGACCTTCGTCCAACACCCAATCAAGTATTCCAAAAATATTCGCGAAGTAAACGCCCAGCAGATAGCCCAACAGATGGAGCAACTTTTCAGCGAACTCAGAGCAGAAATGAAAGCGCTCAGCCCATACAGTTCAAGCAGGCCAATAAATCCTGAAGGGTCGGAACGGAGCTACAGATAGGAGACAAAGTTTGGATGGACACCAGAAACCTATCGACGGCCCGATCCAGTAAAAAACTGGACTGGAAACGTATTGGACCATATGAAATCACAGAGATCATCAGTCCATGGGCCTATAGAGTTAAGCTACCAAGTCAACTACGTATTCACGACGTTCAACCGATATGCAGGTTAGAGAAGGCTGCCCAGGATCCTCTTCCAAATCAAATGCAAGAATTACTACCACCAGTGATAGTCGATGCAGAAGCGGAGTACGAAGTCGAACGGGTGGATGATTCCAGACTGTTCTGACGGCAATTACGATATCTTGTGAAGTGGAGAGTGTATGACAAGCACAGCTGGAAGCCCGCGGCCGACGTGGATGGACTTAAGGCGATCGATGAATTTCCCACCGAACAACCTGGCAAGTGAGCATGTTGAACCTCGTAGGTACTCGGCATTGGAGAGGGGGAAGCTAGTGTCACGGTTGTGTTGAGTGACGATTGGTAGTGGGGTAATGATCAGTGAATAATATCAAGATAAAGCAGGACGAGAATGAAATCAGGTTTCGAAAGGAGGTTAAAGCATGATAAGAATGAAATCAGGTTTCGAATGGAAACTAAAGTATGACAAGAATGAAATCAGGTTTTGAATCAGGGTTTTTTGGGAAACGACGGAATTGCACGAAAGCAGTGTACAAAAACCGCAGAAGTTTGGATGTATTATGGAAGGAGTGGAATCACGGTATATAAACCAGGCGTTTGGCAGAGGATAAGTTTCTTCTCCACTTGTTCTCTTGTCTATAAAACAATCAATTAGCTTCGGCTTTCATTTCTTTTACATTCGGTGATTTTGGATTGAGTCTCTTGTGTACAGTCTTTGTTTCTTTAGCTAAAGGCTATTCTCGACTCTGAGCTTTCCTGCTCTTGGATTGTATAATCCCTAGAACCCCAAGCTCTGAACCCTCAACACCCAGCCCTGAAACCCTGACACAAAGTCTTAACCCTCCATCCTTCTTTTTTGCAAAGACAATCGGCACAGCTGGTGGCGATGATGACTACTGAATAAACCTGTTGGATAGGTTCGCCTCAATATAGGACTTTAGTGTCCTCAACTTGAACTCCAATGAATTGTAAATCCGCCCATATGGTGAATTGTAGCCAGGCTCCAAATGGATTGCATGGTCGATTGACCGATGTGGTGGAAGTATCTCCACCTTGGCTTTGCTGAAAGGTTTGCCCATGGATCAGCCAAGCCCCCCCATCCAGTGAACTCCCTTTGTATCTTGGTGAGCCGGTAGCAGTCATTCAATCTGTGTATCATTGGTAACTTGTCCGCTGCAACTACCACTGCTGCTCCCTGCTCACCCATTCAGTGTCTGGGGCCAATCTCACCTCCTTCGGCAATGCCTTCCACTGTCGCTTCCAGCAGCCGTGTACAATCACCAACTCTTAGAAAGAATGTCCTGACAACCTCCTCACTGGCCAAAAGATCATCGAAAGCAGTAGCTCCAAGTATTTGAACATCCGGAGTACCACCACCTTCAGAACACACCTCCTCCCTAGCTGTAGATCCTGGCACATTTCTGTGGCATTCCTGATGGTCTACCAGGTCCACTGCCACCACTTCCGCTCCCCCTGGGGTTCGCAGAGCCAAAAGCCGACAGCTTTGCCAATCGACGTTAGGATTTCTGGACTGCAACTAAGGCAACCCCAAAACCAAGTGGTAAGTGCGCATGGGTAGAACTAGCACCTCCGATTCATGAACCAGAGATAAGTGCTCCAAATATTGAACTGTGATTGCCATTTTTTGACTCTTGCTCACGTATGCCACCACCTGACTGTGAAGGCCCACAGTCATAACGAATGCCATTTCATCCAGTAAACCGAGCCGTTTGATTGATCTCAGTGCCATAATTATGCTCGTCACACTGCAATCGATTAGTGCTCGTACACATTGCATCTCCCCACATCCATCTCTTCTAAAAACCTCATGGACAATATGCGACGTATTCGGTCTGGCCGTACCATATAAGTACTGACTGGACATAAGAGCTCTTGGGCTCTCCAACAGCACCCTTGACTTCAAAGCAATCCGATTTAGTTGAATGCTATCTGTCATTGCCCTCAATGCCTGCATTGACATTTTGTCTAAATCCAATTCCGCTATATCGAACTTCACCTATTGGGCCAGGTGCTGAGAGAGGCTCATGCGTTTTTTGACTGTTGGTGGTTGAAGAACTTCTGCTGTTTTACGTGGTGTCCACCACTGCCATTTTCGCTTGGTACCAATCTTTGATCGAGCTGTGGTGGGTTATCTCCTCGAGAATATTTGGAGCAGAAACTTGCATTGGGGTTCTGTGATCTGCATCGTATGTATTTGCCACTGGTTCGTCAGCTTTTAAAGACCTCTGTCAAAATCTGCAGTGCTGATGGTAAGCTTGACGATTGTCCTCCGCTACCTCATTTGCCATATTTGTTCAATCCGGAATGGCCATATTTGTTGCCGGCGGTGTTTGGCGGCTCTGAGATAGATGGCCGGTAGCTTTGTTTGTCACCTTTATGGGGCGTGTCCATCGGCTGCTTTTGCTGCTGAGACTGCGGCTGTGGCTGCTGCTGCGGCTTCATGTTGTCAATGTGTGTGCTCTCTGAAGTCCCGGCCTTGTTGAAAAGTTTGACCCTAGTGTCGATTCTTCCATAGGTAGGTGTCATCTGTCTGACTCTGCCTTTGGGAGAGTGCCGGAGGCCTGCCCAGGCGATGTCATATGGAACCTCTTTGTGCTTCTGTAGATTCCAACCGGCCTGCCTCCAATTAGTTTTCAATCAGTTTGTGTAGACTCTAACCAGTTCTTGTGGGAATGGTATGAATTTCTGTATAACCTTCATGACCTTGATGTGACATCTGTCTTTATCTCCATACACCATGGTAATCTTCTGTGAAAAGAGGTCAAAATTCTGTACGTATGGTTTGGATTTGGCGGATACGTCAACAGCCCATTCCAAAGGGTCCATTATCAGTGTCTGTCTCTGTACTGGGTTGGGGTAATTGCTCCAGGGTCCAGCAGAGGGATCGCATATTTGTCATGGTCGGGTCCATCGCGTGTGAATAGGTGGCTGTGGGGGTTGCAATTCGAGCATAATGTGTTGAGAAATTGACTCAGCTCTTTTGCACCGCCGTATTACCGTGAGGGGTCAACCAGTGTGTGGATGTTCTGTGTTGGGCCAGTAGTGCTTTGTTCAGTGTGTTCAATTTGTTCGGCATGCTATGCAGCCCATTGTTCTTCTTCAGCGGACATTCGCACTCGCTCTGATTTCATCTGTTTGTACTCGAGTTTTCTTTTGGATTTCCATTGGACCTGGTGTTCAAGTTGCATCATAAGCATCACATGATTCTGAGCCACCAAATGTTGACGATCCTCATCAGTGATTCGGCAGTGGAGATCACCAGTGTCATCGCCATCTGCATTGCCTTGAAAATTGTAGTGACTGTGAGTCTTTTCCTCCCCTTCGTCATCCTTGTCATCAATCTCAGCTTCGGGTAAAACCATCGTGGATGAATGTTCAGCTGCCAATGCTGCTGCCTGCAGGGTGTTGTAGGTTTCCCTCCTGTTGGTGATGTGCAATTGCATTCTAGTAGACTTCTTCAGAGAAATGATTCGAGTTTGTTTGTTATGATGATGACTCATTGGAAACAGGGGTAAAACACAAAATCCAGTGAGCGAAACGTATGAAATAGATCAGAACAATAATAGTGTAAGGCGGTACCTTTGTGTATGGCCTCGTATAAGGAAGTAAGAGTAGATACGGTTGCAAAAGTGGAATTGTGAATATTGTAGAATAGTAACTGTGTAGTAGTATGAAATGACGATAGTGTATTCTTGTCTAAGCGAGCGGTGTCTACCCTCGCCGACCCACACACGTTGTGGGTACGCACGTATCCCCTTCTGGCCCGTGCCCTCCGCAGAGCCGCATCTTATCTCAACCCTTCCTTCTCCACATTACATCCTTCCCAAGAAGTTCGAGATACTTCTCGAAAACAAACCCTCTGCTCGAAAACAAAAGAAACTCCCATGCCTCGACTCCTCGGCATATCGGCTAATAGAAATCACAAAACCTTGGAAACAAAAGAATAAACCCACTTGTCATCGACTCCACGACAAAGTATAACCAATGGCCATCGAATCTGCGGCCTTAGCCTTTCCTTTTCCGTTTAACCTTTGTTTCACCCAGTCCGTGTTGCTTCTTGTAGTCATCCAGCATCTGCTTTGCATTTGAGAAGTTGACAGCTGGCTCCCATGTCATATCGTCGTCATCATATCCTTCCCACTTGATTTGATATTTGTAGCCGCCCTTGACGCCAGGTGCCTTCTTATGCGAGACAATCGCCTCAACGACATACGAACGCTGAATTGTGCCATGTTTGTCCTTACTGCTCGTACGGGGGGAGGAGGTGGCTTTTCTCGTGTCGAATCGGCGATGTATTTCTTGAGTCTACTAACGTTCACCGTATCGTGAATCGTCAAATCTGTTGGCAATTCTAACTCGACTGCGTTCGGTCCTCGGAATCTAATGACTTTGTATGGTCCAGCCCATGGATGCTGCAACTTCCGACGAGAAGGGTCTTGGCTGGCGTATGTAATCGGTAGGTCTTTAGTATTCAACATCACGTTGTCCCCAACCTGGAGGGTGCATGGCCTTCGGCTCCTGTTTTCTTCCGCCGTCTGGCTATCTTGTGCCTCGCGGAGGCGGTCCTGGGCGTCTAGCAGCGAAGCCTGCAATCGTTCAACAAACGCTGCGCCTTTCAGGCTCCGCATTTCGTTGTGCTGCCGTTGACCCGCCACGAAGTCTAATGGAATAGATGGTGTGTATCCTAGGTCTAATTCAAACGGGCTTCGATCGGTGGATGAATGCATAGACGTGTTGTATGCATATTCCGCAAGTGGAAGCATGGTGTCCCATTGGTCTTGATGGTGAGTGGCGAAAGCCTGTAGATACCGCGTGACCTGCTTATTCGAAATCTCCGACAGCCCGTCTGTTTGTGGGTCAAACGCCGTTGACATGAGCAGCTTAGTCTGTAACCTCTTACTCACTTCCGGCCAGAAATCCGACGTAAAGCGAGTGTCTCGGTCGCTGACGATCTCTCGTGGGACACCATGAAGTCGTATGATTGCCTCCAAAAATAACTGCAAATTCCGCGGCGTCAATGGTCTTAGCGCAGGGCAGCCAGTGGGCCTGTTTGGAGAAGTGGTCCACGAAGGTCACAATGCAGTCGTTTCCTCTCAAGGATGTCGGCACGTCAGTAATGAAATCTACCCCCACGCGTTCCCAGCGGCCTCGTGCGACTGGTAGTGGTTTTAGCAAACCCACTACTTTCCCAGCCCGTTGATTAACTCGTGCGCACGTGTCGCAGCCTTTTGTGTAGTCTTGAACTCCTTTCCACATCCCTGGCCAGAAAAAGCGCTGTCTCACCGCCATATATGTCTTTGCTGCTCCGAAATGGCCTCCCACCACAGCGTCATGTGCTTCTCGGAGAATTCTGTTCCTCAGTGGTGTCGGAATGTAGAGCCGACGTGGCTCGTCCTTGTGTCGTTCGGGGTCCTGTTTCTGGAGGTCTAGGTAGAGTAGGCCGTCGTCTAGGGACAATCGGTGACTGCGAGCCCATGCTTTTCGTACTGTGGCCGGAGCGGATGCTTTCGGCGGGTGTACCTGGCTGTCTTTGGACACTAGTATTTGTACCACATCTTTACTCCAGTTGTCATCCTTCGTTTCAGCAGCGACTTCCCGTAACCACTCTGTCGAGTCCTGAATTACCAACTGCGTGAGTTGACACTGGGACACTTGGCAGCGTTCTCGTCTAAAGTCCGGACGTCTCGTCAGTGCGTCAGCCGCCTGGTTCTTTGCGCCTGGGATGTAGCGGATGTCGTATGTATAATTTTGTAAGGTTGCTAAGTACTCCATTTGTCGTGCTGTGAGTCGAGGTTGTGTCAGTATGTGTCTTAAAGACGCGTGGTCCGTATGGACTGTAAAATTTCTATCCGAATGGAGGTAGTAGTGCCAGTTCACAACTGCGTCGCGAATCGCTAGGAGTTCTCTGTCGTATGTTGGGTATCGCGTCTCTGCACCCTTAAGCTTCCTGCTCCAAAAGGCAATGACTCTGGTCTTGCCATCTTGTCGCTTCTGTGATAGTACTGCTCCGACTGCATATTTGCTGGCGTCAGAATGCAGCACGTACTCGCCCCCTGCCTCAGGCAGTGCTAGCACGGGAGCCTTGCAAATGGTATCTTTTAACGTTTCAAAGGCCTCCTCTGCCTCTCCATTCCAAACAAATTGCACGGTCCCGATGTCCTTAAGCCGTGGTTCACCGCGGCGGCCGCCCATTTTAACTTTCTTACCCATTTTGCACATACGATATAACGGCAAGGCGATATGTGCATAGTGCCGTATGAATTTGCGGTAATAGCCCGTCAGACCGAGAAAACCACAAACTTCTTTTGTGTTTCGGGGCCGAGGCCATTCGGTTACTGCTCTCGTCTTTGAATCCGACGTATGCACTCCTTCTTGGTTGATCTGAAAGCCGCAAAATTCAATCTCATCGCGAAACCATTCGCATTTTGACTTTTTCAATTTCAGGCCAGCTTTCTGCAAAAGGTGCAGCACAATCCGCACGTGGTTCATGTGCTCCTCTCTCGTGGAACTATGGATTAATACGTCGTCAAGATAAACGGCCACGAACTTACGTAGTTCAGGGTTGGATGCAAGTAGGCGGTTCATGACTCGCATAAATTGACTAGGTGCGTTGGCAAGTCCAAATGGGAGCACCGTCCATTCATACAGCCCATATTTGGTTGAGAATGCAGTTTTTTGGCGATCGGCGGCACATATTCGAATTTGATGATAACCCGAGGCTAGATCTATCTTCGAGAAGCAGGTCGAACCTCCCAGTGGTTGGACAAGCTCTTCAATGTGAGGTAATGGGTATCGATCCTTCCTGGTTATGCGGTTAACTGCCCGGTAGTCAATGCACATGCGCAATCCACCATCTTTCTTGGGCACGAATAAGACGGGGGAGCCATAATGGCTATTTCTCGGCCTTATCCAGCCGTTGCGTAAGGCCTTATCCAATTGTCGTTGTAGCTCCGCGTCTTCTTTCGGAGACAATCGATATGGAGGTCGATATGGGGCTTTCTTATCATCTTCTGGCGATATGTCGATTTTGAATTGTGGTTTACTCCGCGTGGTGTCGTATGTCGGCTCTGCGAACAAACCACAAGTCTCAAAATCGCGAAGCATGCTTTGAAATTCGTCTGGTGGCTGCACAGGCTCAGGGTTATCGTATCGTACCTGCACCATGAATGCCTTGGCCAAAAGTCGATGGCTCATGCGACGTAGATATTTCTTGCTGATAATTTCAATACCCATAGCGCGGGCTGATTCTTTGATGGTGTCGTCGTCTGGTTCGGTTTCTGGTCGAAGACCACGAAGGTAGTGGATTCGTGCTGCCTTTTCTCTATCTTCCCATGGGATGTCGCCTTGAGTTATCCACATTTCGTTTGTTCGGTGATCGATATGATAAGTTCCATTTATATCGCGGACCCAGCGCTTCCCGAGTATGATGTCAAAGCCTTTCACGTCGTATATTGTGAACCACCCCGTATATGTATAGCCGTCATCTCCTAGTTTGAGTTTCAGGCGCACCTGTTGCCTTCTCTCAATGCCGTCTTCTACCTTGTCATTTGCCGTCTCCACGATCATCCAGCCGCCATCCCTCTCTTCTAACACTGCACCTTTCTTTTTTAACATTTCCACAGTCTCTCTTTTTACATAATTCTCCGATGCCCTGTCGTCTTTGGCTGTTTTGGCTGCTACACTACTGTATGTGTCTTTATTCTTTTTGAACCGAAGCTTTCCATCGAAACGGAGAAGATCTATGGTATCGTTATCAATGACTCGGAGATGGTGATAACGAGTAAACTTTTTCATTGTAGACACAGTACTAGTAATTTTTTTGGTATTGGGGAGTCGATTCGCAGCTAATCGCTCCCGTTTCCATTTCCCGAGCTCGAGTCCTCTGAATCATCATCATCACTGTCATCGGACAATTCCTGGATTTTGGGCTCTTTATCATCATTTCCTTCTCCAGGTACCTGTTGGGTCAAGCGGAGGCTCTGTTGTTTTCCTCCACCTCCGCCTCCGTTGCCGCCTTTCTTGCGACCACCACGGGAGCCTCTGCGCCTCTCTTCTTTCCCCTTCTCTTTCTTATCAGCGCCCTTCTTATCATTGGCTGATTTCTTTTCTCTCCATGCGGCCAGGACCTTTTCTTTATTTGGGCATGTTCGGGCGGGGTGGCCCACTTCGCCACACGTATAACAGCTCCTGTCATTACTGCCACCGCCGCTACTCTCTTTCTGTTTGCCCTCCATTTTCTTAAGCGTCGTCGACATCGGTTGTTTCTTGGAGTTAAGCATGGCGTCCACTCGGGAGATGTGTTCCATAACGTCATTGAGCGACGCTGTAGGCTGATTTCCCAATTTCTCAATCAAAGCCTTGGACGCTTCTGGGTTGCTCTCGAGTTTGAACTGGTATGAGTCGAGAAGGCGTTCGTCGGAGAGTGGCGCGTGGGGTTCCAACTGATGTCGAAGCACTCGGAAACGTTCATTAAAAGCGGACACGTGCTCGCCACCATTAATTTGAAGTGACTCCCAATCGCGTTTCAGCCTGGTCACAGCGTTGGGAGGGATAACGGCCTCTTTGACTGCCGCTGAGAAGTCTTCCCATGTTACGCCTGCGCTTGCGTACGCCGGAAAACGGTGGTTGGCCCAAACTGCAGCTTTGTCGCGAAACTGAAGTAGTGCCGCGGCGGCCCAACCGTTGGTCAACGGAATTCCACACTCGTCTGTCAAGCCTAACTCCAGGGCGCGAGGTGTGAAATGGCGGTGCAGGGTGGATAGGAAGGAGGTGACGGCGTCTAGGGTCCTCGTACAATCGTAAGTCGGCAATCCTGTTGTTTTGACGTTAAACACGCGGTTGTTAGTTTGGAAAGTGCTGATGGGTGCAGAGGTAGCCTTCACTCGAATTAAGGCCTCGTTTGTAGCATTCAGTTCCACCATGGCCGACTCCATCTTTTCACTGGTCATGTCTCTCTCGTCTTTGGCGGTTGCCAACGCTTTCTTGGTTGCTTCTAGTTCTTGTAAGGCCACGCCCAGTTTGGCTTGCATTGTCTTATTGAGCGCGTTTTTGGCGGTGACCTCTCGTTTCAGCTTCGCCATCTCCTTTGCGATTGCATCGTCAACCAGGGGTGGTGCCTCTTCGTCTTTTGCGTCGGAGGCTTGTTGCACCAATCTGTCGCACTCCGTCTGTTTCGCCACGAGGGCCTGTACCTTGTCGGATAGTTGTTTCTCTAAATCGACAAGTTCATCGGCGATTGCGTCCCGTTCCCGATCGGCATCCTCGCACATTCGGATAAGATCTTCGATTTGTTCTCCGTATTCATCCTCAACCGCATGGAACCAATTGGCGACTTCATCGGGGATGTCCCTCTGCGTGATTACCGGCGGGTGATTGATGATCTCTGCTCGGCGGGCTCGGTCGTCATCGGTCCGCTGTTCGAGAATACTGAACCCCTCGGGCCGTGCATCTGGGAAGACGCCGCTAGCCCTGGGAGCTTTCAACATACGCGCCACTTCTGAACCATCGTCCTTTCGACCTCCAGCAGGGTTAAGGCGCGCGGCAGCAGGCATCGTGTTTGTCGTTGTTAAGGTGTTTCGTTGTGCGAAATTCGTCTTTTTCGCCATCGAAAGTCATCTGTGATCGTTTTAACTACTTCGCCTCGGATCGAAATTGGGCTCCGGCACGTATAAGGTGCAGGAGAAGCCAATTGGACTGTGTTGCTACCAATGTAGTAGTATGAAATGACGATAGTGTATTCTTGTCTAAGCGAGCGGTGTCTACCCTCGCGGACGCACACACGTTGTGGGTACGCACGTATCCCCTTCTGGCCTGTGCCCTCCGCAGAGCCGCACCTTATCTCAACCCTTCCTTCTCCACAAACTGAGTATGATTATCACTAGAGTGAAATTGCACTCCCACAAAGTGTCAATATAATGGGCGGTTACCCGGCCGCCACAATTACATGAGCCCTGAACCCTTTGTACCGAGCCCTGAATCCTTGACAGAAGAACAAGTTTACAATCAATTCTACAAGTTATATTCAGTATATGTGCTGCTACCATAACTATAGTAGCTGTTATATTTGTCACCGTTGCAACCCCCAGTGCCTGGTGATTCAATCTATTGGCAACTTCAAAAACCGATGAATGGTACACAGTCTCTAGAGACACAGTTGCATAGTGTGTATCTGGAAAGTTCAATAAGAAGGATCCCATATATTCGAGTAAATGCCAGCATACGACAGCAATGAACTACAACAATCCCATATCGATATTGTTGATTTAGCAGTCCGAATATAACACTGGGAGAGTCACTCCAGGTTTACCCGGTCAAAGTAGTATCCGTACTTAATTCGGGACTTGCTTCTACGGTAGGTTAGGAACTTCACTCGGGATGTGGAAATCACTAAAAGGTTCTGAACGAAAAGAATGGGCTTTCTCCAATGCGTATATTGTTAAGGCTTGTTCTCCTCGCTGAGAAGGTTGATGCCTTTCTACCCTCAAAGAACCCAAGGTCTTTATACCTTCGTCTTTGCTCTAACAAATACTTCTATCAACGCTTTTCTCTAGAGCTCCAGCACCGTGACCACCTTCGAACCAATGCCCGCTCCTTCGCAACTACCGTGGCCTCTATCTCTCGATTCACTATTGTCCTTATTGTCATTAGATTATAATCAGACCATTGGTATCTTTTATGACATCAAGTTCGCGGGCTTGTGCCTCCGGACCAGTGGTATCCTTTCGATCTGATGACCTCCAGACGAATAGACCTCTTTCGATAGAGGGCAGCTTTGCTCTTCAGAGTCGGCACGTAATCATAGGCCTCCGGCAGTCGTCAGCTGTTGGCTGGCGCCATACAGTTGATTGCCGGCTGTCCGTTTGTTGTCAATAAGCGTCGGCTTCTTGGCCGATGCCATTCAGCTCTTTGTTGGGTGTCCGTTTGTTATCGGCGTTTCGGAGCAGAAGTGACCGCGGCCATTGACTAGCCATCGATGCTTATCGATGGTGTGGGTGTTCGTATGCTAGCCATCCGAAAAGATTGGCTCTGGCATCCGAGACGAGTGATAGCCGATGACATCTTATCAATGAAATTGCGGGTGATCGTACGCGACCCCGCTGCGAACTTCCTAGGTGTAACACTACCCCCTCTCTTAGAGAGTTCGTCTCTGACAATCATACTCCATACTAATCTGCCCTTCGTTGCCTTTGGCGAAACATGGTCCAGCATGCTGAAGTGAATTATTTGAAATCCTTGACATAGTGAATCCGCACAGACCATTTTGCTTTGACCACTTGCTCTGAGACATGCAAGCACAATCGACCAATCAGTTTGCTTGCCTCCAGATGAGACATATGGCAGCAAGCAGAATCGATCAATCGGGTTGCGTCCATCTAAGACACTTTGCTTTCTATTTCTTTCTGTGATGATCTGGAAAATTCGTGACCCCATATGCCCTTAAAACCAAAACCATCTTTTCTCTTGATCCATCTTTCTCTTGATCTATCTTTCTCTTGATCTGGAAAATCGTGGCCTCTTGTGCCCTTAAAAACCAAATCCTTTGTCCGGTGTCTTGCTAGCCGTTAAAAACCTTTCGTGGGGAAAAGGTACTAGTTCAACTGTTTGATTCTATTATCCTTCGCGGCCTCAGCATTCCGTCTGTGATACTCCATTTACAGTCTCTTGTCGTCAAAGTTCTCATAAGGTTCCTCAGTCCAATCTGCTTCTTCTAGATATCTCTTCCACTTGACCAGATATTAAACCCATTTCTGTTCCTTGCTGTACTGGCTGCCCATGACTTCCTCAACTTCATAGCCTGTTTCGTACTCGTAGTCGTTGACATCATTACCAAGCTCATTTTGCTCACTGGCTGCAGCAAGCTCAGGTGTAGGTCTAGTAGGGTTGGTGGCGAGTCGATAAGATTCGATGAGAGATACATGGAAGGCATTGTGAATACGCCATCGATTCGGTGACTCAAGCTTAATAGCAGTGGGCCAGAGCACCTTCGAGACCTTGAAGGGTCCATGAAGCTTCGCATCTAGTTTCCTAGATAGTCTTCGAGTTTTGAGGTTCTTTCCATTTAGCATAACTAGATCGCCAACTGAATACTTCGGAGATTCCTTAGCACGCCGGTCAAGGTACTTCCCTATTGTCTCCTGTGCCTGCTCTGAGCCTTTACGGCAGAGTGCTTGCACGCTGGTCATCCAGTGAACGTAGTTCCTAGGTGCCGGATTCTTCACGTCTGCTTCGATGGGCCAATTCGTTCGAGGATCGAACCCAACATTTGCGAAGAACGGTGACATTCCCGTAGCGGTGGTGAGAGAGTTATTATAAGCATACTCTGCCATTGGTAACATCTCGGACCAATTGTCCTGCTCATAATTGCAGTAATTCCGCAGATAGCATTCCAGTGTTTGGTTGACTCTTTCTGTTTGCCCGTCCATTTGAGGGTCGAATGGCGAAGACATCTTTAACCTAATGTCAAGAGCTTCGACCAATGAGGACCAAAATGAGCAGGTGAACCTAGAGTCCCAATCTGACACTATGTTCGATGGTAGACCATGAAATCTCCATACTTCTTTCAAGAAGATTTTGACCAGGTCTGTAGCTTTCTTCTCACAATCTTTCAATGGAATGAAGTGAGCCATTTTCGTAAATTGGTCAACGATTACCCATACCGATGAGCACGCGTCTGATACTGGTAATTCGATAATGAAGTCCATAGAAATCAAATCCCATGGTCGGTACGCTAATTTGAGGGGTTGTAGAAGACCGTAGCGAACATGATGAGCTGCTTCGTTCCATTGGCACTCAGAGCATGAGTGGAAATAATCTTCGATGAATTTCTCCATTTTTGGCCAAAAGAAGTTTCGTCTGACCAGCTCGATTGTCTTATTCTGCCCCATGTGTCCAGCCACCTTCGAATTGTGCTCTGATTCCAATATCTGTTTCTTCAACTGTAGATCGTCCGGAATCAACAGTCTGCATTTAAAATAAAGGGCTTCGTCTTCGAACGAAATGTCTGGGCTTGGGTTATCTTCCATAGCTCGGACGTACACTTCTTGCCATGCAGCGTCGTTATTAGTGGCGCTGACCACTGCTTCTAACAGCCATCAGTTGAACTTGACTACTGGAATTGCTTTCAACTTTGCCGATGAAATTGCAATTGGTTCGCCTCGTTACCTCATCGCCGTTACTTGTACTGTTTCTCCTTCAGAAGTTACCAACTGATCAGCTCTCAGAATGCGGTGGATTGGCTGGTTTTCATTTTCTTCGGCACTACCTCCCCCTCTTTTAGGGCGGTACTCCGAACGCCTAGACAATGCATCTGGTTTCCCATTTGCACTACCGGGTCGGTAGAATATTTTAAAATCATATCCCACCAACTCTTGAGCCTAGCGGGCTTGTCTCCGATTCAAGATCTTTGTAGTCGTAAAATATTCGAGATTCTTGTGATTGATAAAGACACTGATTGGGTGAGCTGCACCTTCGAGATAACATCTCCATTCTTTGAATGCGGATACTATGGCAAGCATCTCTTTGTCATGGATTTCATAGTTGATCTCGGCATTATCCATCTTTCGAGAGTGGTAGGCTATAGGGTGCAATCGTCCATCAATGACTTGGGAGAGTACTGCGCCGATTGCAAAATCGTTTGCGTCAGTTTCAATCACAACGGGCCAGACAGGCTCGAAGTGGCATAGTATGGGTGCCTCGGTAAAGTGCTTCTTTAGCGTATCGAAGACTATTTGATTCCGCGGATTTGCTTTCCAATCAAACTTTTCGTTCGTTTTCTTAGTTAACTCCGTTAAGGGATGGCATATCTTTGAAAATCCTTTGATGAAGCGTCGATAGAAATTGGCACACCTGAGGAAAGATTGGACATCTTTGACAGACTCCAGAATCTCCCATTTGAAAATAGTATCAATCCTGTCTTCTGACATACTGACACCTTCTCCCGATATGAGATACCCAAAGAACTCAACGTGCTTCTGGTGCCATTCGCACTTATCGGGTGCTATAACCAAGTTGTTTCCTGTAATCGACAAAAGACTTCTCGAGGCAATCGCACATGCTTCTCTTCATTTTCCGTATAGCTGAGGCTATCATCTATATAGACAACTACTCCATGATCGATTAGATCTCGCAGGATCTCGTTCATCATATCTTGGAATGTAGCTGGCGCGTTCGCCCATCCGAAGGGCATAACTAGCTATTCATAATGTCCATATGTTGTACGAAATGCTGTTTTCCATTTGTCACCGGGTTTAATTCGAATGAGGTTGTATCCTGCCTTCAAATTAATTTTGGTGACAATTCTCGATCCAGCAACCCTGTCTCTAAGTTCGTTCCTAAGCAGCAATGGATATCAGTTCATAATCGTCACACGATTTAGACCTCTGTAGTCCGCGCACAATCGTAAGCCTCATCCGTGTGGCTTTGGAACGAAGAGTATGGGTGCACCCGTGGGTGACTTGCTAGGACGGATCTTTCCAGAATCAAGCATTTCCTTCAGATATTCTTCAAGGACCGAAAGCTCCTTCTCTGTGAGCGCGTTGATGGGACCCCACTAAGGTTGTTCTCCATCTTTCAAGTCAATGGCATGGTCGTAGGATCAATAAGGCGGAAGAGCATTGGCGGTTTCTCCGTTGTATAATATTTCGAAGTCTCTGTATTGCCATGGAATTCACTCTACCCAATCGATCCCAATTACATGTGCCGCGTTGACATGCATTGAACCAATAACCCCGATCCATCGTGGGTCTGTTTCAAACTTCAGAATGGAATCGTCATATTCGATTGAGAATGAAGATACTGCTGCCTTTGTACAATGTTGATGGCAGTGTTTCGACGTAAACTGGAGCTTGTCATTTTCTTCGGTAACTCCACTGAGTGCGCCATGCTTGACGATCCACCAGTAAGGTAACATGATATCAGATGAATCCTGCATTGGACCAATTTCGAAGGTTTCTTTGGTATAATGGGATTCATACCGCAGAGTAACGGGGAAGGTATACTGCCAACCTGCTCCTTCTACTCTTTCGCCATTAATGTTTTCGACTATCTTTGGTTCCATTCGAGTCACTAATGGAACAGCATGTGAATCGGCCCACTGCTTCGACATCATAGGTGTATCACACCCGGTATCCAAGAGAACCCTTACAGAGACGTTCTTCTCATCTCGAAGGCTTGCAAACATGCGTATTGTGGGTCTTGAACCTGTCTTAGGTTCAGGTGGAAATTGTTTGGATTTCTTTGGTACAGGCTGAGGTGCGCTGGCCGCAGCCTTGCGTTTTCGATCTTTTCAGTTGACAACCATGGTAAACTGCCTTTCGACACAGCTCCAGCCGCAATGTGTCGTGGTTGATGAATGAGGTTCGAATGAGTTTGATCAAGTTCGATGGTAATTGCTTGTCACTTGTCACGGTTGGATGCTATATGACCAGCATATTTCGAGTATTGAACTCATCCTCAGGCACCCTTTTTTAAACAGCAGAAAAGAAAGTATATTGAATATCGAAAGCTATAATACCAATGACCGCATCGGTAAGACCCAAATGAAAACCCAAAAGAAATATGAATATCTGTACCCATAAAATCAAAAACCGGAGGTGTCTGTACCTCATAAACACCCATAGGAAAGACCGCAATCCCATAGAACAAACGGAAGACAAAAGAAAATCGTTTCATTCGTCCATTTCTATACCGTTGGAGTCAACCTCATAAACCACTCGAGAGCTTGAGGCTGCTGCTGGTTTTGTAATTCGGTCAGCCAGACTCCTCGCCTTGACCTTCGAAGAAGAGGGGGTTACTTCTGGTGTTGAAGTTTCCTTTTTAGGCTTCTTATCCTTCTTCTTATTCTTACTGGAGGAGATTTTGATGGCGTTCTTGCAGAATACCCATCGATGCTCTGAAGAACCGCAGCGCTTGCACTTGTTGCGCTTGGCTTTTGCTTCCAATGAAGATTCCGGAATGTCTTTCAGGGCTTCGCCTTTGTCCGTATTGACTGTCTTAGGATCCTTCTTCTCCGTTCGAGGTTTCTTGGAGTCAGAACCTTTCTCAAAGTTCTTCTTTCCTTGATTCCCCTCATCATCATCAACATCATCACGCTTCCCCTTATTGTTCTTTTTGTTTTTGGGTTTGTGATTGTTGTGGTGGTGCCTTTCTTGCAGGCGTCTCTCATATGCGGGGCCGACTGGTTTGAGCAGTAACTCGTATTCTGCGTCGTAGTTTGGTTTAATCTTCGAAATGGATATTCGATCCTTGATTTCTTCGTTGAGTCCGCGGTGTAGAGCCTGTCGCCATGCAATCCCTGATAAGCAGACATGGTAGTTTAAGTCCTCCATCTTTACAATGTAGTCCTGGATATCTCCCTTGTACTGCAATTTCTTCATTTTTTTGAGGCATTCTGTTTCTTCCTCTGGGTCAATGAATTGTTCCTTCATAGCGCTGGTGAATGCCGACCATGTGTCAACCTGAAAATGCTTCCTAAGCTGTTTTTCTCAGTTGTTGTACCAGGCCAACTATTTTTCTTGAAGGATACTTCCAACGAAGATGATCTTATTGTTGTCATCATTATATTCGTCTTTGAAGTACCTGAGACAGCGATCCACTCCTGTAATCCAGTGGCAGTAGGATTCCGACCTGTCCGTTGGATCTCCCTTAAACTTCTAGGGAAGCTCAATGTTCCGCTTCTTGGCTGAATTTGGAGCTCTCAGTGGGTGTGGTGGTACTTGTGGTGGTAGCGCAGGCGGTAGCGCAGGTGGTTCACTATAGTCCGTTCCTCCTGGTTAGTGTTAGCAACGGTCCCAACCGGGAGCCGCCGGTCCAGGTTCGGGTTGGAACCGAACTGTTTCCAAATCAACAGTCCAGGTTGCCACTAGAACCGAACCAGTAAGAACGGTCCAGGTTTACTCCACATTTTGGAACCGCCCAAATTACCGGGTTATTAGACGGGTCCAAAAACGGGTGCAAAATACTCCATATGCGACTTTTGAAATCCTAGATTTAAGCAACTGAGCGATGCATATTTATGATTTTGACCGTTATTAATCTCGTTTTAATTAAGTTCAATATCACAAGTACAATTTGTTAATTATGTATTGCAACATGGTAGTTTGACTTTGTAAATAGAAGAAAGACAGCCAAAATTGTATTTAATCTTATGCAGTAGTACATTCCAGTATGTTGTGGTATGTGTCAATCACCACAAATATTTTAGTTTCGATCATATCTATTGTCTCATTATTGCCCATCTGTTATTCATTTTAAACATATCTAACTTGTAGACTTAACTTGAAAATTGTACAAACAATATTCTAATGAGCCTAGCGTTTGTGTTCTACTAATACACTGTATTAACAGTCTTTTCATTATATATGCTCAAATATTAAACATTTCTCAATAATGACCAAGAAAATTACAAAATAAATAATAGGCCCCATTATAAGAAACAGAAAACAAAAAGAAATATGAAATACAAATCAACGCTCTACCGTCGTTTATTTCCTTTTGCTTTTTGTGTGTCCTGCGTAATGACAGGCGCAGAGTTGTCAACGACTATAGTTGTAGTACGTTTCGACTTTCGAACTGGCCTAATAAAGCCTGCAATGTTCGGGGCAGCATGTACATCTGGCTGTTCTGCCTCATCAATTACATTAGAATTATCAGAAAGATTCATATCATCCTCATCGTCAGCCTCGACATCGTTTTCATCATAGTGTGGATCGTCCAAGTCACCGTTCCAATGGAGCCAATCGTCAGTATCAGAATTAGTTTCGGCTGAACTTTCATCATCACTTTCGGCAGAATGGCGGTTGATCCTATGTATTCGTCGAATATTTAGGACTTGGGTTTTGCCACCAGGGAGGTCGATCTGCGATAAGGACGGTGGGAGTGGTGATTTTTCAGTCAATTTGAAAGCTGCAACACCATCATGTTTAAAGACCGACCAGGATGCTTTAACTGTCTCTTCAGTATCTGAAATACAGCCCATGGCAGTCATTTGCTTGTTCTGAGCGCATGATGCCTTCTGAGTTGCCTGTAGGTTTTCACTGCCTTGCCACATCTCCAAAAAGTCATGAACCTTGGCCATCCTGTGCAGCTTTCTTTCCTCCGCTTCTTTCTTGATTTCAAAATCGTGATCAGATACTGACGCATTTATTGGATTTGTATCGCCGGCCGAAAGACCATGATTGCTTCTGGCAAACTGTCGAACAACCACTTTTTCTCGAAGTGTTTCACCCGTAGTTTTTGACTGCCTCCACCCAATAACATCTCGGCCAAGTGAAAAGCTGGCTTCCACTCCAACCACGTATGTGTCACAGTTGTATCGAGTGAGGATCGAGGGAGGAATATGGATCCATGATTGGTATACAGGAATACGAAGGGAATGACGTTTCGTTTGTTGTAATCAGGTTTCGTTTGTTGGAATCAGGTTTTGTTGGTTAGAATCAGGTTTTGTTGGTTAGAATCAGGTTTGGTTGGTTGCGTTAGAAATATGGTATGATGGTTATGGCGTAGGCCGCGGACTGAAAGGGTTGTGTACATAGTTGGGTGGAGTTAGGATGTGTTTTGAAACGAGTGAGCAAAGGTGACGACGGTCGCGTTAACTGTATATAAGGATGCTGGATTCGCGGAGGATAGGTTTGTTCTTCACTCGTTCTCTAGTGTACAAAACCATCAATAGCTTCAGCACCAACTTTTGTTCACTTCTGTGATTCCGGATGTTGAGTCTGTAGTTTGGTATGCAGTACCCGCAATGACTGCATCCTCCCATTTGGTTTTTATAACCCCTAGAACTCTGAGCCTTGAAATCTTGACAGAAGAACGAGTCTACAATCGATTCTACCGGTTATAATTCAGTATATGTACCGCTACTTTCATCAAAGTGGATGTTACTTTTGCCACAGACCTTGCAACCCCCTTTGTTCCGTGTTTAAGTCAGTTGGAAACTTCGAAAATAAGCTCACAGTACACAGCTTTTGGAGACACTCCTGCGTTGTGTGCCTGTGGAAACATCGACGAGAAGGATCCACGCTGTTTTAAATGCCAGCGTACGACAACAACAAACCTCAACAATCCCGAATCAATTTCTTCGACCTGGCTGGTCGAACCATCAACCTCATCGAACAAGAACCCCTGAACGCCTTTGATAGCATCGACGCTATCCTCAACGAACCTGAGGAACCTTTGGAAGCATACTTCTGGGACGAACCACAAGCGGTATCTCCTTGGAATAGCTACTGGACAGAAGCAGCAAGGAAAGGAGGAGGCCTCCAAATCGACGACCCAGTGTTTAAAAGCTTCTGGACCAAGTATTACGGTCTTCACGTCGATTGCCAGCATGAGGAACCATGCTACTGCGAACATAACTGCGGAGGGACGCATACAACAATCGGCAGATCAGCAGAAGCTCAATCAACAAAATCTGAATCCACGATCAAAGCAACACAGAAGGACATTGAAAGCCAAATCTCGTGGGCTGATTACAACGAACGAAAAGCGAACAAGGGAAAGGGAGTAGACCGCAAATTACACCCAGCCCCTTTACCAACCCCGCTGATCATCGTAACAACACCCAGCAAACACGAGGTGTTCTTCTGGTAGATGGTCAACCCGTTTCTAGAAGCAGAAATCGAAGCGGCAGTTCAACAAATCCAAGACAACAGAGACAAAGTCAGACACTGTTTGTCAGAAGCTCGCCTCCTCACAGTTGCCTCTCTACATGATCAGAAAGATGTCCGGAGAATCGTCGAGACCAACTCGCGACGTCACGTTGACTGGAGCTTTACAAGTAGAACTGGAAAACGTAGCAGCAAAAAATACGGGAATCATGAACAAAACACAGCTCAGGAGTCACATCACGGACATCAACAGGGGATTAACAGCACTGAGCCAACTACCGACAACCAGCAGATTGAACGAATAGCTCAAGGAACAGCAATCTGTGAAGAATGCGGAAGCATGAATATCAGAGCTGTTGGCAGAAGGAGAAAAAGTCGTCCAAGAGAGGAATAACTTGAAGCAGGAATTACTGCTTACCCAACAAACAGCACCCGAAACGACACCACAAGCATGCAGTCATGGGGATCTGAAAGAAGAAGTCCGAATTCTAAAACAAACATTGGAGGGATCAAATCCAGACCTGGCGGAACTGAGGAAAGATCTGGAAGACGCTCAGGCTCATATGGAGATATTCAGGGACCTGGCGGAAGACAATTGACAGCAGGTAACCAGGATTCTGAAGTTGACGGAAGGAAGAAGGGGAGAAACAGGGGAAAGAACAGACAGGGAAGAGCGTAAGGAAAAGGTAAATGACATTACCAGCTTCTCAGGAGAAGATAGGAAAGAGCTTCATGGATGGAAGGTGCAGTTCGCGTTAAAGATAGCCGGAAAACCGAAATCATTCAACAACGAACAGAAGAAACTGAGGTATGCTGTTGGATGTCTAAAAGGAGTGGCTCTGGCACAGTTAATGCCACACTGTGACGAAATATCAAGGGAAGTCAAGCTCAACACCCTGAAAGACCTAGTTGACCTGCTGGATGTAACATTCGGAGATCAGGACAGAGCAGCAACGGCAAAGAGAGAACTCGAGAAACTCAGACAACGAGACTGCGAATTCTCCCAATACTACGCGGAGTTTCAAAGATATGTAGTAGACACCAAGTGGAACGAAGATGCACTACTGGAAGCGTTACGAAAGGGATTATCCAACGAGCTCAAAGATTCCGTACAACATATCGAGGAACCAGAAAGCATGATCGAATTTGTCAAAATGGTGTCAAAAAGAGACTCGCAACTGAGAAGGAGAGGGGCGGAAAAGACATCGGGGAAATGGGAGGGTTACAAGAGGTCCGATTCAACGACCAATACCACATCCGCCCCAGACGCTGCACCAGCAGGATCAGTTTCAGGTTATCACGGTCCCGCTCAAATGGATCTTTCGGCAGTGAAAGGAAAGAAGATTACACCTGAGGAAAGGAAGAGACGCAGGGAAGGAGGATTATGTATGTACTGTGGGGATAGCAGACATTTCTCGGCATCGTGCCCAAGGAAGCTGAAGGCAGCATCTGGGCAAATGGAAGTGACACCATTTAGGAAGGCAGTGAATGAAGAGGAGGCAGATTTGACAACAGGAAAAGGAAAGGAAGTGGAATCGGGAAAAGTTTAGTCCAGTGCAATAAGGATGGCAATTGCACTGGAAACGAATCTCCTTTGTCAGTCAATGCTAGTTTTGGTATTTCGCAGTTTTCTATATCAAGCGCAGAAATAAAAGAGTCTTCGATGGAAAGCAAACATCTCATTGTGAAATGCTCGCTGAAAATAGAAGACAAGATCATCGATACCCACGCTTTGATAGACTGTGGAGCTACTGGAATAGCATTTATTGACAAAGATTTCGTCCGCCACCACCAATTACAAGAACAAGAATGAAAAGAATCAAGAGAATTAGAAGTTATAGATGGAAGACCCATCGAATCAGGAACCATGACCACTATGGCTAAATTAAACTTAGGCATACGCGGACATCAGGAACAATTACCAGCATTCGTTACGAAACTTGGACACTATCCAATCGTACTTGAATTACCATGGCTACAACTTCACGATGTTATAGTCAAATTCCAAAAGAAAAGAATACAATTCGAAAGTGATTACTGCCAGAAGCACTGTCAACATCATTCGAGTGTATGGGTGTGGGGAAATCATATGGAAACAACGGAATCCAATGGACCAAAACTGGACATATGTGCCATAGCAGCAGCTCCATTCATGAGACGGAATAAAAAGGAGAAACTCAAGGTGTACGTGGTAACTTTATATGAAATCAACAAGCCCCTAGAAGTAAAGGACCTTCAAGAAAAACCGCTGGAACAGTTAATTCCCAAGGAATATCATGAGTTTCTCCCCCTCTTTGATAAACTAATTGCTGAAAGACTACCACCACACAGATCATACGATCATAAAATCACACTCCAAGACTGATTCACCCCACCCTTTGGACCAATATACAGCCTGTCAAGAGAAGAACTTCAGGTCCTAAAAGAGTGGATTGATAAGAACTTGTCAAAGGGATTCATCAGATCGTCATCATCACCATGCGGGGCACTGGTGTTGTTCGCAGCTAAACCGAATGGAGGCTTACGACTGTGCGTGGACTACCGAGGACTCACCGCAGGAACCATAAAAACTCGATACCCGTTATCGTTAATCCAGGAATCCTTGTTGAGATTGTCAAAAGCCAAGTGGTACACCCAATTGGATGTTCGAGACGCCTACAACATGATTCGAATAGCAGAAAGAGGCAAATGGAAAACGACGTTTAGGACTCATTATGGCCTGTTCGAATCCCTCGTTATGCCCTTTGGACTCACCAATGCACCAGCTAGCTTTCTGGAATTTATCAATGATACTCTTCGCCCCTTTCTGAACATCTTCTGTACAGCATTCCTGGACGACATCCCTATTTACAGTGACAATTTAAAGGACCATAAGGAACACGTCAGAGCAATAATGACGACGCTTAAAGAGGCCGGTCTTTATCTGATAGCGGAAAAATATGAGTTTCATCAACAGGAAGTGAAGTATCTGGGATTGATAGTTGGGGTAAATGGGATTGGAATGGACTCGGAAAAAGTAACAGCGGTGAAGGAGTGTGAAGCACCTGGCAAACTCAAGGAAGTTCAAGCGTTTTTAGGATTCGCAAACTTCTACCGAAGGTTTATAAGAAACAATAGCAGGGTGGTCCAACCATTAACCAAACTTACTAAGAAACTGGTACCTTTTCACTGGGGCCCTGATCATAAGAGAGCATTTGCCGAATTGAAGGAAGCGTTTACAACAGCACCAGTCCTAGCACACTTTGACTACGAAAAGGAAATTGTCCTGGAAACCGACGCATTGAGTTATGTATCCGCGGGAGTATTATCACAATACGACGATCAGGGAATTCTCCATCCAGTGGCATTCTTTTCAAGGAAACATACACCAGAGGAAGAAAATTACGAAATCTATTATTAAGAGCTGGGAGCCATCGTTAAAAGTCTGGAACAATGGAGACTGCAATGCGAAGGGTCAGTACATCCTGTCAAAATACTGACAGACCACAAGAATCTTGAATACTTCATGACGTCAAAGCTACTCAATAGAAGGCAAACAAGATCGTCGGAATTCCTATCTAGATTCAAGTTCAAGATTATATACCGTCCAGGAAAACAGGGTCAGCAGCCTCATGCACTGACCAGAATGCCAGGAGACATTCCTCCGAAGGGGGGGGCAGAAAAAACCCAACAAATCGTGCTGAAGATGGAAAATCTTGACCAAAGAATACAGAAGGGATTGGTGGTAGCGTTTGCGGAAGTAGTCAGTCGAGAAGCAGATGAAGTTAGCTCAGAAGAGTTGTGGAATTGGATTCAAAGGGTGTGCAAGGACTGCCCGTATGACAGCAGCGAAGGACTGTGTGCCAACGCAACGGAAATTATCAGCGAAGAAACTTCGAAGAAACTTCAACTGATACAGGATCATCACGATCTACCGGCAGCAGGACATCCAGGACGAGCAAAAACCTTCGAACTCCTCAAAAGACGTCATCAATGGCCAGGAATGAGGAAGGACGTGGACAGGTACGTACGAAACTGCCACGTATGTCAACGCAGGAAAGCATCCCACCAGATAATCCACGGATGGCTCAATCCACTGGAAATACCGCAACAACCGTAGAAGGATATGAGTATGGATTTCGTGGTGAGACTACCAGAGAGCGAGGGTTACAACGCCATATGGGTAGTGGTTGATAGGTTGTCAAAAATGAAACATTTAGTACCATGTCGGGACGATACAGATGGCAAGAAGCTGGGCGAGATGTTTATACGAGAGGTGTTCAAGTTACATGGTTTACCAGACACCATAGTATCGCATAGAGGACCCCAATTCGCGTCAGAGTTCTGGAGACATGTTTGTGAAAGACTCGGTATCGAACAAAGACTGTCAACCGCGTGTCATCCGCAGACAGATGGACAAACAGAACGAATGAATGCCATTATGGAACAGCACTTCAGGGCCTTCGTCAATTATCAACAGAACGACTGGACACAATGGCTACCAATGGCAGAATTCGCATCGAACAATCACGCCTCGGAAACAACAGGATGCTCACCATACTTTGGCAATTACGGATTTCATCCAAGAATGACCTTTAGTCAACATTCGGTTCAGAATGGAAACGATATCAGGGAAGTAAACGCAAACACCCTCTCCCAGAAGATGAACGATATCTTCCAACAGATGAAGGCTGAGATGACTCAAGCACAAGATACCCACGCAGAACAAGCGGACAAGCATCGACGACAGGGAGTGCAGATGAAAGTTGGGACCGAGTCTGGATGGACGCCAGGAACTTACAACACAACGACCCAGCAAGAACTAGACTGGAAACGCCTGGGACCTTACAAGATTACGGAGGCCATCAGTTCATGGGCCTATCGGTTACAGTTACCCAAGGATCTCCACATCCATCCAGTACAACCAATCTCCCGCTTGACCAAAGTATGGAAGATCCCTTGCCAGGGCAAATTGAACCCGCACCACCTGCAGTTATTGTGGACGGAGAAGAAGAATACGAAGTGGAACGCATTGACGACTCGAGGTTGTTTCGACGACAACTGCAGTACTTAGTCAAGTGCAGGGCTATGATGAACAAACTGGGAACCGGCAATCCACGTGGACGGACTTCAGGCAATCGATATATTCCACAAAGAACAACCTGGCAAACCCGGATCAATAGCCTTGTAGGAACTCGGCCTGTGGAAGGGGGAGCTACTGTCACGGTTGTGTCGAGTGAGAATCGAGGGAGGAATATGGATCGATGATTGGTATACAGGAATACGAAGGGAATCAGTTTCGTTTGTTGTAATCAGGTTTCGTTTGTTGGAATCAGGTTTTGTTGGTTAGAATCAGGTTTAGTTGGTTGCGTTGAAAATATGGCATGATGGTTATGGTGTAGGCCGCGGACTGAAAGGGTTGCGTACATAGTT
The DNA here is from genome assembly GCA_015178995.1 of Trichophaea hybrida. NCBI lineage: Eukaryota > Fungi > Ascomycota > Pezizomycetes > Pezizales > Pyronemataceae > Trichophaea > Trichophaea hybrida. The sequence goes on from WHVE01000027.1 coordinate 373,881, forward strand.
GGGTGGAGTTAGGATGTATTTTGGAACGAGTGAGCAAAGGTGACGACGGTCGTGTTAACTGTATATAAGGATGCTGGATTTGCGGAGGATAGGTTTTTCTTCACTCGTTCTCTAGTCTACAAAACAATCAATAGCTTCGGCACCAACCTTTGTTCACTTCTGTGATTCCGGATTTCGAGTCTCTAGTTTGTTACGCAGTACCCGTGAACACTGCATCCTCCTGTTTGGTTTTTATAACCCGTAGAACTCCGAGCCTTGAAACCTTGACAGTGTGGCATGATTGAGAAAATGTCCCGTGCTCTATTGGCTAGATCGGTGTACTTCGTGTTCATCTTTTCCTGTTGTCGCCATCAATCGGTTACGTCAGGCCTCCTGAATACCCTGCTAATCTCTGTGGGGTCGGAACGATAATCATTAAGATTGGGATTAATTTGTCCCCAATTTTTGGGTACCTCGGGAGGTGAATGCAAATAGAGTGTGGTGGCCGTCAATAAACGTGCTGCACGATCAGTGTGCCCAGGAGTACATTCCGCCGTGTTTGCGGGTGTATAGTACTCATCATCACTGGACAAATCATATGGATCATAAGTCGATTGACCTGGCCCAGACAGTGGTATAGAGGTGAAGGGATCGCGATTCAGTACTATATTAGATTTTCTGTTTGTCGTAACTAGATTTTTGGTACAGTATTCGTACTCGACATATTTTATGAATGCATCCTTGTACTGGGCAGTGAAGGAACCCTCGTCCTCAGGATTAACATCCATAGCCTTGTCCCACTTCCTAAATGATCGCAACTTCTGAAATGGATCAAGGACTTGTGCTGCAATGAGGAGCATACCCGTCTCTGGTGTTACTTCGGAGTAATATTTGGACAGCTTTTGGCATGCAAACTTCAAAGCAAAGTACAGATCCACTTTCCACGGAGATTTTTTCTTTGCCAAAGCATGCATGACGCCGTCCAGATGATTGAATATGTCATTATACATTGGAATGACAAGGTGCAAGGTGACTGTACGCCGTTTCGACATCCAAAGTGTCCAGTAACGAAATGGCCTCAGCACCTCCATTACGTATTTCACAATGATCCATTTGTTCTCTGTGGTAAATATGGGCCGGTAATCACTGTAATTCCGGTTGTTGAGCCACTCGCGTGTAAACTCTCGCAATCTGTATGCCCGCTCCAGTAATTCCAGAGTTGAATTCCACCGAGTTTTTACATCCATGGTAGGCAGTACTGCAATTCGAACTTTGGATGTCTGGCAGTTGAGAAACTCATTACATCTTCCAGGAGTCAGAGTGATCAATACAGCAAGGATTCTTTGCTATATCAAGAGTCAGTATTCAGAATGTAAATGTAGATAGCATGTAGTAACTACCTTTTCAATAATTTTAGCTAATCCAGGCTTCATGGCTGCCACCTTAGAGATTCTTGCATTTCCAGACTTCTGCAGCTTTTGGCTTTTGGACAATGCCGCACTCTCATTCACTCCAAATTGCTCATCATGCTCATTGGCTTCCCATGATTTTGTTCGACCTTTCACTCCCAGATTACTCATGAATGCCCCTAAACACAGCTGAATGACATGCGCCATGCATGGTATATGGTTTCGTAATGCCGACCAGTCAATTCCCGAGGTTTCAGGTGTGGATTGTAGCTCCCAACTGATTGAATAGTTGGATGAGGCATCAGCAGTAGTTATTCCCAGTAATCGACCGTCAGTATGATCGAAACGTTCAAGTTCCTCCTTCAAATGCTCAGCCAGTCGGGTACCTGTGTGTTTGCCATTAACCTAGAGTTCTGTGTCAGCTGTACAAAATATTATAACCAAGCAGCCACTAACCTCGTCAAATGCAGGCTGTACATCATGTAAACACCAGTTCCGATCTATATTATTCCCAATGACCGACAAAATCGCCAATTTATTGGTTGATGTCCATCCATCTAATGCTACACTGACTTTATTTTTTGTTGGCAACTGCTTTTTGATTGCATCAATTGTTAGGGAGTATTCTCTTCGGCAAATATTACTGAGAGTACTGTCTGACAGTAGAACCAACTGATGTCGTAAAGCATTGAACGTGCGTCCTAACTCATGGTTCGTAATAGCATTCCATGGGATATGTGCAGAAACAAATCCTAGCATCAAATTGCGGTTCCAGGTTTCTTGGTTGAATTCATTGGTTATAAAGTCATTGTCTGCCAATTTTGGACGTTCAGTCTGCCAAAATCATTAATATAATTTTCAATTGTTAATCCACTTGTGTTTGATGGGAATAACTTGCCACCATGACGCCATGACTGCCTTTCTTCTTGAGTACAGCAAGAGCTTGCTCATCACCAGCCATACCAGTTAATAGAGTAATGTCAGACTCCGTTAACTTTTCCAGCTGTGCTTTGTGTCCTTTTGATGAAAGGTGTTTCCCCATAGTACTTGTTCCAATCTCAGATGGATGTACATGAAACTGATGACAGACAATACCAATGATGCCAGGGCTGCCATTTGATGCATTTGCGCAGAGTTTGTAGAATCGCCAAGCTGGTGCATGCCGGGAGCCGCTCCATACAATTGTAGTTTTTGTTTCAACATTCATGGAGGTCCACCATTTATCAAAAATCATTTGCAATATTTCATCGGTCAAATCTCGAATAAAGACACGTTCAGCCTTAGAAGAATACATCACTTCGAGTGAGGATGTATCAATGCACATTGCAGCAGCCATTGAAAAACAGTTCGAAGGGAATATGAAAGTAGAGTGGATATAATTTTGAATTGAACTACAGTCAAAATGATCGATTAAACAGTGGATACCTTGATGTCTTAAATACCTACCCCACAGACCGGTTGTAGGAATAAATGATAAACATGAGAAACAGTAGGTAAATAAAATCTTGAGTATGGGCGAAGTATTTTCATGCATAAAATTCGTCTATCAAGTTGTTCTATTCCATATCAGCTGCATCGAACTGCAGTAGCATTATCTGCACTATGACAATGTGTTGATACTCCATTAGCACTTAGAATTAGTTGTTAAGTCCATATGTACGCTCTAGTTCAAAAAGTTGATACTAGCTATGATCGGAATTTTTGAAGCTGATTAGGTAGTCAAGTCAGTCAAAACTGTGAGAACGATAGCAGTTTACCTGAATCCACGCGTGTTGGAGATGTCGTATGACCAAAAATCGTTGACACATCGTCCACACTCATGTTTAGTCCAGCAATCTACGTGTATCCTGTGCAAAAAGAAGATATATCATTTTAACAGCAGGCTTTCAGCCGTATTGAATAGGAATATGCATAGCAATACCGATTAATCGTGATTTAATTTCTCCAAGCTTGGTTGCTCAAGTGCATCAGCAAAAATCGATCTGTCAATAAAGGCAGTCAAAACTACAATTACACTAACGAAGCTCACACCATCTGATGCGCTGGAGATGTTGTATGACCAAAAATCGTTGACGCTCCGTTGACACTCACTTTTAGTCCTACAGTCTACGAGTCTTACTATGCAAAATTGAGAACTATGATCATAACGACAGGCTTTCATGCATATTCAATCAGAATATATAGTGCGATATGGATTAATCGTGATTTAATTTCTCCAAGCTTGGTTGCCCAAGTACATCGGTAAAAATTGATTTGTCGATAAAGGCAGTCAAAACTGCAATTACACTAATGAAGCTCACACCATCTGATGCGCTGGAGATGTTGTGCGACCAAAAATCGTTGACACTCTGTTGACGCTCACTTTAAGTCCTGCAGTCTACCCGTCTCATTGTGCAAAAACAATAGATATGATGGTAACGGCGGGCTTTCATACTTATTCAATCAGAATATGCCGTGCGATACGTATGAATGGTGATTCAATTTCTCCAAGCATGGTGCTCGAGTGCTTCAGTAAAAATTGATTTGTCGATAAAGGCAGTCAAAACTGCATTTACACTAACTGAGCTCACAGGATCTGATGCGCTAGAGATGTTGTGTGACCAAAAATCGTTGACGCTACGTTGACGCTCACTTTTAGTCCTGCAGTCTACACGTCTTATTGTGCCAAATTAATAAATATGATTATAACCGCAGGCTTTCATGCATATTCAATGAGAATATGCAGTGCGATACGGATTAATCGTGATTTAATTTCTCCAACCTTGGTTGCTCAAGTGCATCAGTAAAAATTGATTTGCCGATAAAGGCAGTCAAAACTCTGATTACACTGACAGAACTCACACCATCTGATGCGCTGGCGATGTTGTGCGACCAAAAATCGTTGACGCTCCGTTGATGCTCACTTTGAGTCCTGCAGTCTACACGTCATATTGTGCAAAATTAATAAATATGATTGTAACATCAGGCTTTCATGCATATTCAATCAGAATATGCCATGCGATACGTATTAATTGTGATTTAATTTCTCCAAGCTTGGTTGCTTGAGTGCATCAGTAAAAATTGATTTGCCGATAAAGGCAGTCAAAACTGTAATTATACCAACGGAGTTCACACCATCTGATGAGCTGGAGATGTTGTGCGACCAAAAATCGTTGACGCTCCGTTGACGCTCACTTTTAGTCCTACAGTCTACATGTCTTATTATGCAAAATTAATAAATATGATCATAACGGCAGGCTTTCGTGCATATTCAATCAGAATATGCCATGCGATACGGATGAATCGTGATTTAATATCTCCAAGCTTGGTTGCTCGAGTGCATCAGTAAAAATTGATTTGCCGATATAGGCTGTCACAATTGTCATTACACTAATGGAGCTCACACAATCTGATGTGCTAGAGATGTTGTATGACCAAAAATCATTGACGCTCCGTTGACACTCACTTTAAGTCCTGCATTCTACTTGTCTTGTCGTACAAATACAGTTTATTTCATTGTAGCAGCAGGCTTTCATGTGTATTCGATATTAATATCCATTGTAATTATTTATAAGCTGTTGTACTACCTGTTTCAATATGACTACATACTATGCATAATGGCACAACTATTTGAAATTTGATGGACAGTTTGCGTAGCTAATGAAACATAGATTTTGAGTATTATACCGGTTACGACCGGCTTTACACGGTATAAAGTTAATGACGTAAGTATGCATTATATATAGCACACTTTCATCATCCAGCCGGTTGTGCCATATCTTCACGGTCTCCCTAAGGACTTTGTGAGATTGCCATCATGTGTACAGGGCCTGAGCGGCAGGATAGGCAGTTGAAGTTTCATTTGAATTATGTATGACGACAGTTTTTTAACCTGATAAGGTATGCAATCAGACCGCAATTTGTGACGCAAATACGACAACACTGATGTAAAATTCCGGTGGCAGATTACGTATCAATTAAGTTTTTATTTTCATTCTGAAAATAACTTTACTCAATTCAATCACACTGATCGGCGGTATATCTGCTATATTTGGTGTACTTAAAGTTCATATGTTCGGCACTATCCTTGCACATGCATAGACGATTTTTTTTATCTTTTACAACTGATATCATAGAAAACTAACAAATATAAAAATAGGGCAAAAAAGCATATGCGAATGAGACACCGTCGAAAACAACAATATGATAATCCATGACTATACAACAATCTATATCTACAGGCCACCATACTCCATACCCATATTTTCAGCTAAATCGGACATCTGGATAATAGTTCGTAGAAGAAAATACCTGCAAGGGCTAATTGCTTACCGATTCAATCGTTTTGACAGATGTGAATGTATTAACAGTCTCATTAGTCTTGCCAGCTCCTAGTCGCAAATGACTACTTCCAGGTGGAGATGGTGGTTGGGGCATAGGTGACATTGTCGCATCCATAAAATGACCGAACACAACCGCATTAGCTGAATTCGTTAGACTATTTGGAGTAACCACCGCTGGAACCTTCAATTCAGCAGTGCCGTACTTCCTGTTGCGCTCACGAAAGTAATTCTCTGCATCTGCCCATCCTGGTATAGTTAATTCCTCGAGCTTCATCCGCTTCGTCCGAAAGGTATCGAGTCGTTCCTGTACCACTTTGTTGATTGTGCCAACTACCCAATCAGATTCGTCTTCATCACTGAGCTCTGCATCATCATTGTCTTCACCATCCTCTTCCTCATCTTCATCATCTTCTTCATCCGAAGTTGCGACATCATCAACACTATCTCCAATCGCTTCCAGCATCTCTTCAAATGTCATTTTCATCGTACCAGCCACTGCTCTTCTCAATATAGAGTCCTGTTCTCTCTCCACTGCCGCTTCAGCTTCCGCTACCCTCTGTTTGCTGCTGCTGTTTCACTCTGCACAAATACCTCAATCTACTTCTCCTTTGCTTCCTTGCTCACGAAGTATGATTCAGGTCGGAGCTCAGCTGCACGCCTCGTTTTGGAACGGAGACTGTGCAAAGCGCCAAGTGCTCGGACCCGTTCTGCTTCGACACCAGTCTTGCCTTGGTTCGCTTTATGACGTCGTGTTGTTGCGCGCATAGTGATTTGCCGTATTTGCCCGCCGGGAGTGCCGAAAAGTTTTGTTTGGGAGTCTGAACCATATTCGTTGCTCTGTGGTGTGGTTCGTGTGAACTTTGTTTGTGGAGAAGATGTTGGAAGTTGGACGGAGGTGGAAAGGTGGGTCATTGTGGTTATAGTTATACTACCAAAATGATCCTACAGGCAGGTGCTATGACTGTAACAATTTGGAAAAATGCTCACCCTTAATCCAACATCCGTTCAACTTGGCTGCAGAAACTGTTGCACATGACATCGCTTCAGTTTTAACGGCTATTACACCGAACATACAACCACCGGTTGTTGTCTCAAAGGTTTCATATCGCCAGCCGTTCAGCTTTATTTATTATTAAATTCCAACAATTAGCAGGGTTTGAAACAGGCCAACATCCTTGCGATTCTGCAGTGTTCCACAGCAGGGTCCATCGTGAAATACGACAATGCGCTAATGTGTATATTGACAGTTGAAAACTAAGATTCAACTTGAAATTTGCATCAATTCTTATATATTCTTCAGGTTCTTCCTCTTCTCCAAACTCGAATTCTTCTCTCTGCACTTACCATATTCCCAAGCAATGGCTCAACCACAAGCAACTGCTTCTAGCAGTCAATTGGAGAGTATATCCGCACCAACGCCTGCCTCCACATCGAATACATGCGTTCCAAGTACTTTTCTCCAACGTCGCGCCCAGAATCGTCACCGCACTGCAGCCGATATTGCAACAAGAAATATGCATGAGGACGAAAAGTTGAAAATTGTACGCAAAACTGGTGCCAAGAAATACAGGGAAAACCATGCAATAGGATGGACGTTATCAAATCTGCATGAACGACCGTCAACTGGTGGGATACAATTAGCTGCAATCCGTTCAGCACTACATGAACGGTTCAACCAGAGGCGAGAAGGCAACCCTCCGTGGTCTACCAAGGCATTCGTCCGAACAGTCCGTAAGATTGAGCACCATGATGTTGTCAACTCCGGAGTTTTTGCAGACGAATTTTCCGACAAACGACCTCGGGAGTGGACACGTGTATCGTTAAAAGCATTAGAGGAGGCCACGGAGAGTATATGATTGAAGTGACTGCTTTTGCCATCGTTCAATATTTATTACCGCAACTGAATTTAGTAGGTTTTTAACATGTCCGCAACAATGGCCAGGCAAGGTGGGCGTGTACAGCTCGAGCAGCGGACATGCGCATCGCGCTCAACATGGTTAATATGGCTAAACATGGCATATCGCGCGCTGCAATCGAAGAAACAAAGAATTTGATTAAAAAGCCTCGAGCAGAGATTCGAGAAGAAAAGAGACGGGGTGTTGAGTTGCCAGGTCATAAGAGTGTGAAGGCGGTCATTGAAAAGCATCCATCCATGATCTATGAAAATCACCTGAATGGCTGCCTTCATTGCCAAAACAAGATTGCTCGAAATCCTGCTACCCGCTGGAGGCGCAAAGGCACGAAGCCTGGGACCACTACAGTACCAACAGTCTCGGCAGCAGCAGTCGTATCTGCAACCCCTGGACTATCAGCCGCTCGAGCAGCACAACTTAGTCCTCAAAGAGTGCTTCATCTTAGCCTTTTGATGAATTTACCCCACTTGAGATTCAGCAGACGAAGACGATTCAATTATGATGGCTCCAGTACTGCTGACAGCATCGAGGATATATCAGGTATGCACTGCCCCCACTCACATGAATGATTTCTAATAATCATTTCAAAGAGAACGACAGTGATAATGAGAGTATTACCAATGAAAGAGAATAGGCAAGTGGGTTTATTGGGCATACTTAATTAATTTCGATATTCAATCTATTATATAGTTTCTGCTGTCAAAACAAGCAATATAAGGGTGAACAAAAGGAATTGAATCTGTGAAGTGAGTTTTAATAATGCTTCCATGCTATCTCTGAGAGTGAGTATCAGCAATTTTTAAATCACGATATATCAGTATTGCAAAATATCTCCTACCTAAAAAAGAATGAATGCCAGTCTTTACGCATGAATATGCTGTAAATGCGCGACCATACAACTAGGCTACAAGACTGAAGGTGAGCGTCAATGGAGCGTCAACAATTTTTGGTCACACAATATTTCTAGCGCGTGAGATATTGTAAACTCCATCAATTTAATTACAGTTTTGACTGCCTTTATAACAAATCGATTTTTACTGATGCACTCGAGCAACCTTTGAAACCGAGCTTGGAGAAATTAAATCACGATTAATCTGTATCGCAGGACATGTCGTTATTAAATATGCATGAAAGCCCGCCGCTACAATCGTATCTGTTATTTTTGCCCAATATAATACGTAGACTGCAGGACTCAAAGTGAGCGTCAATGGAGCGTCAACGATTTTGGTCACACAACATCTCTAGCGTGTGAGATATTGTAATCTCCATTAATATAATTGCTGTTTCGACTGCCTTTATCGACAAATCAATTTTTACTGATGCACTCGAGCAACCAAGCTTGGAGAATTAAATCACGATCAATACATATCGCAGGTCATATTCTTATTGAAAAAGTATAAAAGCCCACTGTTACCATCATATCTATTGTTTTTGCACAATAAGACGCGTAGACTGCAGGACTAAAAGTGAGCGTCAACGATTTTTGGTCGCACAACATCTCTAGCGCATCAGATGGTGTGAGCGCCGTTAGTGTAATTGCAGTTTTGACCGCCTTTATCGACAAATCAATTTTTACTGATCAACTTGAGCACCATGCTTGGAGAAATTCAATCACGATTCATACGTATCGCACGGCATATTCTGATTCAATAAGTATGAAAGCCCGCCGTTACCATCATATCTATTGTTTTTGCACAATATGACGCGTAGACTGCAGGACTAATATCACGGTTGTGTCGAGTGAGGATCGAGGGAGGAATATGGATCGATGATTGGGATATAGGAATACGAACGAAATCCGGTTTTGTTGGTTGGAATCAGGTTTTGTTGGAAAGAATCAGGTTTTGTTGGTTGGAATCAGGTTTTGTTGGTTGCGTTGTAAATATGGTGTGATAGTTATGGCGTAGGCTGCGGACTGAAAGGGTTGCGTACATAGTTGGGTGGAGTTAGGATTTATTTCGGAACAAGTGAGCAAAGGTGACGACGGTCGCGTTAACTGTATATAAGGATGCTGGATTCGCGGAGGATAGGTTTGATCTTCACTCGTTCTCTAGTCTACAAAACAATCAATAAGCTTTGGCAACAACCTTTGTTCACATCTGTGATTCCGGAATTCGAGTCTCTTGCCGGTTACGCAGTACCCGCAATCACTGCTCACCCCACAACACCTACGTCTTAGATTGGTTTTTATAACCCCTAGAACTCCGAGCCTTGAACCCTTGACAGAAGAACGAGTCTACAATCGATTCTACTGGTTATATTTTAGTATATGTGCCGCTACTCTCATCGAAGTGGTTGTTACTTTTGCCATAGACCCTGCAACTCCCTTTGCTCCGTGTTGAAATCAGTTGGAAACTTCGAAAATACACTCACAGTACACAGCTTTTGGAAACACTCCTGCCTTGTATGCTTGTGGAAACATCGACGAGAAGGGTCCACGCTGTTTTAGATGCCAGCATACGACAGCAACAAACCTCAACAATCCCGAATCAATTTCCTCGATCTAGCTGGTCCAACCCTCAACTTCTTTGAACAAGAACCCCTGAACGCCGTTGATAGCATCGAGGCTATCCTCAACAAACCCGAGGAACCTTTGGAAGCATACTTTTGGGACGAACCACAAGCGGTATATCCTTGGAATAGCTACTGGACAGAAGCAGCAAGCAACGGAGGAGGCCTCCAAATCGACGACGCAGTATTCAAAAACTTCTGGACCAAGTACTACGGTCTTCACGTCGATTGCCAAAACGAAGAACCGTGCTACTGCGAACATATCTGCGGAGAAACACACACAACAATTGGTAGAGCAGGAGAAGCTCAATCAACGATATCAGAATCTACGATCAAGGTAACACAGAAGGACACAGAAAGCCAAATCTCATGGGCAGATTTCAACGAATGAAAGGCGAACAAGGGAAAGGGAGTTGACCGCGAATTACATCCGGCTCCTTTACCAACCCCGCTGATCATCGTAACAACACCCAGCAAACACGAGGTGTTCTTCTGGTAGATGGTCAATCCGTTTCTAGAAGCAGAAATCAAAGCGGCAGTTCAACAAATCCAAGACAACATAGACAAAGTCAGAGACTGTTTGTCAGAACCTCGCCTCCTAACAGCCGCCTCTCTACATCATCAGAAAGATGTCCGGAGAATCCTTGAGACCAACTTGCGATGTCACGTTAACTGGAGCTGTACAAGTAGAACTGCAAAACGTGGCAGCAAAAAATACAGAGACTATGAACGAAACACAGCTCAGGAGTCACATGACGGACATCAACAAAGGGCTGACAGCACTGTGCCAACTACCGACAACCAGCAGATTGAACGAATTGCTCAAGGAACAGCAATCTGTGAAGAATGCGGAAGCACGAATATCGGAGTTGTTGGTAGAAGGAGAAAAAGTCATCCAAGAGAGGGATAACTTGAGGCAGGAATTACTGCTTACCCAACAAGCAGCAACTGCCGAAACGATACCGCAGGCATGCAGTCATGGGGATCTGGAAGAAGAAATCCGGATTCTAAAACAAGTGTTGGAGGAATCAAATCCAGACCTGGCGGAACTGAGGAAAGATCTGGAAGACGCTCAGGCTCAAATGGAGATATTGAGAGACCTGGCGGAAGAAAATCGACAGCAGGTAATCAGGATCCTGAAGTTGACGGAAGGAAGCAGGGGAGAAACAGGAGAAAGGACGGACAGAGAGGAGCGTGAGGAAAAGGTAAATGACATTACCAGCTTCTGAGGAGAAGATAGGAAGGAACTTCGAGGGTGGAAGGTGCAGTTGGCATTGAAGATAGCCGGAAAACCAAAGGCATTCAGCAACGAACAGAAGAAGCTGAGGTATGCAGTTGGATGTCTAAAAGGAGTGGCTCTGGCACAGTTAATGCCACACTGTGACGAAATCTCAGGGGAAGTCAAGCTCAATACCCTGAAAGACGTAATTGACCTGCTGGATGTAGCATTTGGAGATCAAGACAGAGCAGCAACGGCCAAAAGAGAACTCGAGAAACTCACACAACGAGACCGCAAATTCTCCCAGTACGACGCAGAATTTCAAAGATACGTAGTAGACACCAAATGGAACGAAGATGCACAACTAGATGCACTACAAAAGGGCCTATCCAACGAGCTCAAGGACTCCATACAACATATCTAGGAGCCAGAAAGCATGATAGAATTCGTCAAGATGGTGTCAAAAAGAGACTCACAACTGAGAAGAAGAGCGGCGGAAAAGAAATCTGGGAGATGGGAGGGCTATATGAAATCCGACTCAACGACCAACACCACATCCGCCCCAGACGCTGCACCAGCAGGATCAGTACCAGGTTATCTCGGCCCCGCTCCAATGGATCTTTCGGCAGTGAAAGGAAAAAAGATCACACCTGAGGAAAGAAAGAGACGAAGGGAAGGAGGATTATGTATGTACTGTGGAGATAGCAGACAATTCGCGGCATCATGCCCAAGGAAGCTGAAGGCAGCATCAGGACAGACGGAAGTATCACCTTTTAAAAAGGCAGCAAATGAAGGAGAGGCAGATTCGACAACAGGAAATGGAAAGGAAGTGGAATCGGGAAAAGTTTAGTCCAGGGAAATAAGGATGGCAATTGCGCTGGAAACGAATCTCCTTTGTCAGTTAATGCTAGTTTTGGTATTTCACAGTTTTCAATATCAAGCGCAGAAATAACAGAGTCTGCTATGGAAAGCAAACATCTTGTTGTGAAATGCTCGCTAAAAATAGAAGACAAGAACATTGATACCCACGCTTTGATAGACTGCGGAGCTACTGGAATAGCATTCATTGGCAAAGATTTCGTTCGCCATCATCAAATACAAGAAAAAGAATTAAAAGAATCAAGAGAATTGAAAGTCATTGATGGAAGCCCATCGAATCAGGAACCATCACCACCATGGCTAAACTGGACTTAGGCATATGGGGACATCAGGAGCATCTACCAGCATTCGTTACGAAACTCGGGCACTATCCAATCGTGCTCGGATTACCATGGCTACAACTTCACGATGTTACAGTCAAATTCCAAAACAAAAGAATAGGATTCGAAAGCGATTATTGCCAGAAACATTGCCAACATCATTCGAGCGTAGGGTATGGGGGAATCACATGGAAACAACGGAATCCGATGAACCAAAGCTGGACATATGCGCCATAGCAGCAGCCCCATTCATGAGACGGAATAAAAAGGAGAAACTCAAGGTGTACGCGGTAACCTATATGAAATCAACAAGGCCCTAGAAGTAAAGGACCTTCAAGAAAAACCGCTGGAACAGTTAATCCCCAAGGAATATCATGAGTTTCTCCCCCTCTTTGATAAAGTAATCGCTGAAAGGCTACCACCACACAGACCATACGATCATAAGATCACACTCCAAGACGGATTCACCCCACCCTTTGGACCAATATACAGTCTGTCAAGAGAAGAACTTCAGGTCCTAAAGAGTGGATTGAAAAGAACTTATCAAAGGGATTCATCAGATCGTCATCATCACCATGCGGGGCACCAGTGTTGTTCGCACCTAAACCGAATGGAGGCCTACGACTGTGCGTGGACTACCGAGGACTCAACGAAGGAACCATAAAAATCGATATCCGTTACCGTTAATTCAGGAAACCTTGTTGAGATTGTCCAAAGCCAAGTGGTACACCAAACTGGATGTCCGAGACGCCTACAACATGATTCGAATAGCAGAAGGAGACGAATGGAAAACGGCGTTTAGGACTCGTTATGGCCTGTTCGAATCCTCGTTATGCCCTTTGGACTCACCAATGCACCAGCTAGTTTTCAGGAATTTATCAACGATACTCTTCGCCCCTTTCTGGACATCTTCTGTACGGCTTTCCTGGACGACATCCTTATTTACAGTGACAATTTAAAGGAACATAAGGAACACGTCAGAGCAATAATGACGACGCTTAAGGAGGCCGGTCCTGTATCTGAAAGCGGAAAAATGCGAGTTTCATCAACAGGAAGTGAAGTATCTGGGATTGATAGTTGGGGTAAATGGGATTAGAATGGACCCGGAAAAAGTAACAGCGGTGAAGGAGTGGGAAGCACCTGGCAAGCTCAAGGAAGTTCAAGCGTTTTTAGGATTCGCAAACTTCTACCGAAGGTTTATAAGAAACTATAGCAGGGTGGTCCAACCATTAACCAAACTTACGAAGAAACTGGTACCTTTTCACTGGGGCCCTGATCAAAAGAGAGCATTTGCCGATTTGAAGGAAGCATTTACAACGGCACCAGTCCTAGCACACTTCGACTACGAAAAGGAAATTGTCCTGGAAACCGACGCATCGAGTTATGTATCCGCAGGAGTATTATCACAGTACGACGATCAGGGAATCCTCCATCCAGTGGCATTCTTTTCAAAGAAACATAACCAGCGGAAGAAAATTACGAAATCTATGATCAAGAGCTGGGAGCCATCGTTAAAAGTCTGGAACAATGGAGACCGAATGCGAAGGGTCAGTACATTCCTATCAAAATACTGACAGACCACAAGAATCTCGAATACTTCATGACATCAAAGCTGCTCAATAGAAGGCAAACAAGATGGTCAGAATTCCTATCAAGATTCAAGTTCAAGATCATATACCGTCCAGGAAAACAGGGTCAGAAGCCCGATGCACTTACCAGAATGCCAGGAGACATTCCTCCGAAGGGGGGGGCAGAAAAACCCAACAAATCGTGCTGAAGACGGAAAATCTTGACCAAAGAATACAGAAGGGATTGGTGGTAGCGTTTGCGGAAGTAGTCAGTCGAGAAGCAGATGAAGTTAGCCCAGAAGAGTTGTGGAATTGGATTCAAAGGGTGTGCAAGGACTGCCCGTATGACAGCAGCGAAGGACTGTGTGCCAACGCCACGGAAATCATCAGCGAAGAAATTTCGAAGAAACTTCAACTGATAAAGGATTATCACGATACACCGGCAGCAGGACATCCAGGACAAGCAAAAACCTTCGAACTCCTCAAAAGAAGTCATCAATGGCCAGGTATGAGGAAGGACGTGGACAGATACGTACGAAACTGCCACGTATGTCAACGCAGCAAGCAATCCATCAGAAAGTCCACGATGGCTCAAACCACTGGAAATACCGCAACAACCGTGGAAGGATCTGAGTATGGATTTTGTGGTGGGACTACCGGAGAGCGAGGGGTATAACGCCATATGGGTAGTGGTTGATAGGTTGTCAAAGATGAAACATTTAGTACCATGTCGGGACGATACAGATGGCAAGAAGCTGGGCGAGATGTTTATACGAGAGGTGTTCAAGTTACATGGCTTACCAGACACCATAGTATCGGACAGAGGACCCCAATTCGCGTCAGAGTTCTGGAGACACGTTTGTGAAAGACTCGGAATCGAACGAAGGCTGTCAACCGCGTTTCATCCGCAGACAGATGGACAAACAGAACGAATGAACGCCATTATGGAACAGTACCTCAGGGCCTTCGTCAATTATCAACAGAACGACTGGACACGGTGGCTACCAATGGCAGAGTTCGCGTCGAACAATCACGCCTCGGAAACAACAGGATGTTCACCATTTTTTGGCAATTACGGATTTCACCCAAGAATGACCTTTAGTCAACATCCGATTCAGAAGGGAAACGATATCAGGGAAGTAAACGCAAACACCCTCTCCCAGAAAATGAACGATATCTTCCAACAGATGAAGGCTGAAATGACTCGAGCGCAAGATATTCAGGCGGAACAAGCGGACAAGCATCGTCGGGAGGGAGTGCAGATGAAGGTTGGGGATCGAGTCTGGATGGACGCCAGGAACATTACAACACAACGACCCAGCAAGAAACTTGACTGGAAATGCCTGGGACCCTACAAGATTACGGAGGTCATCAGTTCATGGGCCTATCGGTTACAGTTACCCAAGGATCTCCACATTCATCCAGTACAACCAATATCCGCTTGACCAAAGTATCGGAAGATCCCTTGCCAGGGCAAATCGAATCCGCACCACCTGCAGTAATCGTGGACGGAGAAGAGAATACGAAGTGGAACGCATCGACGACTCGAGGATGTTTCGACGACAATTGCAGTACCTAGTCAAGTGGCAGGGCTATGATGAACGAAGCTGGGAACCGGCAATCAATGTAGACGGACTTCAAGCAATCGATGTATTCCACAAAGAACAACCTGGCAAACCCGGATCAATAGCCTTGTAGGAACTCGGCCTGTGGAAGGGGGAGCTACTGTCACGGTTGTGTCGAATGAGGATCGAGGGAGGAATATGGATCGATGATTGGGATATAGGAATACGAAGGAAATCTGGTTTCGTTGGTTGGAATAAGGTTTTGTTGGTTGCGTTGTAAATATGGCGTGATGGTTATGGCGTAGGCTGCAGACTGGAAGGGTTGCGTACATAGTTGGGTGGAGTTAGGATGTATTTTGGAACGAGTGAGCAAAGGTGACGACGGTGGCGTTAACTCTATATAAGGATGCTAGATTCGCGGAGGATAGGTTTGTTCTTCACTGTTCTCTAGTCTACACAACAATCAATAAGCTTCGGCAACAACCTGTATTCACTTCGGTGATTCCGGAATTCGAGTCTCTTGCCGGTTACGCAGTCCCCGCGATCACTGCTCACCCCACAACACCTACGTCTTAGTTTGGTTTTTATAACCCCTAGAACTCCGAGCCTTGAACCCTTGACAACTAAAAGTGAGTGTCAACGGAGCATCAACAATTTTTGGTCGCACAACATCTCTAGCGCATCAGATGGTGTGAGCTTCATTAGTGTAATTGCAGTTTTGACTGCCTTTATCGACAAATCAATTTTTACTGATACACTCGAGCAACCAAGCTTGGAGATATTGAATTAAGATTAATCCGTATTGTACTGCATATTCTGATTGAGTATGCATGAAAGCCTGCCGTTATGATCATATTTATCAATTTTGCATAATAAGACACGTAGACTGCAGGACTAAAAGTGAGCGTCAACGGAGCGTCAACAATTTTTGGTCGCACAACACCTCTAGCACGACGGATTTTACATATTTCATTCATATTTTCGAAGTTTCGACTGCTTTTATCAATGAATCAGTTCGTAATGATGCATCCATCCTACCTCTGAAAGTGAGTATCAGCAATTATTAAATCGCGATTTATCAGTATTGCAACATATGTCCTAATTAAATCAGACTTATTGTCATTCTTTTTAATTGAATACACAACATTCACGCAACCATACATATAGCCTACAGGACTGAAAGTGAGAGTCAACGGAGCGTCAACAAATCGCTGAGAAATAGTGCAGAACCTATGATATATTTCAATATCATATTTTTTAAAGATCTTTTGACTGTTTTTAAATACAAAATAGCTATTAATAACTCTTCGAGATCACCTGTAATTGATTTGGAGTACGAGCACAGTTTCCTAAGTAATGAACATATCACAATATTATATTTTATCACATACAATCAAAAGTCAGGCAGAAAGTGTAAAATGTTCCTGAACTATGAAATTCATCCCTTTATAGATGTATGTGCAATGCTTTCCATTCACCAAATACGCAAGAACCCGTTTTTAGAACCCAGAGGTAGGACCCGGCGGGTCTAACCAAACCCGGCAACACTCGCAGGTTGACCGGTTCGGTTCCGGGTTTGGAATCGGAAATTATGACCGGTTTGGGTTTAGTCCAGTTCCAGACCCGGACCGCAGCCGGGTAACCCGGAACCGTTGCTAACACTACTCCTGGTGGTGCAAGTGGTGGGAGAACATTGTCTCCGCTATCAGAAGAGCTCGAGCTACCCGAGCTGGAGCTAGAAGACTCGGAGTCCCCTGGGGGGTCTGCTCCAACGCCTCCTGCGCCGTCCCCATTACCATTCGGTTCTGGAGTCACAGCCTCTTTGATCCAAACTCCAACCCCATCACTTACAGTATATCGAAGGCAGAATCCCTGCTCAACAGGCTTGGTATCCCCTTCCTTTGGTTTCAATACTGACCGGGCCAGTCAGCATACTGATTTCTTGGTTCTCTCATCTGAGAGCTTCGTCTGCAATGCTCTAGTGAATTCTTTACATTTCCGCTCAAAATCCTTCTTCATCTTTCACTCTGCCGCCTTCCTCTCCCACTCTGCGTTGTCTGCCTTTTTCTGTGCTTCCTCCTATATCTTTTTTGCTTCCTGACGAGACTTGGCGTACATCCCTGACATTCGTTCGCCGTCCACTTTGGCTTTGAGCTGAATATTCGCCAGTTCTTGGGATGGGGAATGCACTTGGAGGGCAAGGCATTCTTGGGCTTGTTCCCTGTTATTGAACAGAGTTGAAAGGGTTGCCCAGGCATTTCCAGAAGGTTGGATTTGATTGCTGAGGGCTGTCCGCAGCTCTTCGTAGTCTTCGGTGGATTGGGCCTTCATTAGAACAAAGGCTGCTTGGACGTTAGCCGCAAACGCTTGGGATTGGATAACTATATCGGAATGCCTCTCCAGTTGAGCCCTTTCTATCTTGTCCACTCCCAGATAAACGGCATCGTATATCTTGTTTTGCCTAATGATGAGGTCTTTGTAAGCTTGGGCCAATCCTGGGAGGGCCGTCTGTATCTGAAGATGTTTCCCCCTTGCTTCCTGAATGAGAGCGTCCACTTGACCGAGCTCCCTGTTGATTCCATCCAAAACCTCAATAACCCAGTCCGTAATATCTTTCCTTGTGATGGGCTGGTATTGTGTCACCTGCTTGTCCTTGTCGCTGGATAGGATCAACGCATTTTCCCTTCCAACCACCCTATAGGCGTCCATCATGCTGGTGTTTGATCCGGTCATTATAGGACGACATAAAATTGCTCGACAGGGGTGGTGTGAAAGAAGAGGAATCGAGCTTCGGATTCTTGCTGCAGTCGTACCGACGGCTCGTAGTCTGGGTGAGAGGGGTACGTGATTAAGGACCAGCAACGTGGAAATAGGAAACGAAATAGGGGTGGTATTTCGTCCGAATTCATTCATCAATGCCAATGGTACATGGCTGTGATGATGGTCAAAAGAGCGGCTGCTGCTCTTCCGATTGTTGTGTGGGTTCCTCCGCAGTTGCGTTCGCAATCACACACTTCCTGATCTTCGCAATCTATGCGCAAGCCTTTGTATTTTGTCCAATAATCAGCGAAGACTAGATCGTCGATACTTAGACCTCCTCCTTGTCTGGCTGCGTCTGTCCAGTAGAGGTTCCACAGATATGGCATATCAGGTGCATCCCAAAAGTAATCTTCGACAGGTTCTTCTGTTTTTTTTAGCAGAGTGTCGATGCTATTGAAGAAGTTGAGAGGTTCTGGTTCTGCAAGCTGCGATGGGATTCCAGCTAAATCGAAGAAGTTGACTTGGCAGTGGCAGTTGGAGTCGTATGGCATCACGGTCGTTTGATGTATGTGAGTAGAAAGAATACCTTCCTCGGAAGCGTTTCTTTGCTAACAAAATAATGTAACACCGGGAGTGTCACTCCAGGTTTACCTGGTCAAAGTAGTATCCGTACTTAATTCGGGACTTGCTTCGAGGGTAGGTTAGAAACTTCACTCGGGATGTGGAAATCACTAAAAGGTTTTGAACGAAAAGAATAGACTTTCTCCAATGCATATATTGTTAAGGCTTGTTCTCCTCGCTGAGAAGGATGATACCTTGCTACCCTCGAAGAACCCAAGGTCTTTATACCTTCGTCTTTGCTCTAACAAATACTTCTATCTATGCTTTTCTCCAGAGCCCCAGCACCGTGACCACCTTCGAACCAATGCCCGCTCCTTCGCAACTACCACGGCCTCTTTCTCTCAATCCTCTATTGTCTTTATTATCATTAGATTATAATCAGACCATCGGTATCATTTATGACATCAAGCTCGTAGGCTTGTGCCTCTGGACCAGTGGTATCCTTTCGATCTGAAGACCTCCAGACAAATAGGCCTCTTTCGATAGAGAGCAGCTTCGCTGTTCAGAGTCGGCACATATTCTTAGGCCTCCAGCAGTCGTCGGCTTTTGGCTTGCGCCATACAGTTGATTGACGGCTGTCCGTTTGTCGTCGGCGAGCGTTGGTTTCTTGGCCGATGCCAAGTAGCTGTTTGTTGGCTGCCCATTTGTTATCGGCGTTTCGGAGCAGACGTGACCACGGCCATTAACTAGCCGTCAATGCTTATCGATGGTGTGGGTGTTCGTATGCTAGCCATCCGAAATGATAGGCTCTGGCATCCGAGACGAGTGATAGCCAAGGACATCTAATCAGGGAAATTGGGGGTGATCGTACGTGACCCCGCTGCGAACTTGCCAGGTGTAACACCGAACCACAAGTCTTTGCAGGCAAACACTTTTGAACACCTTTGATAGGATCGATGCAATTCTTACAGAAAACCAAGAACCACTCGAAGCTTATTTCTGGGACACACCATAGACAGTTTGTCTCGGGAATGGTCATTGGATGGAAGCAGTAACAAACCAAGGAGGACTCCAAATCGATGACCCAGTATTTATGAATTTTGGAACAAATATTACGGCCTGCCCATAGGCTGTAAACATTAGAGTTTGTGTTTTTGTGAACACCACTGCAGTGGCATGCATACATAGTGTTAGCAACGGTTCCAAATTACGGGTCCGGGTCGGTTCCGGTTCCGAACCGCCAAGGAACCGAACCGCCCAATCACAGGCGGATAAAAACTGGAACTGAACCGTAACCCGCCGGGTTTGGGCGGGTTTCTTCTCTAAAACTATCGCTCCAATCAAGTATTTCAGTTCTGATTGGATCGCGACATGTTCTATACATAGATTATGCAGTTTTTGACGCTCTTTCACCTCCCGCTCTCCGATTTGCGATATGATCATTATTCGTTGAGTCGCTGCGAAAAACAGTCGATTTTGGCCGCATTTTCGGCTTTATTTCACAGCGACTCAACGAATACTAATTGTATCGCAAATCGGAGAGCGGGAGGTTAAAGAGCGTCCAAAACTGCATAATCTACGTATAGAACATGTCGCGATCCAATCAGAACTCAAATACTTAATTAGAACAGAAAAGCTGTGATTATTAAGGCCGATGAAAAATGAGGCTCTGCTGCAGGTAAAACCCGCCAAAACCCGGCAGGTTACGGTTCGGTTCCGGTTTTTAACCGCCTGTGATTGGGCAGTTCGGTTCCTTGGCGGTTCCAGAACCGCCCCGGGGCCACGGGTCCGGTTCCGAACCGGACCACGGCCGGGTAACCCGGACCCGTTGCTAACACTATGCATACAACAATTGGAAGAACTGTGGACGCCCAAACTGTCAGCTTACAAAGTACGATTAACGCAACACAGAAGAACGTAGACAGCAATATTTCCTGGTCACATCACAATGAAAGGAAACAAGGAAAAGGATGTCAAGAGCATTCTGAACAGCAACCCGCAATGTAATGCTAACGGGGGCACTACAATTGGAACTGGAAAACATAATGCTGGCACATATGGAGGTTATAAACAAAGAACAGCTCAGGAATCACATTCAAGACATCGATACAGGGCTAACAGCACTGGCTCAGCTACTCACAACCAGCAGACTAAATGAATAGCTAAAGGAATGGCGATTAGTGAAGAGTGCAGAAGCACAAATATCAGAGTTGTTGGCAGAAGGAGAAAAGGTCATTGAAGAACAAAGCAACCTGAAACATGAACTGCATCTGATACAGCAGAAGCAAAGTACCAAGGAAGGAAGGGTTCCAGAATGCAATCACGGAAACCTGACAGAGAGAATCTGGAGCCAGGAACAACAATTGGAAGAAAGGAATTCAAACCTGGCAGAACTGAAACAACTCTTGGAGGACACCCAGACACAGATGGAGAAATTCAGATTGTTGGCAGAAGAAAATTGGGAACAGATCACCCGGATCTTGAGGGTAATAGATGAAAGGATGGAAGAAAGAGAAGAGAAGGAACCAGAAGAAAAGGGCAATGAAATTGCCCATTTGTCAGGAACAGACAGGAAGGACCTTAAGGGATGGAAGGTGCAGTTGGCTTTGAGAATAACAGAAAAACCCAGAACGTTCAACACCAAACAGAAGAAGCTAAGATATGCGATGGGACGTCTGGAAACAGTGGCCATGGTACAGATTATACCATACTGTGAAGAAGCTTCGGGGGAAGTAATATTTGATTCTTTAAATGATCTGCTTGACCTGTTGGACTTAGCTTTTGAAGACCAAGACAAAGTGGCAATGGCCAGGAGTGTCAAGGGTTCAAGGCTCGGAGTTCTAGGGGTTATAAAAACCAAACTAAGGCAGAGGTATTGTGTGGTGGTGCAGTGATCGCGGGTACTGCGTAGCAAACAAGAGACTCGAAATCCGGAATCACAGAAGTGAACAGAGGTTGGTGCCAAAGCTATTGATTGTTTTGTAGACTAGAGAACAAGTGAAGAACAAACCTATCCTCCGCAAATCCAGCATCCTTATATACAGTTAACGCGACCGTCGTCACCTTTGCTCACTCGTTCCAAAATACATCCTAACTCCACCCAACTATGTACGCAACCCTTTCAACCCGCGGCCTACGCCATAACCATCACGCCATATTTACAACGCAACCAACAAAACCTGATTCCTTCCAACAAAACCTGATTCCAATCAACGAAACCTGATTCCTTCCAACACAACCTGATTCCCTCTATCGAAACCTGTTTTCCTTCGTATTCCCTTTCCCCTTCATCGATCCTTATTCCTTCTTCGATCCTCACTCGACACAACCGTGACAGTAGCTCCCCCTCCCACATGCTAAGTTCCTACGAAGCTGTTGATCCGGGCTTGCCAGGTTGTTCCGCATGAAAAACATTGATTGCTTGAAGCCCATCGACGTTAACTGCCGGTTCCCAGCTTTGTTCATCATAGCCTTGCCACTTGACCAAATACTACAATTGCCGTCGAAACATCCTCGAGTCGTCGATACGTTCCACTTCGTATTCTTCTTCTCCGTCCACGATAACTGCAGGTGGTGTCGATTCGATTTGTCCTGGCAAGGGATCTTTTGATACTTTGGTCAGGCGGGAGATTGATTGTACTGGATGAATGTGGAGGTCCTTTGGTAATTGTAATCGATAAGCCCACGGGCTGATAACTTCCGTAATATCGTATGGTCCCAGGCGTTTCCAGTCAAGCTTCTTGCTGGGTCGTTGTGTTGTGATATTCCTGGCGTCCATCCAGACTCGATCCCCAACCTCCATCTGCACTCCCTCTCGTCGATGCTTGTCTGCTTGTTCCGCTTGAATATCTTGTGCTCGAGTCATTTCAGCCTTCATCTGTTGAAAGATATCGTTCATTTTCTGGGAGAGGGTATTTGCGTTTACTTCCCTGATATCGTTTCCATTCTGAATCGGATGTTGGCTAAAGGTCATTCTTGGATGAAATCCATAATTACCGAAGAACGGTGAGCATCCTGTTGTTTCCGAGGCGTGATTGTTCGACGCAAATTCTGCCATTGGTAGCCACTGTGTCCAGTCGTTCTGTTGATAATTGACGAAGGCCCTGAGATACTGTTCCATAATGGCGTTCATTCGTTCCGTTTGTCCATCTGTCTGTGGGTGAAACGCGGTTGACAGCCTTCATTCGATCCCAAGTCTTTCACAAACGTGTTTCCAGAATTCTGACGTGAATTGAGGTCCTCTGTCTGATACTATGGTATCCGGTAAACCATGTAACTTGAACACCTCTCGTATAAACATCTCGCCCAGCTTCTTGCCGTCTGTATCGTCCCGACATGGCACTAAATGTTTCATTTTTGACAACCTGTCAACCACTACCCATATAGCGTTGTACCCCTCGCTTTCCGGTAATCCCACCACGAAATCCATACTCAGATCCTTCCATGGTTGTTGCGGTATTTCCAGTGGTTTGAGCCATCCGTGGATCTTCTGGTGAGTTGCTTTGCTGCGTTGACATACGTGGCAGTTTCGTACGTACCTGTCTACGTCCTTCCTCATACCTGACCATTGATTATTTCTTTTGAGAAGTTCGAGGGTTTTTGCTCGTCCTGGATGTTCTGCTGCCGGTGTATCATGATGGTCCTGTATCAGTTGTAGCTTGTCCGAATCATTTTTGACGTCCATTGCGTTGAGGCACAGTCCTTCGCTGCTATCTAATGGGCAGTCCTTGCATACATTTTGAATCCAGTTCCACAATTCCTTTGGATCGGTTTCGTCCTGATTCACCACTTCTGCGAATGCTATCACCAGTCCTTGTTGTATTCGTTTGTCGAGATTCTCCGTTTTGAGCACGATTTGTTGGGTTTTTTCTGCCCCTCCCTTCGGAGGAATGTCTCCTGGCATTCTGGTGAGTGCATCGGGCTTTTGACCTTGCTTTCCTGGGCGGTATATAATCTTAAATTTGAATCTCGACAGGAATTCGGACCATCTGGTTTGTCTTCTATTGAGTAGCTTTGACGTCATGAAGTACTCGAGATTCTTGTGGTCCGTCAGTATCTTAATAGGATGTACTGACCCTTCGCATTCTGGTCTCCACTGTTCCAGACTTTTAACTATGGCACCCAGCTCTTGATCGTAAATCTCGTAATTTTCTTCTGCCGGTGTGTGTTTATTCGAAAAGAACGCCACCGGATGAAGGATTCCTTGATCATCGTACTGAGATAACACTCCTGCAGACGCATAGCTCGAGGCATCCGTTTCCAAAACGATTTCTTTCTCATAGTCGAAGTGTGCTAGAACTGGTGCTGTTGTAAACGCTTCTTTTAGCTCCGCAAAGGCTCGTTTCTGATCGGATCCCCAGTGAAATGGTACCAGCTGTTTCGTTAGCTTTGTTAACGGTTGGACCACCCTACTGTAGTTTCTGATAAATCTTCGATAAAAATTGGCGAATCCTAAAAACGCTTGAACTTCTTTGAGCTTGCCAGGTGCTTCCCATTCCTTCACCGCTGTTACTTTTTCTGGGTCCATTCTAATCCCGTTTACTCCAACTATTAATCCCAGGTACTTCACCTCCTGTTGATGAAACTCGCATTTTTCCGCTTTCAGATACAGACCGGCTTCCTTAAGTGTTGTCATTATTGCTCTGACGTGTTCCTTATGTTCCTTTAAATTGTCACTGTAGATGAGGATGTCGTCCAGGAATGCCGTACAAAAAATGTCCAGAAAGGGGCGAAGAGTATCGTTGATAAACTCCTGAAAGCTGGCTGGTGCATTGGTGAGTCCGAAGGGCATAACGAGGGATTCGAACAGGCCATAACGGGTCCTAAACGCCGTTTTTCATTCGTCTCCTTCTGCTATTCGAATCATATTGTAGGCATCTCGGACATCTAACTTGGTGTACCATTTGGCTTTTGACAATCTCAACAAGGTTTCCTGGATTAATGGTAATGGGTATCGATTTTTTATGGTTCCTTCGTTGAGTCCTCGATAGTCCACGCATAATCGTAATCCTCCATTCAGTTTAGGTGCGAACAACACCGGTGCTCCGCATGGTGATGATGACGATCTTATGAATCCCTTTGACAAATTCTTTTCAATCCACTCTTTCAGGACCTGAAGTTCTTCTCTTGACAGGCTGTATATTGGTCCAAAGGGTGGTGTGAATCCGTCTTGGAGTGTAATCTTATGATCGTACGGTCTGTGTGGTGGTAGCCTTTCAGCGATTACTTTATCGAAGAGGGGGAGAAACTCATGATATTCCTTAGGAATTAACTGTTCTAGCGGTTTTTCTTGAAGGTCCTTGACTTCTAGGGCCTTGTTGATTTCGTACAAGGTTACCGCGTACACCTTGAGTTTCTCCTTTTTATTCCGTCTCATGAATGGGGCTGCTGCTATGGCGCATATGTCCAGTTTTGATCCATCAGATTCCGTTGTATCCATATGATTACCCCATACCCATACACTCGAGTGATGTTGACAGTGCTTCTGGCAGTAATTGCGTTCGAATCCTATTCTTTCTTTTTGGAATTTGACTGTAACATCGTGGAGTTGTAGCCATGGTAATCCGAGTACGATTGGATAGTGTCCGAGTTTCGTAACGAATGCTGGTAGTTGCTCCTGATGTCCGCGTATGCCTAAGCTCAATTTAGCCATAGTGGTAATGGTTCCTGATTCGATGGGCCTTCCATCTATAACTCTAATTCTCTTGATTCCTTTAATTCTTGTTCCAATAACTGATGATGGCGGACGAAATCTTTGTCAATAAATGCTATTCCAGTAGCTCCGCAGTCTATCACAGCGTCGGTATCAATGATCTTGTCTTCTATTTTCAGCGAGCATTTCACAACGAGATGTTTGCTTTCCATAGAAGACTCTTTTATTTCTGCGCTTGATATAGAAAACTGCGAAATACCAAAACTAGCATTAACTGACAAAGGAGATTCGTTTCCAGCGCAATTGCCATCCTTATTGCACTGGACTAAACTTTTCCCGATTCCACTTCTTTTCCCTTTCCTGTTGTTGAATCTGCATCTCCCTCATTTGCTGCCTTTTTAAAAGGTGATACCTCCGTTTGTCCTGATGCCGCTTTTAATTTCCTTGGGCATGATGCTGCAAAATGCCTGCTATCCCCACAGTACATACATAGTCCCCTTCCCTTCATCTCCTTCTTTCCTCAGGTGTAATCTTCTTTCCCTTGACTGCCGAGAGGTCCATTGGAGCGGGGCCGTGATAACCTGCGACTGATCCTGCAGGTGCTGCGTCTGGGGCAGATGTGGTGTTGGTCGTTGTATCGGATCTTTTATATCCTTCCCACTTTCGGATTTCTTTTCCGCGGCTCTTCTCCTCAGCTGTGAATCTCTTTTTCGACACCATTTAACGAATTCGATCACGCTTTCTGGTTCCTCGATGTGCTGTATGGAATCTTTGAGTTCGTTGGACAGCCCTTTCCGTAATGCGTCCAATTGTGCATCTTCGTTCCATTTGGTGTCTACTACGTATCTTTGGAATTCCGCGTAGTACTGGGAGAATTTGCGGTCTCTTTGTCTGAGTTTCTCGAGTTCTCTCTTTGCTGTTGCTGCTCTGTCTTGGTCTCCGAATGCTACATCCAGCAGGTCAACTAGGTCTTTCAGGGTATTGAGTTTGACTTCCCCTGAGATTTTGTCACAGTGTGGCATTAACTGTGCCAGAGCCACTCCTTTCAGACATCCAACTGCATACCTCAGCTTCTTCTGTTCGTTGTTGAATGCCTTGGGTTTTCCAGCTATCTTTAATGCCAGCTGCACCTTCCACCCTCGAAGTTCCTTCCTATCTTCTCCTGAGAAGCTGGTGATGTCGTTCACCTTTTCCTCTCGCTTCTCCTTGTTCGTTCTGTCTCCTATTTCTTCCCTTCTTCCTTCCGTTAACTTCAGGATCCTGGTTACCTGTTGTCGATTTTCCTCCGCCAGATCCCTAAACTTCTCCATTTGAGCTTGAGCATCTTCCAGATCTTGTTTCAATTCTGCCAGGTCTGGATTTGCTTCCTCCAATGCTTGTTTTAGGATCCGGATTTCTTCAACCAGGTCCCCATGACTGCATGTTTGCGGTGTTTCTGTTGCTGCTGTTGCTTGTGAGTAAGCAGTGACTCCTGCTTCAGATTGTCCCTTTCCTGCACGACTTTTTCTCCTTCTGCCAACAATTCCGATATTCGTACTTCCGCATTCTTTACAGATTGCTGTTCCTTGAGCAATTCGTTCAATCTGCTGGTCGTTGGTAGTTGGCTTATTGCTTTCAGCCCTTTGTGATGTCCCCGATATGCTCCCTGAGCTGTACTTCGCTCATGGTTCTGTATTTTTTGTTGCCACGATTTCCAGCTCCATCTGTAAGGCTCCGGTCAACGTGACATCGCGAGTCGATCGTGAAGCTTCTCCAGACATCTTTCTGATGATGTAGAGAGGCGGCCGTGAGGAGGCGGAGTTCTGTTAAACAGTCTCTGACTTCGTCGATATTGTCTTGGATTTGTTGGACTGCTGCTTCGATTTCTGCTTCTAAAAATGGGTTGACCATCTACCAGAAGAACACCTCGTGTTTGCTGTGTGTTGTCACGATTATCAGCGGGGTTGGTAGAGGAGCCGGGTGTAATTCGCGGTCAACTCCCTTTCCCTTGTTCGCCTTTCGTTCGTTGTAATCCGCCCACGAAATTTGGCTGTTCTTGTCCTTCTGTGTTGCCTTGATCGTTGATTCTGATGTCGTTGATTGAGCTTCTGCTGCTCTACCGATTGTTGAATGTGTTCCTCCGCAGTTATGTTCGCAGTAGCACGGTTCTTCGTTTTAGCAATCGACGTGAAGACCGTAGTATTTGGTCCAGAAGTTTTTGAATACTGCGTCGTCGATTTGAAGGCCTCCTCCGTTGCTTGCTGCTTCTGTCCAGT